>CM041776.1:175350902-175764968 GCA_023374045.1 Limonium bicolor | reverse complement strand
TTACTTAAGAGAATGGAGAAGCTAATGAGCTCTTCAAACTTGATTTTCCTCCATCAATGGAGTTTTCTCATGGCACCAAACTTGAGCTTTGCAAGATTTGAAAAGATAGAAAGCTAGAGCTTGAGCTAACTAAGAATAATATGTGTTTAGTTTTTAATTTGGAGCTAAAATGAGCAAGCTATGGACAAAGCAAGATGAAGCAACAATGGAGGCTTCTCTTACGTGAATGGAGAAGAGGAGAGGAAGTGAAGAAAACCGTGTGAAAGGAGGAGGAATGAAGAGAGAGAAGAAGAAAGGTAAGCTAATATAAGATATTTGCTTTAATAAAGCAATAATACTCTTTTTACTTATCTCTTTCTTTTCCTTATTTGATAAAGTCTATGGTGACTCACCCTTAGAAACCGGCCCTCTCATTATAACCAAGATATTTATGGTCTTGTTTGACCAACTACTTGACTTAAGTTGATTAAAACTTAAACTAGTCACTATTTGACACTATTCACTAATCAGTGCACATATTCTGAAATTTTTGATTTCCCATTGATTTAGACCTCCTAATGTGATACTAATTAGTACACATGTTGATTAAAGAGTAATGATGGACATTTAGCCACTCAAAACTCAATTCTAAGACAATTTCTCAAAAATGTGCTTTAAGACTTCTTAAAGCACATTTTGTGTTTTAACTTGTTTTCAAGCTTGGTTTTCTTTGCTAATTGATTTAAAATGACCATTAGATATTACTAAGGTTTTATCATGATATTTGGGTACTCACCCAAGTCTCTCCAAGCTTAGAGCACGTTTTGCCCTGATTGCCCTTAAGGCACTTTCTTGTGTTTTCCTTGGTTTAAATTGTCTACCAATCTTTCTAAGGCATATTATAGCCTTACTACATCATAATTTGATGTTTACTTAGCATACTTAGGTTTGGGGTATTTCAATCTACCCCCCTTAAAAGAACTTTGTCCCCAAAGTTCCCATGCATCTTATCTTATTAGAATACATGTCTTACCTCATTCCTTAGATCATATAGATCATACTTATGTATACTTAATCTCATTGGATCATTGGATCCGCCATATTCTTATACTTAAATATCACACACATGCTTAAGCATGTGTAGCACTCAAAATTCTTTTTGTTTCTTTTGATGATTGAAACATTCACATAATTTCCAACGTATTCTCCCATGTCACCGGTCCGTAGACAATGGCTCATTCGTCCTCGTCACCATGGGCCAGAATACAAAACACGCTGCTCTCCCCATGTCACCGGTCCGAAGACAAAGGCTCGTGCGTCCTCGACTTCATGGGCGAGGACTCAGTAAAAAGGTAATCCTTTTTACGAGGTCATGTGAGGAATAATTCCTCTAATTAAAAATACAGCAAACTCCAATTTCATTTTATCCTAAGGCCTTTATTCTTAGTGTGATTTAATTGTGACCACTGGTAGGGAGTTTCAGGAATAATCCTACCCTGATGTGATCAGCATCAGTGTAGAACCATCCTTCCACTCCAATTTGTGTTTGGTTTCCCTTGATCCCTAGAAAATCAAGTTCCACCTCCCACGTCATTTCAAACAACAAATAATTCACTCATTTCCAATTTTCTATCTTTTTAGTCATTCTAGTCATAATCAATACATCTCCAAGGTGTGGACTCAGTCCATCAATCATTCCAATTCATCTCTTAACCATTACCTCATGATTCTCATTCCTACTAAGTTCTATATCAGTCTCATAACAATTCTCACCATCTTATACTCATAGCATTACTATTTCCTAACTCATACTCATATCGAGTAATATCTCATAGTGTTATCTTATTCTTATCTCACTCATAGTCTCATATCGACTCATACCTCATATATTCCTTATTTCTTAAGTCTCCTTAAACCTCCTCCTTAATTCTCTTAACTTGTACTCACACCGGAGTTAACAAGATAGGTACTTAATATGTATGGTATTCACATCTTTTGTGTGCAATAACCATGATTTATCTCAAAATGTTATGTAAAAACATATTTCAATTATTTTGTGCTATGCACACCGTAGTTTATGTACTCAGTCAGTACAACACAAACACTAAGCGGTTTTCGCTCTACCCCCCTTAAAATGAATTACGCCCACGTAATCAGCGTCACATCATCTTTGAACATAAGTTCAAGATGTCTAATTCTCACCAAGCATTCTAGCTTCCACGTTATCTATCTTACTTATAATTCGATCAGAAATGACTTAGTCTCTGTATCGAGGATTCTTAACGGTACTTATACCGTATTCTTAACTTAGTTTGGTCTAATCTCAAAGTAGTGGTCTGCTAGCTTCCGCTGCGCGCCTCTGATAATCTTAGTCTTAATTGTCTCAATGGACACGTGTTATCTTTATATATACACGGCCTTAATGAGTTGTAACTCGTCTATCCATTCCTTGAAGATCTTACGCTCATACTCTTAGTATTTTCTCGAATGTCTAAATTGTTCTCCCCAATTGACCTTTGGTCTGAGGATGATTCTTAGTCTGAAACTACTGTTTAGTGCATAATGCGCTTTACAGTCTTAATCTCTTACATCTTAAGGCATGTTCAATGTCTGTACTTAACAATCCGTGCTCTTCACACTTCATAGTCCTTAATTATTTGTTCTCTGGTTCCTCTGTGTTGCTGGTTCGACTGAATTCTTCTCTTCGACTGTTTGTGGTAGGTAGCTGCTCTTGTCTGATCTTGCGTCGTTGTCGGTGGTACGGAGTCGACTACTTCCCGTGTTCCTTACTCCACTCGTTCACATGCATGGGGTACCTTACTGGTACATTATTACTTACCCAACTAACTCATAAATGAGCGTGTCAGGCCTGCAAGCCCCTGTGGGGTGCAGTCGTCCCACGTCTCGTTTTAGTAAACTCATAGTGTCCGTCACACGTTTAGCTTAGCTATGCTAATTTGAAGTATTCTGTTGTCGATCTCCTCTTCATCGTTCCATAATAACATTTATTGTTCTTCTTGAAGTTAATCAAGGGAAATCCATTATTGTGTTCTTGGTATTGTATGCTCTAGCTCTTTCTGTATCCCGTACTGATTCTATTCTTAGTAGCTTAGGTCTCTTTCCATAGAGCCTCTTTCTTCTCTCCTATTAGGAAAGCACTTCCAATTCCTTAAGGAATGGGTTGTGTGCTTCCTGTGTAATCTTACCAAACCATGTCCAGACTACTGGCATCAATGCACAGTCCGTCTATCATCTTATTTTCTTACTTATGATGGTCTTAACTCATAAATCTAATTGCCTCAGTGTCAATATTTGACGGCTCATACATAATGGTCGCCTTAACCCGCGCACCATGACTTAATCCACTTATCTAACTATTATACTCACGACCATTACTACCGTGGTAGTTGGCCTTTACCATGTTGCCCATTAATGGTGCAACCTCTTACTCACTTATTCTAATGTCTTACCTTATACTCAATCCCCTCTTTGTAAACACATTGAGAGTTTTCTCATTCCGGTGTATAGCGGTTGTGTTACCATGCTGTAAAATAGTTGTCTCTTAATACAAAGGTGTTCTGCTCCAATCTCAGATTCGTAAACAGGCTGATTTCTCTCGCTTTCTTTCATCCTTAATGATGTTATCTACCATGTAGTTTAACGGTTACTGAAGAAGTCATCCACTGAATCACAAGCTCTTCGGAGCGTTGGACACTTGATGTGCCATAGTGTGCACTCTCAATGTTTATCTCTGACGATCACTAATTCTCACATCCTGGGTGTTGGATATGGGGTCTATCTCCTCAACCTTCCTTTTACTCAAGTGTATCTAATATGTTCTAAAGTAATCTCAAATGTACAGTTTCCATTTTCTAAATAAAGTGTATTTAATCTCTAATATGTGAAAGCCCTTTTGAGGGGTTTATTCCCACTCATGGCCTCACAACAAGGAGTGGTATCCCACCCTAAAAGGCATGGTTCGTTCTCCGCTCCTGTCCTTAGCATTATCTCAATATTCTCATTGGTACCCTTTCTTGGTAATGTTCTTCCCATTCTAAGTTATAGGTTTGGTAACCGTTCATATCTACAAACTGTAGTCCCTTCGTGGCTTAAACAAGCTCTCTTATAACTTACTGTGCCTCGGGCTCTGATGTGGTTAACATCCTTGGCTCGTAGGCTCTTAGTGCTTAAGTCTCAGTTCATTATTTGTACTCTTACTCATCTGTAGGTTATCCTCATAAACTTCTGGTTCTTTGAGCACTATCCACGTTAGGTTACATACTAAATGTAGTATCAGGTTTCATGATAAATTGCTGCATCATGCTTCCTGCTAGGGAAGTGTTCAGGTGATTGAGGACTTAATGTCTTTGACAATACTGACATTTTACTAGACTTATGTCTTTTAATAGTCAAGGTTAGGTTCATGTTAGGCGTTTGCCTTACGGTGTCCAAGTTGGATATCATCCTATCATCTTATAATCCCATCTCAATGCTTCGTTCAACTTCTGTTGATTACGCCACCCTTTGATGATCAATCATACTTGGGTGTTAATGAGTTAAACAAATAGTGTTAACTGTCATTCATCAGTGTTCGGCTCGACTATGCCGCTCTGTGGGGGTAGTCCTCTGAGCTTCCCTCTGTCGGGATTGTATATCTTAAATCCTTAGTGGGTTATAGCTTACGTTATTTCTTTTGTCCTTGTTTTCTGGGTCGTCAAATCTTCATTGAAGAATGTTGTTATTGGTATCCTTAATGGTCACTCTGGGAGTCTTATCCCGTTTTCGTTGTAAGTCGATGCTTCAACAGTCTCAATAGTATCTTATAATACATCCCTTGTATATCATTGCTTATATAGTGTTTTTGCTCGCATTACCGAGCGATCTCTTAGGTTTTCCCCCTTGGAGTTCGGGATTGATGTTCTTACCGCACTGTCGGTTGTTGTGTACTATTGCTAACATCCATATGGTCTAATATTATGTCCAAGTTCTGCTCCCGGCTGACTGGTGTGTCACCTCATCTCATCATGATCAGGCCATCGGGCCTTTCCAAGGTCTTATTTTTCTGTTCTCATGGATTTACAATCCGGTATTAATATGTGTTACAACTGTAGCGTTCTCCTATCTCGCCTTGATGGCTTTCCGTGTAGCTTAACCGTGGTAGCACTTGATATGGCAAGTGCGCCATGCAGGATGGGTTATTGGTACAAGGTACATCGGTAGTGACACTTCCTTCTAATTTCCATGTAATTAGTAGTCCTCGGGACTCCTTCAATAATCCCTTATTTTGGAACCGTCCATCCGGCAGTTTCCTTGTTGTTTGACAGTACTGTCATTTATCAGGGCGTTCCTCTTTCTGAGGGAACCCCTTAATATTTTCTTATGTGTCTTAATCTCGCTCCTGTCTCCACACATTTTGTTGTGGTTACTAAGTAATGATTCTCCTTTAGGCACTACATTGTAGTCCTATTTCGGTATACAATTGTATGAGTTCCTACCGTCGTCCGCATTATGTCGGCCAGGTCTTGTAACCTTCCTCATTGTATGGGGTTTGGAGTTCCCGTTTCTAACTGGACTTTCCAGTAATCTTATCCCTTACGCTTTGTATTATCCCACTGTTATGCTCACTCGGACCGCTGTTCGGTACTCATGTCGCTTATCTTTCTTATCTATTGCACTCGTAGTGCTTTTCTTATCATTAGTGTTGCGGTGTAACTCGACTGCGTAGAGAATGTCGACCCATGTTGCCGGTAATTACCGTTCCCTTACTGGTAGAATTCCCTTGATAGCGCCTGTTTCACGCTGCGCCTCAGTTAAAACATTCAAGTTCTCATAAACTGTTGCTCAACAAAATGTTTCTCGTTTTGCTTACTGTTAACTAACTGCCAGATCGGTTTTTTTTTTCCAAGTAGGAGAAGGCTTTCTTCTCTCTGGCGTTTGTTCCATGTATTCAGGGGTAGGGACGTGGAGGGCGGGTCTAGGTACTATGGATATCCGGTAAACACCGGGAAGTCCTGACTAACGCACCTCTCACTCTACCTCTTAACCCTTAACCCATAACTCAATCTCAACCTCAATATTCTCCTAAGTTCGGTATTTCTTGTCTTCAGAGCGTAACTACGCTCTGATACCACTTTTTGTAACACCCCAACTCAATCCAAATGTGGTCTCGCAACTTAACAGCATATATATACATGTCACAGCGGAATTCTTTACACTCCAGGACCTTGCCACGGTCTGACTACAGAATATACCGAACATTAGTACTAACAACCTTAACCAAATACATAATCTTCTTACAATCCTCTCACATCCTATACATCTTACTAACTCAATTGCCATACGAGTGTACATGCACAACTCGTAGGCCACACTTAGTCCTTAACACTTGTACTCCTTCTTACTCTCGCGACAGCCGCCTCCTGATGTTCACTGTGTAGTAAAAAAAAGCCCCCGAGGGGGTCAGCACGAATGCTGGTACGATCCTCTCATGGCCCCCAAGCTAACGTGGCTACGACGACTCATTGTCGATAGCATGGAGGTTGATTAGATGCACAACATAATAGAAAGTGCAGTAAACAACAACTCAGATATGAACAATCAAAGTTCACACACAATGAACGACTTAAATGCGCTCCCTTAATTAGAGGTTAACTATTCAACTCCTCAAGTAATGTTCCTCTCTAATCTTATAGTACAAACCATCCTTTACGAAGGAATGGTTTGCAACTTATCTTAATCTTAACTTAATCTTAATTAACAATACAATCATCCTTCAAAAAGGAATGATTGTAACTTATCTTAATCTTAACTTAATCTTAATCTTAACAATACAAATCATCCTTTAAAAAAGGAATGATTGTAACTTATCGAATCTTATCTTAACTTAATTTAGTCTTAACAATCAAATCATCCTTTAAAAAGGAATGATTGTAACTTATCTTAATCTTAACTTATTCTCAAATACAAACCGTTCCTGGAGGGGAATGGTTGTAACCTAAGTCCAAACCGGGATTTAGGTGATCCCACCGCACCATCTTAATGCCACCTACCCTGGACGGGAATCCAGCGTAGCTGAGCCGGCATCCGGCCCTAGGCTACAAGTCCGAAGACAAGTCCTTAAGCGGAGGGCGGATCTGATTCAGATACCGTCCCCCTTTTTCCTTAGCATGCATGACCGGAGATCGGTCCCGGGTTTCCTCACTCAAGTTCCAGTTAGTAATAGTCTCAAGACCATGTTTGTTGGTTAACCTCTTTCGGTTTATATCAGACCCATATTAGGGTGTGTTCCTTAGCCTCACTCAATTCCTTACTAAACGTTAGTTAGTAAGTTCTCACGGTATGTTGTGTTAGTTTCAAACATCACACAACAATACAATAATCATAATATTCCGGTTGCATGCTTTATCTTGTTTAGTGAGCACACAAAAACAGATAGCACACAAGCCGAGGGACACCTCGTTAGCAAGCAGGTCACAAGAAGAACTGTACCGTTCACCATTGGCCGTTCAGTTGCTTAATCTCTTCCGGAGTCCAATTCCCAAGTCCTAAAACATTCATTCAGTTTTAGGTTGTTAATCACTTAACTCAATTCAACTTACTTATCTTACGTAACTACTTACCCTTAATGACTCCAACCTAACACCTCTTAAGTCTTACAACTTAATTTTACAAACTTAATCTTAAACTTTAAGTTTATTCGAACTTAATCCCTTAGGTCTTATACCTCTAATCATCATTGCCAATTTAATGCACCGGGGACCATTAATACCACTAAATCTCTTAGGGTTTTTTCTTTTTTTTTTTTTATGGTCCGACCGACCCACCGACCGACCCACCCCCTGGGTAGTTGGTTGGCTGCAGAGAACATCCAACTACTTCACAGTTTCAGCCCGACCGACCCAGACTGGGGTCGGTCCCCTGGGTAGGTCGGCTGCAGAAACTTCCCATACATTGTCAAACTTTCTCCAAATTTTTCCTCAAGCCTCCTAATGTGTTCTAACATCATTTGGCACATCAAACACACCTTATAACCTCCACCAAACTCATTAAAACAACTTCCAAAGATCTTCTCAAACATTTGCTCAATTCTTACAAACACTCTTTACACTTATCATATAATTCCTTACATTACCAACTTGTATCTTTACGAAAACTTCAACCAACCAAGTGTTCCCTCCTTAACAGTTTGGGCACTTCATAAAATTATTTTCCATCTTCAGTTCATTTACCAAAACTTCCTCAAGTCATCTTACATAACCATGCACAAATTCCTCTCTTTTCCATTTGTTACTCATCATTCCTAAACTCTTGGGCATCTAAACATTTCTTGTCATCCTCTTAGCACCTTAACCTTGTTCTTCTTTACCTTAACTATACTACACCCTCTTGGACATTTCCACCTCCTTTACTCACTTACTCACCATTCTCACGATCATACGCTCTTTTACATTCTAGTCATTTTCCTTGATGACTTACAACATCCTCCTACCTTTTTCACTTCCATCACCCAAGTCCACACATTACCATTCAACTAAACCTTACTAGTCCACCACTAACATCATCACACTTACACAAGGTTCTCAAAACTCTCATTGTCTTACTCTCTAGTTCATACCTAAATCTTCTTAAGGCATTATACACCTTTCCTTAAAACTTATGCACAAGTCTTACATTCTCATATCATGATTTTGGTGTGTTTAGTACACCCGCCAATCCTCTAATTCCTCCTAGACATCTCTAGGTCACTCTAAACCTCGAGAACTCCTTTGTTAACTCATTTCCACCCAATTTTCTTTTCATGCTCCCTAGTAAACCCTAGGGCATATTAACTCACCACTACCACTTAAACACTTTGTTTTCTACTCAAATTTCGCCATAGCTCCTCTAGTATCTTATCATGCCCAACACATTATTTTTCCTCATTCAACCATCTCACATACATCAAGTTCTTCTCATCATATCTCATCACCCAAACCAACTCATTCACAACAAACTCATTATATTGCAATAATCTTAAATTGCATAGCACTAAGGCTCTTAAATGACATGGCTCTTAGGCCCTTAAATGACTTAAACTAAACAATGAATTTCCCACATATAAAAGCTTTCAACCTGCAAATACACCCATCAATCTCATAGTAATTATAATGCTCTTAAAATCCTTCTTAAACTTATATTACTAACTCATTCCCATTGGCTCCTTAGTCACAAGTTCACAAGCTTATTAAGTTCTTTTTCTTAGGTTATATAACCCAATACACAATGTAAGCTCTAAGCCACATTGGTATCCACTTAAACTCATCCCTTAAAACTTAAACCACCATTAGGTAAGCATTTTACCTTGTTTTCTCAAGCTTATCTTAACTTCCTCCTTAGACCTTCTTCTTGCATGAATCTCGGCCACCACATTAATTTCCTTTGCCAATGTTCTAATCAATATTCAATGACTCATGAGTGCTAAACAATACACTAACCTCAAGGAATAAAAACCTAGGTTAGGAGTGTGTTCTAAGGCATAAAAGTGGATGATTACCTTTGAAGTCTCAAGATAGACTTTGGCATTGAATGAAATAGGACCTCCACTAGTCCTTGGTGAAAAATCAAGCTAGAACAAGGCATAAAAACATAGCCCCATGAGAAGGAAATTTTCGGCCATATAAGGAAGATGATGGAAACTTGGTTTTTCTTACATTTTCTTTACCTTAAGAGAATGGAGAAGCTAATGAGCTCTTCAAACTTGATTTTCCTCCATCAATGGAGTTTTCTCATGGCACCAAACTTGAGCTTTGCAAGATTTGAAAAGATAGAAAGCTAGAGCTTGAGCTAACTAAGATAATATGTGTTAGTTTTTGATTTGGAGCTAAAATGAGCAAGCTATGGACAAAGCAAGATGAAGCAACAATGGAGGCTTCTCTTACGTGAATGGAGAAGAGAGGAAGTGAAGAAAACCGTGTGAAGAGGAGGAATGAAGAGAGAGAAGGAAGAAAGGTAAGCTAATATAAGATATTTGCTTTAATAAAGCAAATAGTACTCTTTTTACTTATCTCTTCTTTTCTTCTTATTTGATAAAGTCTATGGTGACTCACCCTTAGAAAACCGGCCCTCTCATTATAACCAAGATATTTATGGTCTTGTTTGACCAACTACTTGACTTAAGTTGATTTAAACTTAAACTAGTCACTATTTGGCACTATTCACTAATCAGTGCACATATTTCTGAAATTTTTGATTTCCCATTGATTTAGACCTCCTAATGTGATACTAATTAGTACACATGTTGATTAAAGAGTAATGATGGACATTTAGCCACTCAAAACTCAATTCTAAGACAATTTCTCAAAAATGTGCTTTAAGACTTCTTAAAGCACATTGTGTGTTTTAACTTGTTTTCAAGCTTGGTTTTTTTGCTAATTGATTTAAAATGACCATTAGAAATACTAAGGTTTTATCATGATATTTGGGTACTCACCCAAGTCTCTCAAGCTTAGAGCACGTTTTTGCCCTGATTGCCCTTAAGGCACTTTCTTGTGTTTTCCTTGGTTTAAATTGTCTACCAATCTTTCTAAGGCATATTCTAGCCTTACTACATCATAATTTGATGTTTACTTAGCATACTTAGGTTTGGGGTATTTCATTGAAAAATGTATAGAAGTCTTTATGGATGACTTCTCTGTCTTTGGTTCGACATTTGACACTTGCCTGGAGAATCTTGACCTTATTTTGGCCAGGTGTGAAGACACAAATCTAGTCCTGAACTGGGAAAAATGTCACTTCATGGTTCGAGAAAGGATTGTGCTAGGACATAACGTGTAACACCCCTACTAATTCGGCTCCTAAATATCCTATAACTGTCGCACATAATAAATATATCGCAGCGGTAAATAAAGATTGTCGCCTACTTGTGTCACTGTTATCACTCGCCCATACGGGTGATAACGATTTACCTGATAATCAACTTGCGAAACGTATTCCCGTAGTGATCACAAGAGATAGATAGTAGAGTACTTAACAATTTAAAACAAATCTAACATCAACCAATTATTACAGACCGTGAGCATCTAAACCAAATACACCTCGGTTAAACAACCCGAGTCCCAAACAACCTGAGTATCACACCATACCAAGTCTAAACCAACAGTAAACACAACAGTCGCACCCCGCGTCGACCCACCAGCTAGTCTCCTGCAATAAAGATGGTTTGTGGTATGGAATCAGCCCCTGCTGAGTATGTTATCACATGCCCCGTCATGCCCCCAAAGACCCCTCAATTATTTGGTCGAGAGCATGAGGTTCATTACATGCAATACCGTTTTAATATTTAAAACTATAAAACAATTAACAGTAATGTCCATACAATAACACAACCATCAACAATATAACATAACCACAAGTATAACCAATGAACAACCAAGCGAAACAACGAGAATAATAAACAAGTACTAGTTCTCGTCCATGGTGTAGAAACCAATATCGTTCGCCACTGTATAATTCTTAACCGTATTATTTGTTCAGTTATACCTAGTGACAATGTCTCGTTAAAACGACATGTCTCTAGTTACCCATATATTATGGCGGGTCACCCACGGTAGTAGCCACTCCAACGGTAGAGTCTCCGAACAACGAGCCATTCTAGCTCACGGGAAATTTTTGATACTTGCGGACCCGTACGCGGACATCCTGGTATCGTTTTTGTGATCACAGCGCGCACCAAGAGCCACATCCTTTTGGCTTTACTTTCCTTCATCAATTAATAATTATTCCATCGCATCGCATTACCAAATTTTCCTAACACAGCAGACTAAGGTCATTAGTCCAATCCGGAGTCTGTAAACTCGGGATCCAGTGTTAGATACGGGAGCGGCGTATAGAAAGGCCAATGCTCCGTATAAAAGTCTCGGATAATATGTATATCTTATTATCCTAGTGCTACAACGTTTTTCTGACGATCCTTATATTCATATAAGATAGCACCATAGCCGCTAGTTCGTTTTATATATAGGTTCATATATACGAACCGATACTGTTAACTCAACAACAGTAATAATAAGCAGCTATAAATATACAATTCATGCATATTATTATCACATTCAGACAAACAATCTTATCATAGATCACACAGAAGTCTGAACCGAGGAAGCCCTCAGAGACAATCAGAGACACATAACAACATACCATTCCCTGATGTATTACGGTGGAGTATGAATCAGCAAGATCCTATGCTCCGTGTGTCGTCTCTATTAGTCTAAACAATACATAATGCTACTGATTAGCATACTGTATAACAACACAATCCTATGTTACCCCGTACCGTCACTAACAACTCCCGGTTAACCCCCCGTTATAAACTGTCAATGTTTGTCGGGCTTTCGGTTTAACTCGAGATTGGAAAAGTGTTATATTACATGCGTAGTCTTGTCTTGTATATTAATACACTTATTATTGAACTTATTATCGCATGTGACTTTAATGTATGTTTGTACATCGTATAGTTTGTTTCTTTATTGCATGTATGTTTCTTTGTCATGCACTATTTATCTCACCTTAGTGTTTACTTTCTAAGGTTTGTCTCTTTCTTTTTTTTTCCAAAATTTAATGGAGTATAATTCCTATGTAAAAGTACTTTGAACTATTTAAATCCTTATATCCCATGTATACTCTTAACATTAGAATTTCCATATCTAATGTTATAATTCTTTTCTCTTCATCATATGTCATTTTAATTATGAAAACACATGGTCATTAAACCATATTATATTTTCCACCATAACATATATTTATTTGTGTGTATGTATATGTGGAACTATTTTCTATCACTAGTAGAAAAAATGTTTTTAATGACGGCGTTTAACCCACGGTTAAGTGGAAAACCGTGGTTTAAAGTTTATAAACCACGGTTTTAATAGAAACCGTCGTTTAAGGTGCATTCCAGAGCGCATATACCACGGTTTTCCGGAAACCGTCGTATATAGACAATTTTCTATATGCGACGAGGAGCATAAACCACGGTTCCTAACCGTGGTATATAAGCAAAATAACCGTGGTTTAAAACATTTTTTCCACTAGTGTATATGGTAATCTTATAATATATATTCATTCTTTTTAATGAATACCTCTTATATTATAAATGTTATAACTCTTATAACATTAAAACCATATTATAAATTCCATTTAAAATGTTAATATTTCCGAACAGCACCTATGTTCTTAAATAATTACAAAATCCACCACATAATTAATATAATGTTACATTATAGTTATATAACATATATTATGACATTTAAGTCATTAAAACAATTATAACCTATAGTTATATTTGTTTATAAAATACCAAATAGGCCCCTTATATTTTCGGCTTCCATTATACACCACTAAACTTTTATAAATCACAATTCCATCCCAATTTATAATACATAGTTTTCTTATTCCATTAAAACTATATATTATACATATTTCTTTATAAGACCTTATATATAACTCCAAAAACTACCAAACTATACCAAAAGGTTATAAATATTATTCCTAACCTTATTCTTCCTTTAAATCTTGGTTTTCACCCCTTGTTACCCATTTGTAACAATGTTTATAAAATACCATATACTTATACCTATATAATTCATATGACTCCAAATTTAACCAAATAAACTTCTAAAAATTCCTAATAACTTAAGGACCATTCTAAATTCCATTTAGTACCCCTAAATCTTGGAATTTACATTATAGCCCCATTTTTATAAATCTTTCACAATTTAATAAGTATCTTATTATAAGATAGTATTTTAATTTCTTAAATTTCCAAACTTGGTCAAAGTCTCCTATATAGTCAACTTTGACTTCTAACACCAAATGGGAACCAATTTTTCGGTAATCACTAATAATAACCTATACTTTTCTATTTTTACAATTTTGACCCAAAACTTTATAAAATGTTATAATTTTTATTAAATTCATTTAAAAACCCTAAATTTGCTCTAAATTAAGCCCACGACTTTCTAATTTCCTAGTAATTACGATTTGGCCCCAATTTAATTATGTAAGCATAAACTAACTAAATAAGCTTATAAACTTAAATTAAAATGGCCTAATGACATGGCCTTATTACAACCTTGAACTTGCAAAATAAATTACACAATAAATGTCTCAAAATATAGCATATATTCTCGGCCTCACCTTGGTTTAATTATTTTTCCACATAATGTCATAATTTGACCATTATGTTAATTAAATCTCTTAAATGACTAGCTTAATTTATCTTAGTCATTTTTTTCCATTTTTAGGTCAATATGACCCATATTATAATTTCACTCTCGGACATATATATATATATGCTTAGAAATTATAAAAATCATAAGTTTAAGGTGTTTATACCTTGATTATTCCTTGTATGAGCTCGGTCACTTGTAGGAAAATTCACCACTTCATTTAGACATTTTTAATACACCAAAACAAGATATGGTTATACTCCAAGCTTGAGCTTAACCATAAGGAATAATTAATGTAAGATTTAAGGCAAAAATCACCTTAAAAATGCAAGGGAAGTTCAAGCTGGTTTCGGCCTGAATCAAACACACCACAAGGTGTTAGATCCACCATATTGACATAGGAAATAGCTAGATCACAACAAGCTGCCTTGTTATTAGGTTTACCTTGGAAAATGCCTTAAAAGAGGGTATTTCCTTTGGATCTTGGTCACCCTTGCTCCAAATGGCTAACCAACTGAATGAACATGTAAATATGAAGATTATGAGTGTATAAACTCATAAAAATCAGAGGAAGAAAATCGCTTGGAGTGTAGAGAGGCTTAAGGTATGTTTTTACCTTAAAATGCAATTTTGAGCAACCTTGGTCCCTCTACTTGCTTCAGCCGAGTTTAGATGTTTTTCTAAAATTAGAACACTGAGAATGAGCCATAGGAATTGATGAGCCACGAAATCTATGTGTAGGTAGTGAAGAGATGAAGAAAAAGAGCTAAAAATGACCTTAAAACCTTACCTTAAGAGCTTAGGAGTTAGATCTGCCTTCCATGCTCAAGAACCTGACTTGAGAGCTTCTAGGAAGGAGAGGAGCTCGGTTGGAATGGAGGGAATCGGACAAGGACGAAGGAAATGATTGGAAAGGCTTGAAATAATTGAAAAAGGTAAGTTTACTATTGTAAATTTGGTATTAGGTATCAATTTGTCTAATAATAATTGTAAGCTGTCTCCTCTCCTCTTGCCAGCCGATTTCCATGGGGTCAAATGGGTCATTACTTGACCATTGACCATACTTGGTCAATTTGACTCATGTGGGCCCCACTTTAGGGTTTTATTAATATTTTAATATTAAATTTGTAAAAATTCGTAAATTTCTGGAATTAAATTCCTAATATGATATAATGTGATATATTATCATATTTAAAGGTAATTATAACCTTTAAGCCCATTAAAAATCAATTTAGAAGATAATTTCACAAAAACGTGCTTTAAGGTGTTTTAGTGCACATTTTTGTGTCACAGGGTGTTCCTGAGCTTAGTTCTCCTTGAGAACAGTTTTGTTGTGTTTATTACTTCATTATAATACTTAGGAATCCACTTTGGATCCTATTTGAGGTCACACAATCTTTATGGTGTCTTAAAGCACATTTTGGCTTTACCGATCTTAAGGCGTGTTTTACCTTGTTGAGATCTTTAGATTGTTCCCCAATAATATAGATGTTTATTAATCATCTTAGATCATTAATAGATCATTTAATTTATTTTAAAGGTTAGGGGTATTTCATAACGTGTCTTCAAAAGGTATTGAGGTGGATCGCGCTAAAATTGAGGTAATAGAAAAACTCCCACCTCCTACTACTGTAAGAGGTATTCGAAGTTTTCTTGGACATGCTGGTTTTTACAGAAGATTCATTAAAAACTTCTCCAAGATTTCTAAACCTCTCTGTACTTTGCTGACAAAGATGCTAAATTTCAATTTCTGATGAATGTTTAGCAGCTTTTAATTTGTAAAAGAAAAACTTGTTTCTGCTCCTATCGTTGTATGACCCGACTGGTCCCAACCTTTTGAAATCATGTGTGATGCTACCGATTATACGGTGGGTGCTGTTTTGTGCCAAAATTGGATAAAGTTCTAAGAGTCATTGAAATACCCCAAACTTAAATATAGTATTAAGATAATTCCAATCCGTATTCAAGAGCCTCATAATGCTAGAGTAATATTGGTAAGAAAAATAAATCCTAAAGAAATAAAAAAACGCTTAAAAAGTGGAAAACGCTAAATAAGCGTTAAATAACCATGGGAGGTATGAGACCTCGGTTAGCGTATTATATGGATTCTAAAGGTTTAATGACCTAAATAATATATGGGAACGATTCCCGAAGAAAACGGATCCAGAAAAGTATTAAAACGCTAAAAGAGCTTTAGTGCACGTCTTTCGAGGAAACCCGAAAACGTGACTTTAAGTGGTCAAACAGACCCGTAAAAATTATGAATCATTAAATAATAATTATTAAGCATGTATGAGGGCTTAATAGCCAATAAAATAATTAGGCGAGAGAATTCCGGAAAACGGGTTCCGGTTAGTAGAAACTGTAACAACCGGGAAGTAGTGGGGTGACATTGTAATAAAAGAAAACTTGTGTGTCCACTTTGCAAATAAAAGTCAAAAATCTGTAGAGAAGGGAGTGTGTGACCGATGGACTCCTCACCCCCACTCTCTTTATTTATTCCTTTATTGTTCCTAATACACTAGAGGACAAAAGAAATAAGTAAAAGCAAATAAAAACTCTCTCTCTTATCCCCACTCCTCTCTCTCACGATTTCTCTCACCTCTCTATTATCTCTATTCTCTCTTCTTCCTCCTTGGGCGATGGCAATGGAGAAATGAAGCCCCCACAAAAATCTCCACTTCTCTCCTCTCTTTGAGTACCCAAACCTTCTCCAAATCCAATAAAAATTACACCATTGTAATCCCCTTGCCAAGGAGAACATTTTCATCCTTTCAAAAACCCAAAAACTCCATTTTCGTTTATGGGTATTCTCCATTTGAAGCTTGAGTACCACCATTAGAAGCACCTTCACCTCCTTGTCATTTTGAGGTAAAAAATTCTTGAAAACCTACCTTTTTCTAGCCCTTATATGCAAAACGAAAATTTAAGTGAGACTTGTTTTACTCCTTGCATTCCAGCCGATTTTGGCTACTCATTTGGGCTAGGAATCTTGTTCATTTGCTAGACAAGGACTCCACACATTGGTTGGAAGGTAATACTCTCTTTCTAAACCCTAAAACATCTAATTCTAGGGTTAGTTTAAGTTAAGGTGCTAAACTAGTATGGGTATGTATGGCTTGCTGTAGCATTGCCATTCTTGAACAAAAACCGAGAACAAGGGAAGAAGGAAAGAGGAAAAGAAGAGAAGGAAAGGAAAGAAGGAAAAAAAAAACTAGCAAGTCAAGGTAATGCTCTTACCTTGGGTTAGTTTGTGTATTTCATTGTAACAGATTTTAAGTATCTAACAATGAGGAATGTATGTAGTATGAGTAGTAGTAATGTAGTAATGTATTGGAGAAGATAATGTAACAGGTTTTGAAGTTTTAAATGATGTTTAAAACTTGGGACAACATGGGGTATTGAATGTGTAAGTGTGCAGGAATTTTGTTGTTGTTGTAGTAGTGATAATATGTGAGTATAGTGTATTGTGTAAACAGGTGTGAGAAGTGTGAAGTTTGAGTATTTAAGAGCAAGTATGTGGATTGTAGGCCTTAGAGCCAAATAATTGGACATGAGTATTGTACTATGGATTGAGGAAATATTGGTGTATTGGGGTTTTGTATGTGTGCTAGTAGAACCCTTGTATGGGTATGGCTAGAATAGGCATGATTTTGGTGAGAAGGTGTATGTGTGGTTAAGTAAGAAAAGTAGCTGAGCTATGGCAAAATTTTGGTAGGAATATGTACAATTATGGATGACTTGGTGAATGGGAGAACCAAGGGTGTATGGAAGTTAGTGGAGATATTTAGTAACTGTGGATTGGTACTTGTAGTATGAGGATGTGAAAGTGTAAAATCTGTAGCAAGAAGTAGTATGATGCATTGGAGGAACTAGGAGAAACTAGGTGTGCTTGGAGAGCATAAAGTGTGAAGCAAACCACTTTGTAACAGATTTTGAAAGGAGCTAGATAATGGGAAGGATTTAGTGGAAGGTAATGTAATGAGGATATTAGTAATGGTATATTGGTAGTAAGAGTATTGAATGTAGAAGTTTGATTGAAAATCTGTAGCATAAGAAGGAAAACAAAAATCTGTAGCATAAGTAGAATGAAAACTGATGCAAGCGTTGGGAAGAAGTGATGAAGGATTGTGTAAGTTGAGTAGAAATTGAGTAGTAGGTTTGGAAGATGAATTAAGGTGATTTAGAGCATCTAAATGAGTGGTAAACTTGTAGGAAACATGTGGAAATGAGTAGGAAAAGATTGGGCGTGAATTGAGTAGAGTTTGGGATTCAAAATAAGTAATTAAAATGGGTACTGGGCTGGACCGACCCTAGGACCGATCCTAGCAGGGTCGGTCGACCCGAAAACCTGCAATCTCGGAAGTTACTGCATCCGACCGACCCAGGGGACCGACCCTGCCTGGGTCGGTCGAGTAGAAACTTGTAGTCGGAAATGCGTCTGCATCCGACCGACCCAGGGGACCGACCCTGCCTGGGTCGGTCTAGTGGAAATTTATAGTAGGATTTTTTTCTATAACCGACCGACCCAATGGACCGACCCTGGCTGGGTCGGCCAGACTGGAATTTTCAGTAATCGAAGTCTCTGCAGCCGACCGACCCATGTGTCCGACCCAGGGTGGGTCGGTCATGTCAAACAAAAAAAAATGTTTTATTATATGATTATAGTAATCATGTATATATATATATATATATATATGCCTATACACATATAAGCATATGTATGTAGCAACACACCATTAATGAGTAGTAATGGTAAGAAAGTAAGTAAATGAGTAAGGAAGCAAGTCTAAGAAGTAGTAAAGAAAAGAATGGTTTATAATCAAGTAAGAAAGTAATGAAGTAGTAAGTAAATATTAAAAGTATCAATGAAGGAGTAAGTTAGATCAATAATAGGTCATTGATCATACTACTCATGTATGTATAGGAATCAAATAGTTGATCCTCGAAGGAACCCGGTAGTACGTATACGACGGTGAACGGTATGATTTCTTCATGCTCTGTATCCTAACCTGGTTACCCCGATTTGTGTGCTTATGTGATCACCAATAAGATAAATGCACCAATCGGATTTATATTGCACCTAACTGTGTGTCTGAACTATTGTTCTTGTTTATTTCTGAACAATTAGTTTGTATAATTCATGAAATGAATTAATGGAATTGAGAAGTATGTGTAAGTATTGTGTACTTGAGTATGTAATGTATGGATGAGTATTGACTGATGTTGTACTCTACTAATTCCTAACATTCTAACTCCTAACTTGGTAATGAGTAAATGGAATGAGTAGAAGTCCGATATAGTTTCGGCCACGCGTGAGGATAAGGAAACACAAGAGGTTGGATCCGAATCCTGGCTGTAATCTTTTCCATGGACCAATTCCCTTGAATGGGTAGCATCCTGGATTAGTGGGCCACCCTAAAGCCCGGTGGTGGGATGTAGTAATCCCTGCCCGGAGGTCATACCGACTTAACTGGAAGTAAAGTATGTAAGAAGTAAGTATTGTATGTGTATTGGTCTTGACTATTGTAAGTCATCGACCGGAAGTAAAAGAGCATCGAACACCCGATAAACCCGGGTGTGTAATGAAGCTAACTGGACCTTGTATGTATTGGAGAATTGTATCTCCGTATTGCGTATTGGATATGTAATGGGTATGTATTGTGTATGTGTATTCTGGAAGATGGTAAGTAAGCATTGGTTGACTTGTATTGTCTTCCAAGCATGTATTGTACTGTGCGTATGTATGTATACCTGTGTAGTATTGTAGTATCGTGAATGAAAGCATGTATGTAGTATGTATGAATGTATGTATGTATTGCAAATGAATTGCATGTATTCGACCAAATGGTCGGCGTACCCTCGCTAGTACGCGGGGTATGCGGTTATCATATTCAGCGTAAGCTGACCCCCTCGGGGGAACATTTTTAGTGTGCAGGTACCCGGAGCGAATACGGTCAAGGTAAGAGACCGGCGACGCGCCTTGTAATTAGAAGTATCTAGTGTGGAGGAATGGGCAGCAGATTGACTCCTAGTGAGTGTGTATGAATTTGGGAGAAGTACTGTACTGATTTTGGAACCTAGTAAACTCGGTATGCGTAGTGTATTATCTTGTACGGAATTGTGGAGTATTGTATTGAATGGAGTAATGTATCGAATGGAGTATTGTAGTATCCAGTATGTAATGAGAGTATGTATTGTATTAAGTGGTACTTGATATTCCGGTCCATCAGACCGATGCTGTATGTAGCAGTAGTAGCCTTGTTAGTCACGTGGGTGACTAACGGCATTGTATCACCCGATGTATGTAAGTATGTATCCGCTGCGTGACTCGGGAAGCATGAGGAGATTGGACGGTAATGATTGAATTAATAGTAGGGGTGTTACAAAAAGTGGTATCAGAGCGAAGTATCGCTCTGATGACTGGAAATACCGAGTTTGGGAATACCGAGTTAGGAATTAGAAGCTTAGGGCTATGGGCTGAGTGATAGCATTATAGAGATGCTAGTTAGGAACTCCCGGTGAGTACCGGATACCTACAACACCAGTCCCGCCCACCGCAAACCCCATGTATAACTTGGGAAAGGACGCTAGAGAGAGGAAAGCCCTCTCATACTCGGGGAAAACCCGATCTGGCAGTTGTGAAGCAATCACACAGTAAACAAGAACCGACGTATGGTAGATTCCAAGAAATGGAAGACCCGGAAGTGGATCCCGGTTGAACAACAATAGCGCACTTAATAGCGGTAGTATAAACACTCCAACCACAAGGAGGCCATAACTTGCAACAGCATGGGGCGACATGCTTAGCAGTCGCAGAACCTAGCTAAACAACCAGCAACAGGAAAGGAAGCACTAACCGTGCAACGAAATGGAAACAGGAGCAGTAATGAAACCCGAGACACAAGTCTACGGGACAACAGTAATAGCCAAGCAACACCACCAACGGTGAGCTAGCTGGCTAAGGACATAGTCGGGAGTGACTGACTCCAAAACTACAACGCCAAAGAGGTTACAAACCTGGCCAACATAGCTCAGGCAGCTACAAGAATATTCACAAGATATAATCCGACGTAACTACAACTGTAGTGCCTAAACCAAATCGGGCTCAGTAACCACAACAAACGTGTGGGAATAAGCAACAAGGAACAACACAACCAAGTCAAGGGGAAGCTCCAAGGATTGGAGAAGTACCCTGATCAATGACAGTTATGTCAACTCACTGAGAAGTTACTCAGAAGAGTGATTAACCTAAGTAAATGATCAACAAGATCAAAGGAAGAGTAAGCAAGATTACCAATTATGAATGGAAACCATACCGTGATCGGTATAGGAATACTCGAAACCACCAGTACCACGCACTTGCCGCGGCAAGTGCAGTGAGAACATGAATATGTGAAGGAGCACTAACACGTCACAAGTACATAGTAATGTACGGTGACTGTAATGAAACAACTACAGGATCACACATCCTAACAACTAGAAGAATGGAACCTTGGGAAGGCTTAACGGCCGACCACTGTACTTAGTACATACCAGTCAGCGAGAAACTAGACTTGGTCAAGACCTCAACATGGCTATGCCATGTAGAACATCTTTTAACACCGAACCATATTTTCAAACGAAGTTTTCTTTCAAAACCACAAACCTTCTTTTAAAACCTTGGATTTTAGAACCAAATCAACAGAATTACGGTGAGTATCATGGAATGATACAAGAGGAGTTGACAATAGAATACTTCACCTAGGCGTGTGACGAACACTACGAGTGTACCCAATTACGGGATGTGGGACAACTGCACTCCGAAGGAGCTTGCGGGCCTGACATATAGTTGGGTAAGTGGTAACGTATCAACATGGTACCCCACGTATGTATACATGTAGTGTACGAAACACGGGAAGTAGTCGACTCCGTTGTACGGACCATCAGTAAGTTCAAACCAGAACAACTGGACACCTCAGGCAATTAAGCATAAAGGAACTCAGAGAATCCATCTGAAGATAAGGAGTAAGAACTAGGAAGTGCAGAGAGCACAGACTAGTCGGTATGGACAATGGATATGTCTCAAGACATCAAGCAAATATATGACAGCTGGGAAGTATACCCAGCCTAACACAGTAAGGCCACTGCCTAAACATGAGCACTATAATGCTTTACAAATGGGATAGAACTCCCAAGAGCAATCACGATATTACCATGAAGTAAAATCCATCATTGAAGGGGATATTAAACCTAGTCTCAAGCGCTAGGAGCAAGTATAAACGGTCTACCCAATGACGGGAGACGTTATAAATCAAAAAGGAATAGCTTTACACAACACCATAAGACGGTATATAGGACAACACATGTCATAAACATCAGCCGGATGTAACGGCATAACTAACAACACCCAGGAGCAATCCTCGAAGGGTGTCTGGAATGACAACAGTCGAATGAAGTGTCATGATAAGAGCACGACAACCAGAACGAACACTCGGTTAAGACACCAAAAGGATTCACTTAATAGGAACTACCCTAGTCTACAAAAGGCACTGATCAGCACCAGATTGCCTAAGAGTCTCCTATGAACGGAAGCGTGATGCCACGACTTGCCATGGAGCCAGTAATACCTCCAACCTATGGGGTATACAAGGAGTCGAAATATGTATAAGCAGCTTGCAAAGAGCATAGCTTGCAGCAATAAGGCTTACAAGCCATCAATCAACTATGTTAGGTAAACCTTAGCGGTTGCATAACTCACACCTTTTGATAATAAGACTTGCAAGAGATATTGTCTCATATGACAAGAAATCAACAACGGGACCATCAATTCAAACCCAACATCCTGAGTGGCTTGGAGTAATGGTCAACTCAGTGTCACTGTCACTAAAGCATCAGTCTAGTATACAGTTGACAAGCCTTTAATTACCTTCATGCCTCCCATAGCAATGGTAGCACAGAGGCACAAGAATGGTGATAACGCCAACAATGTCCTAGTCCACGCCTGGACACTACGAGAAACTTGAGGAAAGATACCTCTCATTAACTGAAAACCACCCATGCGGTGAAGATGTGAACCCTTAGAAAGAGGCTTCTGTCTACCATAACAACAAAAAACTTGTGCATAGATATTGCCAAGAGACAACGAATAAGGAAATGAGATTTCCAAACCACTACGCCTACGAGGGGCTGTGGACTGTAGAAGCACATCATCGTTAAGAGCCTCAAGCTCGAAGGAGTAAGTATACTCCTTAGGCACCCAATCATGTGGTGAACCATAGTATAAATACTTACATGATAAACCTTGTCATGAGACCTATGAGTGGAAACACACCACTCAACGAGAACTTCCACCTACCAGTGATAGAATACTCTTTAATTAGAGAACGGGACCAGAAAACCCTTGAAGCTTTGGGGATGTCCGGTAATGTACATGCAAAAGTAAAACCGCATAGCTAGAGCCTATTATCAATGCTCAGCACTAAGGAGACAGTAATTGTCAAACAATCAATGAGTGTGCATATTGCACACCATGAATGACGGCGCTCAAGAGAACTTGTAACCCGATAAACCACTTCATCTTTGGTCAACCAAGTTATTTGGTAAACTATATCATGAATGAGGAAGTAATGTGAGGTAAGCTAACCTACACATGAAACCTAAATTGAAATAAAACATCCCACAATGGGAAGATAATAGTATTGCGGTATACTACGACAACCGTCATACATATGACTAGGAACCTCCTAGTGTTTGTACACCATAAGGAAATGGTGCCAACGATAATGGCAAGGAGTAAAGGTAAGCTACCACAGTAACGGAGACCGTAAAAACGATGTTGTATAGTGAGTAAGAATACGGTGCGCAACAAGCGACGGAATGAGGAAGTAGTTGGACAATGACACGAAGTATAAGTATGAGATGACAAGCAGAAATATTCATCCCTATCACATAAGTGATTTACTGCCAAGCGTTTACGCCTCTGCACTCTGTATGACTGAGTGTTTTGGTATTGCACTCGCGCAGTAATGATCTAATGCGATAGCTAGGAATATGGGAAATGTAAACCGTAGTAAACCCTTCTTTCACCAACACATGGCATAAGCCAGTCAAGCAAGCTTAGCAACAAACCGTGCGGCCTAAGGCCAAAGAAGCACGAAGAGTGTAAGCACACTAACAATCACAAGATGTGAATTCCATTGAATAAAAGGTGAAAGAAGACTGAAGAAGGTCACTTGGACCGACGCATTGAGAATGCAAGGTCATACAGCAAAGAACACTTGTACTGAACCAGAAGAACTGGTATTATTCTGAAGCTAGTAACAACAGAGGAAGCACTGCAACTAGGTAGTGACTTAACCTCGCCCGACAACAAGTCGGAGGAACTTAGGGAATAATCGTGGGAGTACGAATAGTACGTGTAATAGATTACCAGAGAGCTGGTTAAAATCTAAAACTCATTGAGTTCAAACAACGGTAAAAGAATACCACACTGTTAGTAAACCTTATTTCCATAATAGAGGGATAAAAAGGTGATGTATAGCACATTAAGGATAACATGAAGGGTGAGTAACCCAAGTTATCAGGGTCGCGCAGCAGAAGCTAGTGGGCCCTAGCTAGGAAATGTAATACACCTAGTAAGTATGAAAGAATGGCTATTAATGCCTTGAAGCCTAATAGGCTAGAACTGAATTAATTATGAGTTAAATAAACTCATATAGGAATCCTCGGTGCAAAGACTAAACCATTGGTATGGTTAAGACCCTTTGACCAGAGCATATTGTATAGTATATCGTAGTGAAGCTAAACGCTTCAGATTGCCCAAATCGAGTAACCAATGTTTAATAGTAACATATGGTAGATTACGTGGGCGTAATCCCTTTTAAGGGGGGTAGAGCGAAAACCGCTTAATGTAAGTTTCATGAACAAAACACAGAAACTATAATGTGCATAGCACAAATGAGAATCGAATTGATGATTGGTACTTACGTTAAATAAACATACGTATTCATTCATATTGTAACTGTGGTAATCGGGCACAAGAGATGCGAATACCATAGGATGAATATACCCATCTTGTAACCCCAGTGTAAAAAATTAGTAAAGAGGAGTATAGTAACTCTTGGGGAAACAATAATCCCTGTAGGGTGCGCCTATCTGAAGTTAGACATGGCATTACGATGCTTGAGTCGGTATAAAACCGATGTATAACCTAGAGGAAATTGAGTTCCCTAGGTGATTGTCTTGAGACAATTGAGAATGAGTAGTGGACGGAGCTCCACAAGTATTGTATTCTTAAAGAAGTAGTACGGATCGTCTACGAGTAGTAGAGGAATGTAGCCCACAAGTGGTGTATTCGTGAGTATGTTATTGGAAGTAAATTAAGGACAGCTGAATTTCATAAGTATTGTATTCCCTAGTCAGATAGTAGAGAAGATTGATGAAATGAGCATTTAGGCATCGAATCCGAGGAAAGTATTTGGGAAGTAGATTGAGAATGGCTGATGGACTGAATTCCATCCTTTGGAGTTGTATGAAATTGTATTACGACTAGGAAGAGTAAAGGAAAAAAGTAGAAAATGAAAATGATGAATTATCTGTTGTTTGAAATGGATGTGGGAAGTCGAACTTGATCCTGATCAGATCAAGGGAAGCCGAACACAAATTGGGGTGGAAAGATAGTTCAACACTGATGCTGATCACATCAGGGTTGAATGATTCTTGAAGCTCCCCTCAAGTGGTCACAAGAATCACGCATAGGGTAGAAGCAATAAATACAAACTGGAATTGGAGTTGTATGCTTTGGGAAAATTTCTAAGTAGTAGTTGCGAAAAGAATTTTCTTGGCCTGAAGATGAAGGATTTGCAAGAAGCGTATGCCTGAGAAGGTAGTAGAGTATCGTATTGTATTATTCCAAGGGCAGCGGGACATAGAAGAGTCCTGTGTCTAGATGACCTGAGTGCCTGCGGGATTGTAACGTGTATTGCATTGCTTTGGGGATAGCTTTGCTGTATGTATGTATGTATGAACCTTGTAATGTGGAACCAGATGGTTGGATGTTGTGCGGATTGGAGTAATTATTGTACATTGGTAAGGCATGGAAAGTAGGAATCTTGAGTAATGGATTGAGGAGTTGTAAGGAGGAAGAATGTACGACGTCTGGCATAGACAAGTATGAATGAGCAAGCATTGTAACCCTATAACCTTGAGCAACTTTGAGGACAAAGTTCTTAAGGGGGTAGATTGAAATACCCCAAACTTAAATATAGTGATTAAGATAATCCAATCCGTATTCAAGAGCCTCATAATGCTAGAGTAATATTGGTAAGGAAAAATAAATCTAAAGAAATAAATAAACGCTTAAAAAGCGGAAAACGCTAAATAAGCGTTAAATAACCATGGGAGGTATGAGACCTCGGTTAGCGTATTATATGGATTCTAAAGGTTTAATAAGACCTAAATAATATATGGGAATGATTCCCGAAGAAAACGGATCCAAGAAATGTATTAAAACGCTAAAAGAGCTTTAGCGCACGTCTTCAGGAAACCCGAAAACGTGACTTTAAGTGGTCAAACAGACCCGTAAAAATTATGAATCATTAAATAATAATTATTAAGCATGTATGAGGGCTTATAGCCAATAAAATAATTAGGCGAGAGAATCCGGAAAACGGGTTCCGGTTAGTAGAAATTGTAACAACCGGGAAGTAGTGGGGTGACATTGTAATAAAAGAAAACTTGTGTGTCCACTTTGCAAATAAAAGTCAAAAATCTGTAGAGAGGGAGTGTGTGACGATGGACTCCTCACCCCCACTCTCTTTATTTATTCTTTATTGTTCCTAATACACAGAGGACAAAAGAAATAAGTAAAAAGCAAATAAAAACTCTCTCTCCTATCCCCACTCCTCTCTCTCACGATTTCTCTCACCTCTCTATTCTCTCTTCTTCCTCCTTGGGCGATGGCATGGCAATGGAGAAATGAAGCCCCCACAAAACTCTCCACTTCTCTCCTCTCTTTGAGTACCAAACCTTCTCCAAATCCAAAAAAAATTACACCATTGTAATCCCCTTGCCAAGGAGACATTTTCATCCTTTCAAAAACCTAAAAACTCCATTTCGTTTTTATGGGTATTCTCCATTTGAAGCTTGAGTACCACCATTAGAAGCACCTTCACCTCCTTGTCATTTTGAGGTAAAAATATTCTTGAAAACCTATCTTTTCTAGCCCTTATATGCAAAACGAAAATTAAGTGAGATTGTTTTACTCCTTGCATTCCAGCCGATTTTGGCTACTCATTTGGGCTAGGAGTCTTGTTCATTGCTAGACAAGGACTCCACACATTGTTGGAAGGTAATACTCTCTTTCTAAACCCTAAAACATCTAAATTCTAGGGTTAGTTTAAGTTAAGGTGCTAAACTAGTATGGGTATGTATGGCTTGTTGTAGCATTGCCATTCTTGAACAAAAACCGAGAACAAGGGAGAGGAAAGAAGGAAAGAGGAAAAGAATAGAAGGAAAGGAAAGAAGGAAAAAAAAACTAGCAAGTCAAGGTAATGCTCTTACCTTGGGTTAGTTTGTGTATTTCATTGTAACAGATTTTAAGTATCTAACAATGAGGAATGTATGTAGTATGAGTAGTAGTAATGTAGTAATGTATGGGGGAAAGATAAGGTAACAGTTTTGAAGTTTTAAATGATGTTTAAAACTTGGACAACGTGGGGTATTGAATGTGTAAGTGTGTAGAATTTGTTGTTGTTGTAGTAGTGATACTATGTGAGTATAGTGTATTGTGTAAACAGGTCGTTGAGAATGTGTGAAGTTGGAGTATTAAGAGAAGTATGTGGAGTGCATGGCCTTAGAGCCAAATAATTGGACATGAGTATTGTACTATGGATTGAGGAAATATTGGTGTATTGGGGTTTTGTATGTGGTGCTGGTAGAACCCTTGTATGGGTATGGCTAGAATAGGCATGAATTTGGTGAGAAGGTGTATATAGTGGTTAAGTAAGAAAAGTAGCTGAGCTATGGCAAAATTTTGGCAATTCATGTACAATTATGGATGACTTGGTGAATGGGAGAAACCAAGGGTGTATGGAAGTTAGTGGAGATATTTAGTAACTGTGGATTGGTACTTGTAGTATGAGGATGTGAAAGTGTAAAATCTGAAGCAAGAAGTAGTATGATGCATTGGAGGAACTAGGAGAAACTAGGTGTGCTTGGAGAGCCTAAAGTGTGAAGCAAACCACTTTGTAACAGATTTTGAAAGGAGCTAGATAATGGGAAGGATTGAGTGGAAGGTAATGTAATGAGGATATTAGTAGTGGTATTGGTAGTAAGAGTATTGAATGTAGAAGTTTGATTGAAAATCTGTAGCATAAGAAGGAAAAAAAAAATCTGTAGCATAAGTAGAATGAAAACTGATGCAAGCGTTGGGAAGAAGTGATGAAGGATTGTGTAAGTTGAGTAGAAATTGAGTAGTAGGTTTGGAAGATGAATTAAGGTGATTTAGAGCATCTAAATGAGTGGTAAACTTGTAGGAAACATGTGGAAATGAGTAGGAAAAGATTCGGTGTGAATTGAGTAGAGTTTGGGATTCAAAATAAGTAATTAAAATGGGTACTGGGCTGGACCGACCCTAGGACCGATCCTAGCAGGGTCGGTCGACCCGAAAACCTGCAATCTCGAAAGTTTCTGCATCCGACCAACCCAGGGGACCGACCCTGCCTGGGTCGGTCGAGTAAAAACTTGTAGTCGGAAATGCGTCTGCATCGACTGACCCAGGGGACCGACCCTGCCTGGGTCGGTCTAGTGGAAATTTATAGTAGGATTTTTTCTGTAACCGACCGACCCAATGGACCGACCCTGGCTGGGTCGGCCGGACTGGAATTTTCAGTAATCGAAGTCTCTGCAGCCGACCGACCCATGTGTCCGACCCAGGGTGGGTCGGTCGTGTCAAACAAAAAAAAATGTTTTAATATATGATTATAGTAATCATGTATATATATATATATATATATATATATATATATATATATATATATATATGCCTATACACATATAAGCATATGTATGTAGCAACACACCATTAATGAAGTAGTAATGGTAAGAAAGTAAGTAAATGAGTAAGGAAGCTAGTCTAAGAAGTAGTAAAGAAAAGAATGGTTTTATAATCAAGTAAAAGTAATGAAGTAGTAAGTAAATATTAAAAGTATCAATGAAGGAGTAAGTTAGATTAATAATAGGTCATTGATCATACTACTTCATGTATGTATAGGAATCAAATAGTTGATCCTCGAAGGAACCCGGTAGTACGTATACGACGGTGAACGGTATGATTTCTTCATGCTCTGTATCCTAACCTGGTTACCCCGATTTGTGTGCTTATGTGATCACCAATAAGATAAATGCACGAATCGGATTTATATTGCACCTAACTGTGTCTGAACTATTTGTTCTTGTTATATCTTCTTGAACAATTAGTTGTATAATTCATGAAATGAATGAATGGAATTGAGAAGTATGTGTAAGTATTGTGTACTTGAGTATTGTATGTATGTATGGAAATGAAGTATTGACTTCTACTAATTCCTAACATTCTAACTCCTAACTTGGGTAATGAGTAAATGGAATGAGTAGAAGTCCGATATAGTTTCGGCCACGCGTGAGGATAAGGAAACACAAGAGGTTGGATCCGAATCCTGGCTGTAATCTTTTCCATGGACCAATTCCCTTGAATGGGTAGCATCCTGGATTAGTGGGCCACCCTAAAGCCCGGTGGTGGGATGTAGTAATCCCTACCCGGAGGTCATACCGACTTAACTGGAAGTAAAGTATGCAAGAAGTAAGTATTGTATGTGTATTGGTCTTGACTATTGTATGTCATCGACCGGAAGTAAAAGAGCATCGAACACCCGATAAACCGGGTGTGTAATGAAGCTAACTGGACCTTGTATGTATTTGAGAATTGTATCTCCGTATTGCGTATTGGATATGTAATGGGTATGTATTGTGTATGTGTATTCTGGAAGATGGTAAGTAAGCATTGGTTGACATGTATTGTCTTCCAAGCATGTATTGTACTGTGCGTATGTATGTATACCTTGTGTAGTATTGCAGTATCGTGAATGAAAGCATGTATGTATGTATGTATGAATGTATGTATTGCAAATGAATTGCATGTATTCGACCAAATGGTCGGCGTACCCTCGCTAGTACGCGGGGTATGCGGTTATCATATTCAGCGTAAGCTGACCCCCTCAGGGGAACATTTTTAGTGTGCAGGTACCCGGAGCGAATACGGTCAAGGTAAGAGACCGGCGACGCGCCTTCTCGAGAAGTACTGTACTGATTTTGGAACCTAGTAAACTCGGTATGCGTAGTGTATTATCTTGTACGGAATTGTGGAGTATTGTATTGAATGGAGTAATGTATCGAATGGAGTATTGTAGTATCCAGTATGTAATGAGAGTATGTATTGTATTAAGTGGTACTCGGATATTCCGGTCCATCAGACCGATGCTGTATGTAGCAGTAGTAGCCTTGTTAGTCACGTGGGTGACTAACGGCATTGTATCACCGATGTATGTAAGTATGTATCCGCTGCGTGACTCGGGAAGCACGAGGAGATTGGACGGTAATGATTGAATTAATAGTAGGGGTGTTACAGTCATTTATTATGCTAGTCGTACTCTGAATGACGCTCAGAAAATTATGCCACCACGAAAAAAGAATTGTTGGCAGTCGTCTTTGCTTTGGATAAATTCCGTCCATATTTATTGGGTAGTAAGGTTATCATTCATACTGATCATTCTGCCCTCAAGTATTTATTTGCCAAAGAAGATGCAAAACCCAGGTTGATAAGATGGATACTTCTCTTGCAAGAATTCGACATGGAGATAAGAGATAAGAAAGGTATCAAGAATATCGTGGCTGATCACTTGTCAAGAATGGAGGGACCAGAAGACGAAAGACCCATCAATGAGTCTTTCCCTGACGAGGCAGTATTCGCAATCCAAACGGCAGAAGGCCCTTGGTTTGCCGATATTGCTAACTATCTTGCTAGGAAGATCATCCCAGCTGATATGACATATCAGCAGCGTAAAAGGTTCTTTTCAATTGTCAAACATTATTTATGGGATGATCCATTTCTTTTCAAAATCTGTGCAGATGGAATTATAAGGAGATGTGTCCCACAGATGGAGATCAGAAATATCCTTCTCCATTGCCATTCTAGAGAAACCGGCGGGCATCACGGTGCAACCCGTACAACTGCTAAGGTACTTGAATCGGGTTTCTATTGGAACACCCTTCACAAAGACTGTCATGCTTTTGTGTCTACTTGTGATCGGTGTCAAAGGCAAGGTAACATTTCTCGCCGTAATGAACTACCCTTAAACAATATGCTAGAGGTTGAATTATTTGATGTTTGGGGGATTGATTTTATGCGACCTTTCCCAAATTCTTTTGGAAATTTATACATCTTAGTAGCAGTTGATTATGTCTCTAAATGGGCGGAAGCCCTTGCTTGCTCTACTAATGATGGTAAAGTTGTGATGAAGTTCATAAAGAAACACATTTTCACTCGATTCGGTGTTCCTAGAGCAATAATCAGCGATGGTGGCTCTCACTTCTGTAATCGCCAGTTTGATGCTCTCCTGAAGAAATATGGAGTCCGACATAAGGTTGCTCTACCATACCATCCTCAAACAAATGGTCAGGCTGAGATAACAAATAGAGAACTGAAATGGATTCTGCAGAAGACGGTGAGCGCTTCTCGAAAGGATTGGTCCCTTAAATTGGATGATGCACTCTGGGCATACCGTACCGCCTTTAAAACACCTATTGGCGTGTCCCCCTACAAACTAGTTTTTGAGAAGGCTTGTCACTTGCCTGTGGAATTAGAGCATAAATCTTATTGGGCTCTAAAGGTGTTGAACTTTGATCTACAAAAAGCCGTGAAAAAAGGAAGTTCCAATTAACTGAGCTAGAAGAACTAAGGAACAACTCATATGAGAATGCAATGATTTATAAGGAGAAGACCAAGCGTTGGCACGATAAGATGATTGCCAAGCGAGAATTCAAAGCGGGAGATCACGTCCTTCTTTATAATTCCAGACTTAAGTTCTTCCCAGGTAAGTTAAAAATCCTTCTGGTGTGGACCATTTAAAATAATATCTACCTCTCCTTATGGAGCTGTGGAATTGGAAAATAAGAAAGGAGGATCGTTTAAAGTAAATGGAGCTCGAATAAAATTATTTCTGGGAAACACGTTAGACAACGAAGAGGCTTCTGCGCTTCTTCTCAAAGATCCAGTCACACCTTAAAACACTCAGGTACGGTCTAGCCAAAGACCATAAGATGGGCAGCTTGGTAGGAGACACCCTACTATCTATCTTTTTAATCTATATTGTGCTTATACTTTGTATCTTATTCTATGATTAAAAAATAATAATAATAATATATATATATATATAGTGAAATAAAAAAGAAAGGAGAGAGAACGAGGAGAATTAACTTGAGTTCTTCTGGCTGTTTAGAATATTTATTAGAGGAACACCTTGCACATTTCTGCAGCTGAACTCAAGTGTGGGGGAGCTACACTACATACTCTGCAAAACTCTGGGGAGTACACTTTCCATACCCTGCTCTTTAAATTTTCAATATTTCCTATTACCATGCTTTGTGATCATTACCTAGGTAGTTTGCGTGCCCTGTTATTCTTTCTATGCAATGAGGGCATTGCTTTGGTTCAAGTGTGGGGGAGATATAATAATCAAAAAAGCTTGCTCTTAAGTTTGTCTCTTTTTCGACACTGTGTTTAAATTTGTTAAGTGATTAATAATCAAAGAAGGAGCCATAGAGGGAGTAATGCCAGTGTTAACAGGTTTAAAGGGTACATACAAAAAAAAACACTCTGCTCCTTACTCAATGCAAAAAAATTATGAGGAAATTATCATTTGAATTTTGTTTTGACTTTGAGCCTGGATTTGAATTGGAATGAAACGGTGGAAAAGAACAAGGCAAGGTACTCCTCTGATCCAGACAGGCATATTCTGATCCTAAACAGGCCTCGTCCACTCGGTTATTAAGTTCTTAGGGGTGCTTCATCACCCGGCTACCTAAGGTACTCGGTATCTGGGATAGTAGACCAAAAACCGCTACAAGGGTAGAGAGAAAAGTCTGAGGTAAAAGAAAAATGAACTTCAAAATTGAAGTATCTATGCATTCTGTACCAAAATGATAAAAACTTCTTCATTATGGATCATGAGTATGTGGCATTGAAAGGTATAATGGAATAAGATTTTACTTCATGCCCTTTGTCGTTCAAGGAAATGTGAAAGAAAATGGTGGATTGGCTCAGGGTTAAAAGCAGAATTCTCATGGTACTGCTTCTCTTTCTTTGTAGGACTTCAGGGTTATTCTCAAAAACAGAGAAATATATCTAAGAAATTTAATGTTATTAGTACCCTTTTAAAATCTGAAAAGATTGGCAATTACCTCTTCTGTGCTCTCCTTACTTGATTATTGTCTGTTTAAACTTGTTTAAACATTATGTCAGAAAGATTTGCTTGAGGACAAGCAAAAGATAAGTGTGGGGGAGTTTGATAAGTGAGAAATACATAGACATTTAAGGGTTAATCTACCTTATATTTACTTACTTCCAGGATAATATTACTCACTTATCGTATGTTCTTCCTAAGATTTATGTTTTGATATGAACTGATACATTTTATGTATCAAATGCAGTAAAAAGTCTTGGAATTACATAGATTACTTCACAAGCTTTCCACCGCAACAAATGGCGGGTGAAACAGAGCTAAGCCCAGTTGAAGATTGCAGAAAAATAAGGAAGAAAATACACCATGTCGTGGAAGTTTGGCCGGACAGAGGGCGGACAAGGGACATCACGTCCGTGCAAATTTGGCCGGACGGAGGGCGGACAAGGACAACATGTCCGTGGCATGTCCGGGTAAAAGAGAGCGAACAAGAGCGTTTTCCGTGGTGTGTCCGCGGATAAAAGGCCGGACAGAGAAGAGGAGTCCGTGGCCTGTCCGTGGAAATAAGGCCGGACAACACTGCAGGCTGCGGTAGAGACGTCGTGTAAAAATGACCGGACAAGAGATAGAGACGACCGGGGATTTAAACAAGGATGCCTCTAAATGCAACCCAGATCTCCTGATAATTGATTGAGCCGACCGTCTTCCCCAATTTTTCTTGCGGCGCCTGCAAACACATCTATCTACCCCAACACCAACATCAGGTGCCGGCAGTCCTTAAATCCCTCACGCGTTGTCCAGTTCTGTCTTCATCCTCATCCTTTCTTCTATATAAACCCACTGCTACTTCATCAGAAAGAGGCGCACGTTGGCTCACCACAACTCAACTCTCTAAATCACATCCAAATCACACTTCTTCCAGAGAATTCCATTTTCCTCCATACAACCACATCGCCACTTCATTTTCATCATTTCCCACCACCAAATAAACCCGTGCGTATGCAAAGAGTTCTTCCTTTTCTTTAACTGTACTCTGTTTTAATGTCTGACGTACTTACGATGTCTGTTTGTATAATTATGTGTGAGTAATAACCTTAGCCTCCCGGGTTGGAAAGCAAGCCTATTTTATTAAATCGTGTTACGTAGACTTTCTACTATAATCTGTTCAAGCAATATTTGATTTCTCGTCCTTAATGCGCTTTAATCTTCAGGCCAATTATTAAAGTGATATTTGTAGTTCTCTTGTTCAAATGCGGTGCTAAGACAAGGTTCTAGATAGAAGAAGTCAAAACGGGTTAATGACTAGAAGCGAGTTTTCGCCTATAGGTTAATCTGTCTCCAACAGGAATTGTTAATAAAGCGATTAATTTATAATAACTGAGCAAGGATTGCGCTTGTTGTTTAAATTAATCAGGGTTTATTGTGCAAGGACCGGTCAATGAACTAATTAAGATTCCTGAGTTTATTGCTAAAGTGGGAAAGTTTATGGTAATATAATTGAATGAAATAGGTGAGTAGAACAACCCAGGGTGCTTCCTTAAAACCAAAAGAGTTTTATAACTGCTATTATTATTCTGTTTTAATTAATTGTTCTTTTTACTATTTTGTTTACATTAAGTGTTAAACCACAATCTCCCTTAAAAAAAAGTGATAAGTTTCTATTAAATAGTCTAATTAGAATTCTCAGTTAATTTACACTATCAGTTAAACCACAGCAAGGTCCCCAAGAGTTCGACAACCCCACAATTCCACTATTCCGCAAAACGATAGGTACACTGCCTAAGTGGTAGAAGTAGTCACATATTTCTTCCAACATCGAGAAAAGGAGCGGCACTAAGAGAGAAAAGAGAGAGAACAAAGAAGAGAGGGGTGTACTGGCGAGTCGTGAGAACGTGATTAGAAAAGAGTAATTAAGAGGATGTGGGAATAAAATAGGTTAAGAATGTTATTCTCACCAGAAAATAGAACGGATGGGGAAAAGACCTCCTCGTCCCCAACTTCCTTAATAAGGACTTCCATGTCCTGAGTGAAATAATCCAACATAGGAAAACATTACACAGAAAAAAAATTGTAACGAACTTTGGGTTATAACAAATACACTCTTCTTCTTTCTGGTGGAGAGAGACTTGTGTAGATGACTCTTACAGCTTAGGCATTTACCTCAACACATCTATGCTCCTCAGTCGTATAGGAGCTTGGATCTTTCCCTTCAGGTACTGGGAAGTTTCCTATTGTCACTACCGTCTAGAGTTGTTGATTGAGTGACTGGAGGTGTGATTCCATCTCGTTTTTCCACATATTGTAGTTTGTGGAGGTTAGCTTTGGGTTCTCCACCTGCATTCTGTTGTTGTTGTTGGAATTTGAGATTTCCGCCATTTTGAGAGATTTGTCAGCCAACGCAGATCGGGGTGCTGACCGAGTAGGTCTGAGGTGTTAGTCTCAGACCAACTCTGCTTAAAGAATAAATGTTTGTAGAAAATAATAACGCGGAAGCTTTTGTTTTAAACTTAACAAGATAGGATTCTGCTTGTATTGAAATTCAATGTGAATTACAACCTAGCTTCCTATCTTGGGATTCGACAGAAGTATTCTGTCTCATCCAACACTCGCTCTACTCTCGGCTTTGATCAATGCGTCACAAGGAGTAAAGGGGGGTGTTCTATGTGTGCTCTCCAGGTAATAAATACCTAAGCTAATTGACAATGTCTCACTAAGATCTCTCAAAATGCTTTCTCTCTCAAAGCGGTGTTTCTCTCTCTCTCGGAATGATCTAGAATGCACACCGAAACTAATTACAATCCTTTGTTTATATACTTGCTAAACGGTTTCCTAAATCTATGGTATTGTCTTCACGTAGCGGCTGCTTGACTTGGATGCGCAAGTATCGGGTTTGTTTGTTGCTCCACATTCTCACGTTGTGCATGCTTCCACGCATCCGAGATTTCTGCAGCTATTCGATAGTATCACGCCTTGGTTGATCAGAGACCGATAGTCAGGTCTTGCTTGCTGTAGAGGTACTCAAGCTGGTGAGTTACGACGCCAAGTCTTTCTGCAGAGCTACTTCAACTGAGGAGGCAATCATCTACAAAACTAAGTCTTCAGCAACCTCTCTCTCTGCTATCCACCAGATGCTTTGCACCATTGTCATCAAAAACCTCATTCCACGAAAAGAAGGAAACCTCTTGTCAGACCCATGGACCTTTCCTCATGTATTGTCTCATCCACAAACAAAAACTTAATCTCACAAAATTGATCTTAAATCACATGGCCCACTCCATCTCCACATCCCGCCATTCTTTAGGGTATATATTTCTATCTTCCTCGCATCTCTGCCCTATTCAAAATCCCACTTGAAACTTCTAAACCCAGTCATGTCCTTGTCACAGACATACGGGGCCAAACACTTTACAATAAAACCCATAATTTCATAAACAACCAATCCCCTTTGCCTCCTCTTTCTCCGTACCACCTTAGTTAGACTTTGGCTTTGTTGTTGAAAAATGGAACAACTCAAAGAGGCGGTGCCCGAGATGAACTCCAAGATTGACATGTTAATTGATGTCCTCAGAAAGACGCATAATAACAATATGAACATTTTCACTGATGGAGTCAAGATGATTGTTCAAACAATTAATCAAACGTTCAATGCTAGCCAACAATAGAACATAGTGATGGTGTCGCTGTTGGAGCAAGTGGTGATGAAGAGGGTACTAGGGCGACTACTAGTGATGCGGTTGTTAATAGTGCTGGTGCCAAGACCCTATCTTGTACTGTTTTGGATTGTGGAAACTGATGTTTTTTTTAATGTTATAGACTACTGGTACTTATGGTGTTTAGACGGACTGGTTCACCCTTCCCCTGATGTTGGCAAAAGAGGGAAGTGGTGTATCCCACTGATGGTTTTGTGTGGGTTGCTTTCTTCCTGCAATATAAGTGCCTTTAAGGCCTTAGTCGTTCTTGTGTTTTTGGATTTTGTTCTATTAGTTGTTATGCTGTTTGAACTGCTTTTAAGTTGTTGTTGATATTATTTAATATTGATCTCTCATGTTTTTTGTATGCGTATATTCAGGGGGAATCCTTTTATGTTTGAATAGTGTGCTTGGTTTAAGGGGGAATCTCAATAGAGTGAGTTCCCCTATTAGTTTTCCTTGAATATGTTCTTTGATGTTTCAGGTACCGCGAGATACACTCGAGTTTGCCATCATCAGCAAAAAGAGGGAATATGTTAGAACCTCGGTTTTGCAGATGATGTCAACCTCAAGTGAGTCAGTTCAACGACAGAGTTTAGTTGTGTTTTGAAGATAAACATGTCAAAGACCAGACAGAGTCACACTGTGTCACCGGCTCATTCTGTATGCATTATAAGATAAGAGGTGCGGTTCTAAAACTATATCATGGAGTTAACTACCAAGGTTGACCAAGTCACACAATTAAGAGAGCAGTGTGTGAAAGAAGATAACACGAGTCAATCTTATGACAGCTGAGTCAAACGAGTGAAAGGTAAACAATCATGGAGCATTATCAGCAAGGCACCATGCAATATTTATGGAAGTTACTTCCGAAGTCGTATCTAGTATTTAAACCATCAGAAGTTCCTTTGAATTGTTAACACTTTCATTTACATACTTGCTAGAGAGACTTTACTTTTGAAAGATCATCTTGAATTGTTCATACATAGTTCCATTGAGCTTATAGAGCTATTGCACCCAAATGCTCCACATATTGTATTGATGTATATTTAGAGTCTTTGAATGTAGTCAAGTGTAGAATTCTAGGTTGTAATTCATTCGAATGATCAATACAAGTCTTATTCTTGTATCTTGTGTTAAAAAAACTTCCACATTCAATCAATCAATCCAGTGTGAGTCATTTGAGTCTAACAATTCAGACTGATTCAAATTTTATAAACATAATTATGTAAATAAAAAAAAAAACTACATAAACGGAGACGATCATACCGAGTCCTTAGAGCAACTACAACAATGGAAGTGGATTCCACCCAAAAAGTAATACCTTTTATTGGTCTCTGTAATAACCTTATCTCTCTCCTAAGTTCTTAGCTAAGGCACCCTCACCTAACTCTCTCTCCTCCACATATACATTTCTCTTTTCTTTTACATTTTTTAGAGTGGATTCCATCACCTCCCTTTGGCCCTGTTTTAAATTCACTAAACCACTCCACTCAATCGGCGGCGTGTCCATTCTTTGACCGGCTGTCAACTCCTCCCTCCCGCCCAAATGACAAAAAGGAAAAAAATAATAGTAAGATGGTTCAAATTGGGGGTGTTCATGGCCGGTTAACCGGCTAATCGGTTAACCGGAATTCGGTTAACCGCATTGACGGTTAGTCAATATTAATAACCTTAACCGCTTCATTTAGTAACGGTTAACCGGGAACGGTTAACCGCCGGTTTCGGTGCGGTTTTATCGGATAACCGTAAACCGGATAATGAAAAAAAAACAATTTCAGAATTTACTAAACTTCTATTAAATTAGAGTAATATACGAGTATAAATGCCACAAACAAGCTCGGCTCGTTTCAGGTTGGACATCATTAACATACTAAGAATTCCTAAACTATTGCATCTAAGATATTAAATCATATTGAATCGATTACAACATGCTTTTTTCAATTACATAACAAGCTCGGCTCGTTTCTGGTTGGACATCATTAACATACTTAGAATTCCTAAACTATTGCATCTAAGATATTAAATCATATTGAATCGATTACAACATGCTTTTTCCAATTACAAGTATAAATAACAGAAAGGATTCCAATTATCTAGTTACGAACGGGGATACTCTGCTCGTTTCGAAAGAAATTGTCAGGATTCCAATTAACAGAAAGGATTCCAATAACAGAAAGGATTCCAATTATCTAGTTGCGTAGAACGGCCGCTTGTCTAGTTATCTTCTCCTGGAGTGGACACTACTGAATAACGCGAATGGGGAAGGAGGAATTCAAACACGAGATTACCTACCTAGCTCCTTTCTTTTCCAAAATGTGAGGCGCGGAGGATTGCAGATAGAAAGAGAGTGGTGAAGCGAGAGTATCTGGAATGGAGTGAGGAAGCTTGAAGAGAAAGAGAATAAGAAGAAACGACGTGAATGATGGGTGAGAACTGAGAAGTTGTCCACGTTTTAGGGTTGCAAAATAATACCGTGTCGTGAAAAAGAAGAGAATTTTTTAAAAAATATAATTAATATGTATAATTAACCGGTTAGTCCGGTTAACCGGATAGACAAAATATGATAACCGAAACCGGCTAATTTAGTTGGTCGGTTAACCGAAACCGGAAAATCGGTGCGGTTAACCGGATTTTCGGTGCAGTTTTCCCGGTTTCGGTATCGGTATACGGTTACGGTTTTTTTTGAACACCCCTAGTTCAAATGCAGTCAATATCGGATCAGGAGACGAGAATTAGGTATGTGGTGGAGTCGACAGAACAGAGGGGTTGAGGGATCAGCGAAAGTGGAGGAGGTTGAGGAGGTTGAGGAGGTAGAGTTATTTGTTTCTATTACTTGCTGTAGCCTTTATGGATATGGAGATCTTACCAAGTGGATTACAGAATCTCACACTGTCTCTGTCCCCTCTCATTCACTTGTTTCCCTCTTCTTCTTCTCTCTCATGATTTTGCTTAATAAAGTGCCAAAGATCTCATTTCACCGCTTTTCTCATCAGAAGAAGATCAGACAAGAGAGATGCAGGCGTATCTCCATTTTATATGTAGATTTTACCGCTCTAGTTTCAATATAATAAAAAGACGAAAGGACCGCGCCAACTGCCTGCAGGGTGATAATTTTCCACATCTTGTCTTGCACGCAAATCCTGAGATCTGTGTATGTGGAGATTATTCGGTTGGTAGTCTGGCTGGCTGTTTCCCTTTAGATATCAGTTCTCTGGTTATAAAGAGGAGGAAGGACATGATTAAGATGAGGCACGGTAGGATTACCCGCGGTGGAATGAAGGATAATCAGACAAAGGTTTTGATACGTGTTGCTCAGAGAAGGATTCTATCCGTATGGAAGGTCACGTTCTCGCCGTTGATGATAGCCTCATTGATCGGAAAGTGATTGAGAGGCTGTTGAAGACCTCTTCGTGCAAAGGTATCATTCGTTCAAATCAAATGCCTATTAAAATCTCTATTTGATGGAACGAGCTCAGCTGCTGTTTTTTTGTTGTCTTTCTGAGAGGATATGTTTGGAATGTGTAGCAGTAACAACAGTAGACAGTGGGAGAAGAGCATTGCAGATACTTGGATTGGACGGGGAGATGAATCAGAAGGAGAAATCGGAGGAAAAGAGATTAGTTGTAGAAGGTGAAGAAGATAGATTAAAGATTGATCTGATAATTACAGATTATTGTATGCCTGGGATGACTGGTTATGAGCTTCTCAAGAAGATTAAGGTACTCTCTCATTTCTTCAGTCGTCTCTACTTCTTCTACGCATAATTCGTGATTTCAAGGCCTATCTGGAAAAGAGCAATTTCAATCATCTAAGCTTCGTTGCTGTGATTTTACTTGAAAACAGGAATCCTCTGTTTTCAGAAAGACTCCGGTAGTAGTAATCATGTCTTCGGAAAATATTATCGCGCGAATCCACCGGTATGTGTCTCTTGTCGATTATTTCAAAGCTTGTTCACAGGCAAGAAAAAAAAACACTCACGCTTATCCTCCGTAATCTGATTCAATTTTCTTTTCTAGTTTGGATGCTTCAATCCCAATCTTGCTAGTTGATGTTCTCATAACACAATAATTCTGAAATCAGTAACTTATACTTTGAAACTCCGATTCGCAGATGTTTGGAGGAAGGGCCGAGGATTTCATCGTGAAACCGGTGAAACTATCACACGTAAAAAGTCTATTGGAATACATGACGGCAATGAGAGAGGACGGGATAAAGATCATGAGATCGGAGGTGCCGGAACCTGTCATTATCAATAACAGCAACAAGAGGAAGCAACCAGACGCGGATTTTTCCACCTCTTCAGATTCTGCGCTATTGTCGGAAACCTCTCGTCCGTCAACAACATCAGCATCTGTATCTGCATTCTTGTCACCATTCCCATCCCCCGCCGATTTCCGTTTGTAAAATCTCTGGATTCTTCGTCTAGAAGAGTGAAGCAGGATAACCACCACCAAGCGGCGCCTCCTGCTGCTGCTAATTCTTTATCGCTTCCCCCTCCTCCTGACTACAATGAGGCGTGCGACCTTGAAAATCAAAGAAAAGGAAGTGGAAAAGAAGCAGTGGCGAACCGAGAGAAAACCTTTTGGGTCCAAAATTTTTTTTGATATTAACATATATTAAAATTTATTTTAAAAAATATCATTGACAATAATTGAACTACCTCACATATATATAAAAACATGTCTTTACAACTTAATTATTATCAACTTCCAGTATTTTACTTAATTTTATTTATTAAAACTATACTTTAAAAAATATTTTTACTATTATCAGAAAAACTATGGGGTCTAAGACCCTATTGGACCCCGCCCTGAAAAGAAGAGAATGTAACGATCGACCAGTCGCTTTGTAGATATATTTGGTCTATCAATTTATGCTTGGAAAGGTTTCCGTTTATTGCTTCTTTTGGGATTGTTGAATTTATTTAATTTCATTGCTTGCTTCTTAACCATTAAGCTAATTTGCTTCCAGTGGACCCTAAAGCTCCTACCTAGATTACTGTATTAGTATGCAAGACAAATTTGATAGGATCGGGGTGCTAATTGAGTAGGTCTAAGGTGTTACTCTTAGATCAACTTTACTTGGGGACAAGGTTTGCCAAAAATAATAATGCGGAAGCTTTTGTATGAAACTTAAATAGACAGGTGAAATACCCCGAACTAAACATAAGGATTAAAATTAATCTAATACGTATTTAAGGGCCTAATGGTACCTAATTATATTGGGTAAGGAGAATAAATCTAAAAAGAAATAAAAAAACGCTTAGAAAGCGAAAAACGCTAAATAAGCGTTTAAAATAACCATAGGAGGTACGAGACCTCGGTTAGAGTATTATAGGGATTCTAAAGGCTTAATTGAGTCTAAATAAATATTAGGGAACAAACCCCGAAGAAAACGGATCCTTAAATGGATTAAAAACACTAATGAACATTAAAGCGCGTTTTTCGAGGTAACCAGGAAAACGTGTCTTTAAGCGGGTCAAATAGACTCGTAACAATTTTAGTCAACTAAATAATCATTAATCAATATTAGTGAAGCTTTAGAACCAATAAATCAATAAAACGAGGAATTAGTAAAGAACCGTCAAAAACGGGAAGTTGTGGGGTAGAAACATAAATAGACCAAACTTATGTGTCCAATATTGTAAATAGAATTTTAAACCCTCATGGGTTCTGTGTGTGGTCCGATTTTATTCCCCCTCACACACACTCTCTTTACTCACTCTTATTCATAAAACAAACAAATGTAATAAAACTACTACTTTATCTACTTTATTATCCCACTCTCTCTCCTACTCTCATTTCCCTTCTCCACGTACAGACCCCCATCTCCCTCCTCTCTATTCTCCTCTTCTCCATCGGGCAACAATGGAGGAAATAACAAACTCACCAAAAACCTCACTTCTCTCCTCTTGTTGAGTGCCCATACTTGCTCCAAAAATTATAAAAACTACACCATTAGAATCCCCTCATCAAGTAGAGCATTCCTATCTTTTCAAAATTCGAAAAGGAGCACTTTCATCCCATGGGTATGGAGCATTTGGAGCTCCAAGACTACCACTAGAACCACCTTGTTCTCCTTTTCTAATGAGGTAAAAATATTCTTAAAACTTCATCTTTTTCTAGCCTTATGGGCAAAACGAAAATTTAGCTAAACCCTTGTTTGGTTCCTTTTGTACCCAGCCGATTTTGGCTTCTTTGAAGGAGTAGAAACATTGTTCTTAAGCTCCTCTAAGCTTCATCTACACCCTTGGAAGGTAACATGTTTCTAAACCCTAGAAAATTACTTCAAAACATTAATGTAATCTAAGGGTTAGTCTTGGTATTGAAATGTGTATGTGAATGGGTTTAATGTTGATTTGTGAAGTACTATAACCGTAGTGAGAGAGAGAGAAGAAGGAAGAAGCAAGAGGAAGAAAGGAAACTAGAAGGAGAAAGAAGGTAATTGCACTCTTTCCTTGTGTAGCTTGGTAATGAGTAATGTAACAGATTTTTAGAAGTTAAAATTGGTATTGTAAATTGGTAGTGCAGTGGTAGTGTAATGTGTAGGAGAAAACAAGTGTTTTAAACCTTAAAGGCATTTTAAACTTGTTAAAACCTAGATGGGATTATAGGTTTGAGTGCAGGAATTTAAGGTTGTTAAGTGTGGTATTTGTATATGAGAAGGGTATATTGGTATTGGTTGTGAACAGGTGGTATGGATCATAATGTGAGTGAAACCATGTGGAGAATGTTAATAAAATAGGGGAGACTATGTCAAATTTTATCTAGGAATTTGAGGACTTAAGTGTTCAAGATGAGAAAACAAACCTAGTAGTGACTAGGTGTATGTGGAGAGTATAATGGGAGCGTTTAGTAGCTTGTAATAGTTTGGGTATGATTTGTTAATGGGATGTAACTAGGAAGTGAATGGATGTATTTGGATACTAGGAGTAGCATTAGTTGAGGGAGTAATGGAGGAAATAAGAACCCAAAATCTGTAACAAAGTGTATAGAGGTACATTGGAGAAGTTAGGAAGGATTAGCGTGGAAGAATTGGTGACAAGAGTGTTGGACTTGGGTATAGTATTGTAGTGGCTTGAGAATGAATTGGGGGTAAGATAATACATTGTAGGCTTTGGAAATGGCATTAGGAGATGAGAATATGCATGGGGGAAGTAGGAACAAAAATTGTAGCATTGGAGGATGAAAAATGTTGTAAGTGTGGAAGGGAGTGAGGAAATTGTGTAAGTTGATTGAGGGATTGAGTAAGGAATTTGGAGGGCTAAGTAGTGTTTAAAATGGGGGAATAGGTGTAGGAACAATGGGGAAGTAATGGGTAAAAGAGAGGACTGAAAACAGAAATAAAAATGCAAATACTGGGCCGGACCGAACTTGCGACCGGACTTGCAAGTTCGGTCGAGCCCAGATTTACAAAGACGGGAAAGCTTCTGGAACCGACCGGACTTGCGACCGGACTTGCAAGTTCGTCAGACCAGAAAATTTTCCCGTCTGAAACCTACTGGAATCGACCGGACTTGCGAGTTCGGTCGGACCAGAAAAATTCCCCGATGAAACTTCTGGAATGGACCGACCTTACGACCGGACTTGCAAGGTCGATCGGGCTAAAATTTTCCGTTAAGTAACTCACTGGAATGGACCGACTTGGGACCGGACTTGCAAGGTCGGTCGGCCCTGGAATTTTCACAATGTAGCCTACTGACTTGGACCGAACTTACAAGGTCGGTCGAACAAGGTCGGTCGGGTCAAAACTTACAAAAAAAAAAACAATAATTCTATGGTTAGTATATGTAGGATGTATATGTATACCCACCTATACATATGTGCATATATAGGTAAGTGAGCCATTGTTAAGTAATTAGGAGTAAGTAAATAAAATGTAAGTATTGTAATGCAAGACTTAGTAAGTATCGATTAGTAAACGTAAGAGTAATCGGGTTAAGTTAGGATAGATAGATTAATCATTCCACTGTATGTATATAAATAGGATTTGATTTGTGCACACCGGAGGAACGTTGGGATACAAGTACACGGTGTGAAAGGTATGATTTCTTCATGCCCTGTATCCTAATCTGGTTACCCCGATTTGGTGCTTATTTGATCACCAATAAAGATAAATGCATGAATCGGACTATATTGCACTTACCTGTGCTTGTTTACATTGTTCTTCATATTTGTCTTGAACAATAGTTTGTATAATTCATGAAACATATGAATGATGATGATGTATATTGTATTTTGTGTGACTTGTATATTGCACTGTATTTTGTATGGATATGTATATGAGCCTTGTATTGTATTATTGTGGCCTGAATGAACGACTTCTGCTAATTCCTAACTACCTAACTCCTAACTTAAGTGAGTAGTAAACGGAATGAGTAGAAGTCTGATATAGCTTCGGCCACGCGTGAGGATGCGGAGTCCAAGAGGTTGGCTGCAATTCCTGACTCTTAAACTGGTCCGCGGCCCAACTCCTTAAATGGGTAGCATCCCGGATTGGTGAGTCAAGTAAATCCCGGAGGTGGGACGGTGTAGTCCCAGGGCGGAGGTCCCGACGACTTAACTTGTGTAAGAGCAAGCGTAAGTAAGTATGGATCCGAAGTATGTATGAGTATGTATGCGTATGTATGAAGTAACGAGTAAAAGAGTAATCTCACCCGATTAACCCGGGTGGACCAAAGAAGCTAACAAGAACTGTATCTTTGTGTATGTAATGAGTATGTGTATTCGGAAGAAGGTAAGTAAGTATTGAACGGTTATATCGTATTCCTCGTATGTAATGAATTGTATGTATGTATGTTTGCGTAAGTATTATTGTATTGTGTGTAAGAGCATGTGGCATGTATGTTTGTATGGAAAATGACTGCATGTATACGACCAAGTGGTCGGCGTACCCACTAGTACGCGGGGTAATGCGGTTATCATGCGCACAGCGAAAGCTGACCCCCTAGGGGGAACGTTTTTAGTGTGCAGGTACCGAAGCGAATATGGTCAAGATAAGAGACCGGAGCACACCCCTGCAATTAGAAGCAGTAGTTTGTGAGGAACGGGTAAAGTAGACTTTTAGTGAGTATGTACGAACTTGGAAGAAGCATTGTAATTGTATTGGGAACCTAGTAAACTCGGTTATGAATTTGTATTGTATGGTACGAAGAGTAAAGTATTGAATGGAACCTTGTAGTACTCGTTTGATGAATGGAGTATGTGTTGTGGAACTGTAGTACTCGGGATTCCGGTCCATCAGACCGATGCTGTATGTAGAAGTAGTAGCCTTGTTAGTCACGTGGGTGACTAACGACATTATATCACCCATTGTATGTAAGTAGGTATCCGCTGCGTGTATCTGACGTGTAAGGAGATTGGACGGTAAGCATGTATTAATGGTAGGGGTGTTACAACAGGATTCTACTTATATTGAAATTCAATGTGAGTTACAACCTAGCTTCTTATCTTGGGATTCAATAGAGGTATTCTATCTCATCCAACACTCGCTCTACTCTAGAAATAGATCAACGCGGAATAAGGAATAAAGGGAGTGTTTCGTGTGCTCTATAGGTAATAGATACCTAAGCTAAAGTGACTAAGTCACACTAAGATCTCTCGTAAATGTTGTGTCTCTCAAACAAACTTTTTCTCTCTTCTAAAACTTAAATTCGGATGTCTGCTTCTCTCTTTACAAATGTATGTTTATATACAGTCTAAAGACAGGCTAAAATATCGGATATTGATCGTGGAGTGAGGCTTTAGATTAGATGCGCAAGTATCGGAGTGGACTTGCTTTTCCTCGATCTCCATAGAGTGTGTCTTCCACATCACCTTAAATACGGAGTCGACTGGTTCTGAACGTGTGCGTGCGCGTCAAGTATCGATCTGTGTTGATAGTGGAAGTCCCTGTGCAGCACTACTCGGACTGGAAAATCTTTTGTGCTAGTAACTCTGTAGTGCGGCTTTCACTGAGGAGGCAATCATCTACAAAACCAAGTCTTCAACAAAATTCCCCCTTTTTGCTAATGATGGCAAACTCAGTGTATCCAGCGTGTGTACCTGACAATATCACAAAACAAAGCAACTATCTCAGGAGAACAACTCACTGTTTGTTTCCCCTTAAACATACATTCCCCCTTAAGATGATGCAATTAAATAAGAGTTGATAAACTAGAGCATGAAACCACCAATAATCTACTTGAAAGAAATAGAAAACCAATCCATGACAATTCGAGGCCTTCAGATGCACTCGTTGTCCAAACACAGTCGCCCGCATAAGCCAGCCGCGGGATACACCGCTTCCCCGGATTGCCAACATCAGGGGAAACACACCAACATTATCCAAAAACACAGTAGTAAATGTCTCACAGAGCCACCAGAGCATAACAAAAAATAGTCTTAAAGAGATAATGTCGATAGTCAAAGCAACCTAGGCAACTATGTTTAGGGGGAGTGGGGCAACAGTTAGGCATCTCCTTGGTCCTCGCCTTTATCATCAGCCGTCGCACCATCTTCCCTGTTAAGACAAGATCCTTTAGTTTTGATGATAGCAAACCTTGTATTGTCTTCTAATGTTTTGTCAAGATTAATGATTTAGATAGACCGGTAAGTGAGTGGCTTAGCACGCAAGGTTGCAAGCGCACTCAATTCACGACATGTGCCCAACCAGTCGGACACCTGTTTGCGAGAGCTCCGTAGAACTTCTAGCACAAACAACCAGTCATACACCGCACGAAGATATCTCTCATGCTTAAAGATGAAAATCAAAGACAAAGGACTACAAAGGATCAACACGTTCAGACAAGACACATACATCCACCTAAGCAACTTGTTCACAACAAGCTCACGACAAAAGGAGTAGTTCATTAATGCACAAGATAACAAGGCCATTAATGAGCATCATTACATAGCCATAATAAATTCAGAAGAGGGCATTTATGAGCATTTAATGAGCCAAACAGAATCAGGCAAGTGGGGGCACACAAGTGGTAATTGACCTATCAAGAGGGTTGCCGGCAAACGTGACCAACCATGAAGCGACACGTAGTCTAGACGCCTCCAGATCAAGTTGAAGACTCTCTGCAAGTCTAGTGTGGTTGTTATGTAAATAATCGAAGCTGTAGTCGACTCCAAGAAGTCTAGGGACTAATAGGACGGTAGTTACGTCGTAACAACCGTGTATATATACTTGCATTTAATCTTATGTAAGGATGCCTATACGAGAGAAAAGAAAGAGATAATCTGGGCAAGTGTGGATCAGACTTAGGAGTGTGTGTAAGTGCTAGAGAGTTGGCGAGCTAGACAGGACTAGTGTGAGCCTCGATTTTAAACCCTATCCTATGTGGATTAACTTGATTGGGATCTAATCGGGTTTTAGGTCCACTTATAGCCTAAGATTAATAACTATGTCAATAACAATAATTATTAAAACCTAAGCTAGCTCACTGGAACCTATTATGAGTCGCCACCTAATTTTAACCTAGATCAAATTAGGAAAGGAGAGTTCGGGTCGGGGGCTTGGTATTCGACTTATTTAGGGTTCAATTACTTTCATTACCCCTAGAAGTCGTTTTTCCTCTACTTAGCTTAATTACGGCATATTACGAGTCATTTTTAACCTAAGTGCGCGCTTCTGATTTTTTTGTATTTTTAACATTTTTTGACAGAAAGTAAAAGTGAAATTAAAACTACCTAAACTAGGGTTTCGGAGGTAGAATTAGGTCGAATTTTGTTTTCGTCCGTGGCCACGGACCTAATGTCCGAACCCACGGACCCCAGTTAACCTAATTACACAGAAAAGTCAAATTTAAACAGAAACGAGATTTTGAAAAGTCCGGGGCCACGGACAGGATGTCCGTGGGCCCGGACAGGATGTCCGTGGGCCCGGACAGGATGTCCGTGGGCCCGGACATGTTTTATAAAACCCTAACTTTTGAAAATAAAATATCCGCCACCGTCCGGGGGCGTCCGGGCTTACGGACAGGGAGTCCGGGACCCCGGACATGGCGTCCGTGGGTGCGGACCGCCCTCGGACGGCGGCGTTGAGGCTGTTCCCGAAGGTGTTTTTGGCTCAAATTTTATGGGTGTGTAGCCTGAAAGATGTACAAGACGTAGTGGTTGAAAGTTTTCAATTGAAATCGAATTAATGCGAAACTTAACGAACAAGTTAGAAGCCAGAAACACAAACAAACCTTAATTCAGAAGCAAGGAAAAATCAATTCGGTTAACAATTTCAACCAGAAGTGTATTTAGACCAGAAGGGTTAGAGAATTTGGTTTTTACCCTGTTTTGATTTCGAAAACTTGTTGTTCCTTCACGTCGGGAATCTCTGAAAGCTTCGTTGGTGGCCGATCCGGTTCGACTTTGACCTGAGCTTCTGACCTCTTCTTCCTTGTGTTGTTAAGCACGTTTTGGTTTGTATTTGTGGTGTTTTGATGCTTGGAAGTTCAATGGGAGAAGAAAGAATGTGTTTTTGGTGATTTTGGGATGATTTTGGTAGAGTTTCGGTGTTGAGAGTGTTGAAAACGTGGGAGGCAAGTAGACGGCTATGTTTTCTGACTATGGGGATGATGTGCTCTGCCCTAGGTCATTTTTTGGAAGGCCTTTTATAGAAAGAGCATGGCCAAGTTGATAGAGAGCAAGATCTTTATCTAAAACGCTGATTTTGTGCTCTAAGGGAATCTGATTTTGTAAAATATGTTTCAGGCGAGATAAATTATGAAATTTTAACTGAAGATAAAGGATGATTTTAAGAATTTTGAGAGTTGGAATGGGTTATTTTGATAAATAACCGATTAGATAAAAATCTTTCAATCTAGAATCTCCCATAATTCATAACTTATTATTGGAAAGTCGAAATAATGAAATTCTAACGGCATTAGTCTCTAAAACATCCCTATCCTGTGTTAAAATGTCATGACGTTTGTTTTAATTTGGTATTTTCCATAGGAGAGAGAAAATTGCAAAAATGATCGAATTTCTCTTTTAAATTTTGGGCTAAGGTTCCAAATAAAATAATTTCAGGTTTATGACTGTGTATGTAGTCATGCTAACCATGTGAAAATTTTATTTTAATTTTGGAAACCTTTATTATTTCTATTTTGAGGTTATTTCATGTGTTAATTAAAGAAATTAGCTTATAATATGAATTAAAAGCTAAATTCCAGAATAAATATTATCAGAGAATCATGAAATACCTTTCATAATGACTATGATATTTGGAAGTGTTTGGAGATAATGAACAAGTCATATAAAAATAGAAAATCCCGATAATGTCCTTGGAAAATCCGCCTTGGTGCTTTTTGACCCCTTTTGCCCTTTGTAACATGTATGCCTTAGAGACTACTCCGGGGGGGTTGAAATTTTGGGTATAACAACTGGGTTAGAGTATCAATACATTGGGTATTTGATAGACCAACAGGTCGGGGAACAGTCGGTGAACCGTAGGCCGATAGTCAGGAGAGAGTTAAGGACTTTAGGGGTAAAGTCGAAACTATCTCGGGAGTCTGTGTGTGGGGCAAGGGAGATTGAGTGAATTTCGTGTGTGTAAATTCTCAATCGAAATGTGTTTTCCAGTTTAAAGTTATCTCATGTTTACTCCTTAAACTATCAAGTTAATTTGAGTCCACGACACATCGGGGATGCATCAGGAGCTCTTGCTGGTTTCAATTGGTATCAGAGCAGGTCTCTTCTAGAAAGCTAATTGTTTTGGAAGGCGATTAAGATGTCTCATGCAAGCATTCTAGCGGCAGAAGAAGGTTCTGCACCAAATTGACCACCACTCTTCAATGGAGACAACTACACTCACCGGAAGAATAAGATGGGGTTTCATATCAAGTCTGACGATCCTAAGATGTGGAGGGTGATAAGGCATGGAGAGTACACCTTCTAGAATGCTCAAGGACAAGACATATATATCGACAGCATCACGGATGATCAAATCAAGAAGCTGGTATTCAACGCTCGAGCTGTAAGAATACTTCACTGTGCATTATTACCTGAGCAATACTCCAAGATTGCTTAAGCTAAAACAGCTCAAGAGATTTAGAAAACCCTTGAGGTCACTTATGAAGGGAATGATGAGATAAAAAAGACTCGCATTGAGTTGCTACTCACTCATTGGGAGCTATTCAAGAAGGAAGAAAAGGAGATCATTTCTGAAATGCATACAAGATTCACCAAGCTGATCAACGAAATGTTAGTACTCGGAAAAACTATCTCTAACGAGGATCAAATTCGGAAGTTCCTCACATCTCTTCTTGCTTCCTTTGACAACAAAGTCAATGCCATGCAAGAAGTTCATGATCTCTCAAAAATGTCTGTGGCAGACATGCTAGGATCTCTAATGGCTTTTGAGTTAAAGCTACAACACAGGAATTCGAAAGCTCATCAAGAGATGAAGCAAAAGGCATAGCCCTTCAAGTAGCTAAAAATTAAAGATCCAAGTGAGGAGACGACAATGATGAAATGGTCGTCTATGCAAGAGGTACGTTCGAAAGTTCATAAGAAATAAAATGAGGAAAGACAAGGAGTCCAAGGAGTTGGATGATCAGAGGAAAAGCAATGACAAGTGTTATGGGTGTTCAAAATACGGGCATCATATCAAAGACTATCCTCAGCGATCCCGAGAAGACAACGACAGGGTCAAGAAGCCTGTCCGGAGATCATTCAACAAAGAGACAAAGAAGGAAGCCTACATTGCTGCATAAGGAGACTCTGAACTGAGCGATGACAATCAAACCTCAGATAGTGACATCTCTGAAGACAAGAAGGCTCATCTATGCCTTGAGGAAGTTTGCCTGATGGCACAAGACAAGGACACATCAGAATCAGAGCAAGAAGATCAAAACAAGGTAAACTACTCTAAACTCAAACAAAGGATTCAAAAAGCTGAACTTCTAGGACTTAGAAAGTTCTCTCTTATACTAGTTGATCAACTAGAGGTGTTGGAAATTGAAAACAAGGAACTCTTGGAGGAAAATGAAGAATTAAGAATTTTTTTTGGACAAAAGCAAGGTAGATAATCTCATGAGGGCACTCATGAAATTACAAATTGATTATAGTGAAATTCTCTCCGCTCATGAAAAGTTTAAGCAAGGAAAAAACCTAAAATCGATGAATTGATTATTGTTGTAACACCCCTCTCCTTAAACACGTAATAATCTCTCTCGTAGCAATAAATAAAACGTCTTACAGCGGAAGAAACAATAATACTCACTCGGGTGTCACCGGCCATTACTCGTCCATGCGAGTAACGAAGCCAAACTATATCTAACAACCAACAAAAACAAACTGCTAACCGCTGTGATAACAAGATAATTCCTATACATCATACTAAATCCATACTCATAAACATCGACAAGTGAGCGTCTACCCAATCCCGAATATACATAACCGTTCCATAATACAAATTCCAGTCTGACATCGTTATACAAATAAACTCCATGTGCGGTAATTAAAATAAACTCTAACTACCCTGTTCCCGCACTTCGGCTTCGGTGATAATCAACAACCTGCACAATGAGTGTAGTCTCAGCGATAAACGCTGAGTATGCCGGGCCTGGATCCTAATGGTCACTTAGTCATTTTAACCATCTTATTATTAGATTGGTTTCATGCTTTTCCATTTACAGTTATAATCAATATTGTAATATACATGCATAAATTTACATAATCATCCATCCAAACATTCATAAACACTTAACCATCCATCCAATTCAAACAGTCATAAAATATCACAAACAACAATTGTATATCGAACATATCGAATAATAATACTGAATAAACGCCGTAGCGAACACCATCCTTTGTTAATTTAATTTGGCCTTTAAGGCCCCCATCCATCCAAATCATGTTAATTAAATACCGGTTGGGCGTCATGTTTGGACAACCCGATAACCTCACCATGGACAGTAGTCCTCCCGTACACACAAAGGCACTCATTTCGCTAGAGGTCCGGAGGCCCCTGACTATTCTCTTTGCCCCGTAAGGCGTCCATATAAAGGTCGTAGCCACCTGACCCACGATCCAAATAGGGCTTGCTGGGTATAAACCTGGAGCGGAACCCGATCGGGAACCCCCTAAGTGATCACAAATGCGCAACCAGGTAGTTCGTAAACTACACTGGATTCTGCACCTCAACTCATACCATCTCTCTCTCATAATGTTTAAGATATGCTCTTAGTCTTATGGAGAATATAATTTATTAATTAGCTGTCCAATGGGTTTCACGCATACCTAGAAGTAATCTAGGTTATATTCATGTTCAAGATCCATACTCTAGAGACCGACAATGTCGTGACTCATTCCTAAGAGTTTTACTTAGGTTGCCATATATACTTAATATTAATACTATGGTATTATATCAAGTAACCGTCATGTCATCACAATAACGTATATGTATGTTTATATAAGTCGATCTATAGACGACGTAGTGTTAGTCCCGTAGGACGCTCGTGCATAAATAATTAATGCAGTAACACTTAATCACATACAAGTATCCAAAACACATAACACACAAGTTACATCAACCAAATCCGAGCCCAAGGAATTCCTTAGGACAACTCGGATCAAACCCCTTTACATACCGTTCACCTAGACCAAGGATGCGCAGTGTAGACCACTAGCTCGTCAAGCGCCTTCGTCTGAAGTATGATCTAAACGGTAATAAACTATAAGTTAGTCTCCATGACTAACTAAATCTGGATTTCCGAATAACAAGAAACCCCGACAGTTCATCCCCGGATTTCTACAGTTAATTGTTACGGGTTTCTCTAAACCGGTCGGCTTGTTACTAAAACTCGTATGTCGAAATGTTTCGACTGTTAAGTTTAATTCATTATTTTTCTTTAATCTTATCCATCATTTAATTTAGGTATATAACCTATAGTTGCATGTATGCATGCATTGTGTATAATATTATATTATTTATTATATTGTATTATTTTTCCACCATCCATTATAATACATTGTATTATATAATCCATTATCTTAGCAAATTATATTTGCATTCAAAAACTTATAACTTGTAGTTTGTAACTATTTTTTTATGTAATAACCACCACCATTATATTATATGGTTTCCAACCATATTATATATCCATCCTTATATACATTATTCTTGTATATGTATATATTTACCACATTGGTAAGTTTCATGAGTTATAAAACTCTTATATTATATGTTACATTTTATCATCTTATATTAGATGATTATTCCCATTAGTTGTATTATATTATACAACTTGTGTTAAGATTATTATCCTGATATTATGTAACATTTTATGTTGTATAATTAAAACTCCTAAGGTTTATTCAATATATACCTTAGTTTATAAATCTTATTTATTTATAGTTTGTCACATTGTTTAATGTGAATATCCTTATTTATGTTAATTCCATCAAAACCATTAACACCATATAATTGTTATAACATTTATAACATTGTAAACCATAGTTAAAATTCATTTTCCATCTCTTATAATTCGGTACAGCCCCTTTAATTTATTTAAATTCCATTTTGACCACATAACATTATGTAATGTTATACCATATACTAATATCATATAATATGATGTTTTTATTTCCTTTAATTTATAACCTATAGTTTTTACACAAACTATATTATATTGCCGAGAAGGCAACATGTTATAACGTTATTTCTTTCCATATCCCATAGTTTCCTTTATTTACAAAATCACCCCATTATTTATACCATGTTATATATATCATCTAATAAACATTTTAACTCATAAAATGGTATAACATATGGTTTATTTTGTAAATTTTCGAACAGACCCTATTCTGTTTATAATTAATTTCCAACCCTTTTAACTTTCCAAATTTATAATTTGACCCCTTATAAAATGTTATGTAATATATATCATATATTATAACATTTTAACCCTTAATATAAATATAACCTATGGTTATATTTTTTTCCAATATTCGAACAGACCCCAATGCTGTCCCATATTATTTTTCAACCCTTCCACTTTCTATAATTGCCATTTGGCCTAATTTATAACATATAGTTTTATCATATCATTAAAACTATATATTATACATATATCTTATTAAACACTGTTATATAATTCTAAAAATCACCAAATTTCACCTAAGGGTTATAATTACCCTTACTAACCATGTAGTTTCGGTATTTTACATTTCCACCCCAACTTTTATTCCAAAGTGTCAGAATGACATAATAACTATATATTATACATATATAGTTTATTTTAATTCCAAAACCAACCAAATAAATTCCTAAAAATTCCTAATAGCCCATGGGTGTTTATAATACCATTTTACACCCTTTATTTTCGGTAATAACATATTTACCACATATGTTATAAAATTGTTATAATTAAATACTTGTCTTATTATAAAACCTTAAAAACTTGTCTAACTTATTTAATTTGGTCAAAACCTACCATATGGTCAAGGTTGACCTCCTTAATATTGCCTTGACCATTAATCTCCATATATTACGGTTTTATACCCATATTTTTCAGAAATTACAATTTAACCCCAAAACTTTATAAAATCTTATAATTTTTATTTAAACTCCTTTAAACGTCCAATTTTCGGCTTTATTATTATATAGCCCCCAAATTTAATTTAATTATGGTTTACCCCAATTCATTGCGGTAATATATTTTAATTACCTAAACTTAATTATAACCTTATAATACATAAATAAAATGGCCTAAAGTACATGGCCTTATTACAAACATTAGCTTATAAAATAAATTACACATAAATGCCCAAAAATACTTTAAACTCTCGGCCTTACCCATATCTTTTCCATATTTACCAATTTTCCACATAATGTCTTAAATTTGACAATTATGTTAGTTAATTACTTATAAAATTTACTAAACCATTCCTTAATCACCTAAGGTCAAAATAAGACCTTAATAACCTTGTTCACTCACGGCATATTATACACATATGTATAAGCACATATTAATATACCAAGTGAAGGTTTAAGTGATTTATACCTTGTTTTTGCCAAGTTTAGGCCTTGTTTGGCCACGGATGTTTGGAGATAAGTTATCCACAGCATTATTTACATGTTTTCAAGCAGAAATTAAGGCATGATTAGTCTCCAAGAAAGAGCTAACCATAAGAAGTGTTTAATGTACATTTTCAAGGTAAATTTTACCTTAGAATACCAAGGCAAGCAAAGGTTGTCTTCGACCTATTTTTACAGAAGTTAAAGAGCATCAAAAGAGCTACTAAACCAAGCTTAAAAACTGGTATAACTCAGATTAGAAGATGGCTAATCTTTACCTTGATTAAAATGCCAAAAATGGTGTTTTTGGCATGGATTTGGCTAATCCTTGAAGCTGTTGATATACCAACTGAATAATTATGATAAGAATAAGATTATAAGCCTAAGAAACAAAGCTTTACAACCGTTAATGAAGAGAATCAAGAGATAAGTGCTTAAAGCACATTTTTATACCTTAAGAACAAGATTAGAATTCTCCACCTCCTTCCCTTGTTACAGCCGAGATTTGCCCTCCTTTTAACCTCCAAAACAAGCTAGAAACATGGATGGAAATGGTTGATGCTTAGCTCCATGGAAAGAGGAAAGAAATGTGAAGAGAATGAATATATAAAGGCTTAATAAGCTTACCTAGGTAGCAAAGTGTTCTTCTCTGAATATGGTGACTTCCTATGGTAATGGAGGAACAAAAGAGAGAGTATAGCTGAATGGAGTCGGCTGGGAAGAAAGATAAATGAGAAAAGATGCTAGTTTTGCCTTTTAAGTTAATTAATGTTACTTTATGAAATAGTAAATGATGATTCATTAGATTGGCTAGATATTTATGTTGCTTAATGGGTGGGTATGACAGCTAATATGAGGTGGCAATTCTTGGTCAAGTCAATGGATGACATTTGACCATGGTTAAAACTAAGTAATTAAATGTTATTTTGGGTACTATTCATCCAAAATCACTCATTTTGATTTTATTTTTAAACTTTGATTTAGACCTTATAATATAATCTATCATGTCACATTAATGTTATAAAGAATGTAATCTAGTCTTTAAAGTGACAAAAAGTCATTATCTTAGAGCTCATACACAAAAACGTGCTTTAAGGTGTTTTAGCTCACATGTTGTGTCACAAGGTGTTTCCGAGCTTATTTTTCTTTGAGAACAGTTTTGTTGTGTTCCTTACATGATTATTAATCATAGGAATCCAATTTTATATCAATTGGAGGTCATAAGACCTTTAAGGTTTCTTAGAGCACATTTTTGCCCTACTTGACCTTGAAGCATGTAAATGCTTGTTCTTTGTGTTGGAGTGTTGTCCAACGATGGTAGTATGTTTAGTTATGTGTTAATAAGCTTAGGACAAAGTTTTAGGTCCTAAGAAGTTCATTTGGGTATGTATTTACCCTAAACAGTCAAAGGGTGCAATATCTTGCTCTGTGTTGACCACTGTTGTTCTCAATTGACTTTTAAGGCATGTTTAGGCCTTAATTAATGGACCAGGAATTCCGTTGAACGATTCAATCTCCATCCCCGCATCCGATGATCAAGGATTTCATCTACGTCCTTCGTGTATTCCATCACCACGGCAGGTGGGGCTCTAGCTCTTTCCACATGGACCTTTTTGACATCCGCAACGAATGGCTTCAGGTAACTCACATGGAAAGTCGGGTGAGCTTTCAGTCTTTCGGGGAGTTCTAACCGGTAGGCGGAGTTACCCACTCGGCGGATCACCTCGAATGGTCCATCAAAGCGCTGGACCAAACCCCTGTGTCTAGGACGCTTGATCTGCTTCAGAATCTGAGGCGTCAATTTCAGCATCACTTTGTCACCAACTTTGAACTCAAGGGGACGCCGCTTTTGGTCCGCAAACCTCTTCATTCGGTTCCTAGCTAGCTCCAAGCTTTCTTTTGCTGCCTTCAGCATCACTTGACGATCGTGTACGAACCGGTAGGCCGCCGGACATTCACCCGTGGCCGCCTGTTTCGCAACTTCGGCCGGGGTCAAGGGCTGCCAACCCATGACCAACTCAAAGGGGCTTCGCTCAGTAGCCGAACTTTTGTGCAGGTTATAGCACATTTGCGCGGTATCAAGCAAATGAATCCAGTTCTTTTGGGAACCTGTGACGTAATGCCTAAGGTATTCCTCCAAGAGTGCATTCACCCTCTCAGTTTGGCCATCCGTCTGTGGATGATTCGCAGTAGAGAACTTTAGCTCAGAGCCCATGAGGCCGAACAGCGTCACCCAAAACCGTCCCGTGAATCTCGTATCGCGATCACTTATCACATCACGGGGGAGTCCAAAGTACTTAACGACATGGGCATGGAACAACCTTGCTGTCAAGTCAGCAGGGCAGTTCGAGGGTGCTGGTATAAACACAACATACTTGGAGAATCGGTCCACAACAACAAGGACAGAAGTTAGGGAAGATGCAACTTGGGAAAAGCAGAAAGATTTGTGGCAATTTCAGGATAAGACAAGAATGTACCTAGACGCTTTGCCGGGGACGGCAAAGGAATAGGTGGGGGTGGTTTGTCATGCCCCATTTTGTAATGTAGATTGAGTTGGGGGTCATTTGTACTGGATGTAATGATACCTAATGTAATCAAGTTACTTAATGAATAAAAGAAGTAGCCACATTCTATTCAGCTGTCCCAATGTTGCAATGACTTCAGTCACCCAGGTATTACGCCTTTGGGTTCTCTTGCAGGTATGCTGAGGACGAGGGCTCTTGTCGGACGAAGCATTTCAGCAAAGACCTAGACCCAGGCCGTAAGCTTGGGGCTAGAAGCACTTGTCAATAGCCTGTGGCGTTAACGACGGATATTGCGATCATGAGGTGCAGCTGACAAGTTGCATGGCATCTTGTTGGCGCCCTGTCCCTTATACTTATGGCGCGATGGGCGACGCGCCTAAGAGACCCGATATGGGGTTAAGACAGGGATGGTTTGGATTAGGGAGGAGATGAGTGTTCAACGTTGCCCACGTTGGAACGCTCCACTAACGGTCCGGGGTTCCCCCTTTGTGGCTGGCTTTGGGTCAGCTCACTCCTTGGAGTTTGAGTTACCATGGATCTAGCTTGGTGTTGGATTCTATTGTTGGACGGCTGCTTAGGAGTTGATGCCTTTGGACCTGGGCCTGGGTCCTAGGGACGGTGTTGATTAAACAATCGGGACCCAGCCCCACTAGTCCCGAAGTCTAGTGTCGGGATAAGTGAGTCGGTGTTGAGAGCTCGTCATTGGGTGGTTAAAGTCCACTCCTAGTCCCTGTCTGGCTATGGTGGTGGCTGTCTTGAGGCACGGGCCTTGCCCTGCCCAGGATAGGCATTGATAAGGCTGGTCGGGCCTTGTGCCCGACGCCGGTGATGTTAACCTTGTCAACTTGCATGGTTGCTTGCTTGTGTTCTTGTGAATGCTTGTCTGTGTGCTTGCGTGTTTGTGTGATCAGTGGAATGTTTGTCTTGTGATGTCTTATCGCGAGAAAATTTTCCATTTTAAAGGTTGCGCATTACAATTATTTAATCCATGTTTAATTAGTTTAGGGTATTTCAGTCTACCCCCCTTAAAAAGACTTCGTCCCGAAGTAGCTTAATCAAATGGGTATGTATATATAATAACTACCCATTATTCCCATAATGTATATCTATGTGATATATCATTTACACACATCGTATTGTGCTTATACAGCACATAGCTATCACTTTGTGGCGTTAGTTCAATCATATATGGATATAGGTGATCCATCAGCACCATTATTTCCTATCAATTCTACAAACCCTGACAACCTCCCCGAGGTGTCCATAACATACCATCCTTCCACATTCCATATCTAATGATTCATTTCGTATCTAGGCGATACCATATGTAATCATTCTACAAAGCAATATAAATATATATATCACACGTAGCATAAGAAAAGTACTACACACATGGGTGTAAATACTACATTCAAGCAAGTATCTCATAAGATACATACATACAAGTGCACATCACACCCAAACAAATCAACAACGTACGCCCCGCGTACCAAACATAACCAACAAAACTACTGTATGCCCCGCATACCACCAATTCACTGTATGCCATGCATACAAAACAAACAAATAAACAAACCTCGTATGCCCCGCATACCACAAACTACTGTATGCCCCGCATACGAAACAACAAAACATAGTGCACACACGTGCACAGCCAAGAGGCTCTACCCCCCTTAAAAAGGGTTACGCCCCCGTACCCCCACAAGTATACAACAGCCGCTCAACAAGGAGCGCTGGATACTTGACCCTCATAGAGTTCTCCAACTCGTGGATTATCCTCATATCAGAGAGACGGGTATGACTCTAGCCCTTCTGGGCTCCACAATACATAAAGGGTGAGGCACAGATCTGTTTGTGCTCTCTCCCGAATTCATTCTAATGGGCCCACTCGCTCCGTATTGAGGTGCAGACCCATGAACATAGGCCCAGTTTGCCTCTTTTCCTTGTTGTGCATCCTCTCGTTTGGGTCACTAGCGTACATGTGTGTGTCGTCTCTCACTAGTATTCAGCTTGAGGTGTAATATGACATTGGCTATTGTTAGTACTCAGTGCTCTTTGCACTTTCTCTTGTAACACTAAGATTACCAGCCTACATGTCCACGGAGATAGAGCTTGTCATCCGTGTCTCCTGGTGGTTTTGTTCCGGAGTAACACACTGTTGTAGTTCTTTTATACACACTCGTGTTGATATCCATTACATCTTTCCATATTCCCACTAGATTAATAACTGCACAAGTGCAATACCAAAACACTCAGTCCTACAGAGTGCAGAGGCGTAAACTCTCAGCAGCTAATATCTAATGAGTCAAACAGATAAGATGAGCGAATTCTCATGTGAGTGGTACATTCCAAGTCTATTGTTCCTTGCTTAAGGTATCTGCTAGTATACTAGCTTTGTCTCTCATCATTGCGTAGTCACGCGTTTCTGTTCACATCATCTGGTAGATTTCCTCTGGATTGCAAGAACTTGCTCGATCCTTATGAGGATTCTACATATTATCTGTCCATAATGGGTATCCATGCTTCTATCCTTAGTGTTCATGTTCTTAAAAGGTTCCCTTGTCTTCACTGTATACTGTCTACTGCTCTGTGTTGAAGGTTCTTTATTTCTCTAGCCCGTTGGTTTAATTGCGGCTCTTCTCGTCCATCTTCGAGGTAATCTGTATTACTGTCCTTAGTATGGAGTTGACTACTTCTCGTGTTCCTAGCACTACTTGTCTACATGCATGGGGTACCGTACTGATACATTACTACTTACCCGACTAACTCATAAATAAGTCTGTCAGTCCTACATGCTCCTATTGGAGTGCGGTTGTAACACCCCTATCATTAGTACAATCATTACCGTCCAATCTTCTCGTGCTCCCGAGTCACACAGCAGATACTTACTTACATACAATGGGTGATACAATGCCGTTAGTCACCCACGTGACTAACAAGGCTACTACTTCTACATACAGCATCGGTCTGATGGACCGGAATATCCGAGTGCTACACAAATACAAGCTTCACTACAATTAGCAATTAGGTATTACAACTTCCCATTCGATACAATACTCCATAAGTTCAATACATGTTAATACACCGAGTTTACTAAGATCCTTATACAAGTAGGATGCCTCCTTCAATTCCATACATACTTATTAAGAGTCTAACCACTACCCATTCCTCACAACTACTTACTTCCTAAGTACAAAGGGTGTGCTAATTAGTACACCTCTACATTCTACTACTACTATCCAAATGTAGTCACCGGTCTCATGCCTTGACCGTATCCTCTTCGGGTACCTGCACACTAAAAATGTTCCCCCAAAGGGGTCAGCTTTCGCTGAGCATGATAACCGCATACCCCGCGTACTAGTGAGGGTACGCCGACCACTTGGTCGAATACATGCGATTGATTCATTCATACATACATGCATACATGCTCTTATACGCAATGTTAAATACATTACACAATGAATACATACCTAACTTCATGCATACTCAGCAATACATATGGTACACTATCAAACATCAGATACGTTTCTTACCTTTTCAAAATCCGCAATACACAATCAAAACAGTACAACGCAATACATACGCAATTCACCATACTTGTTACCCTGTTGGTCCACTCGGGTTAATCGGGTGGAGATTACTCTTTTACTCGTTCCACAGTACTTCGCATACATACTCATACTCTCATACTTCTACTTACTTACTCTTACTCATGTTAAGTCATCGGGACCTCCGGCCCGGGGACTACTCCGTCCCACCACCGGGATTTACTTGACTCACCAATCCGGATGCTACCCATTTAAGGGATTTGGGCCGCGGACCAGTTTAAGAGTCAGGAATCGGATCCAACCTCTTGTGTCTCCTCATCCTCACGCTGGCCGAAGCATTTCGGGCTTCTACTCATTCCAGTTTATCACTTAAGTTAGGAGTTAGGTAGTTAGGAATTAGCAGAAGTCATTCATACAAGCCACATACACAAACAATGCTCAATACTCATTTATACGAAATACAATACAATACTTAAGTACATACAAGATCGAATACAGTTCATCCATTCATATATTTCATGAATTATACAAACTATTGTTCAAGACAAATAGCAAGAACAATGTAAACAAGCACAAGTAGGTGAAAATATAGTCTGATTCGTGCATTTATCTTATTAGGTGATCAAATAAGCCACAAATCGGGTAACCAGATTAGGATACAGGGCATGAAGAATCATACCTTTCACCGTTGAGTTACTTTATCGGTGTTCCCGTGCTCCTTCGTCCTTACTTGTCCCTTGAGTCCTAGCCTCGAACCAATGACTACATGCCAAATGGTTCAGTTAATACTAAGCACTACAATACATGCTTAGCTACTACTCCCGTACTTACCCCGTTATCCCACTACTTCGGGTTACTTACTGTTCTTATACTTTCAACTTCCTTATTAATCCCCTTACTTGTTTCCCATTTACATACTATTTCTTTACCGTTAGTGTTACATTAATGGTGTATTACTAAAGTCCCCTATGTAGGTACATACGCATGTATATACATGCATATGATTATTACCTTTCTTTTTTTTTTGTAAGTTATGGGTCGTCCGACCCAGTGTCCGACCCAAGCCCTGGGTCGGACCGTTCCAGTAGATTCCCGTTCTCTGAAATTCTCCCCGTCCGACCCAGCACTATTCCGTCCGACCCATACCCTCTGGGTCGGACCGTTCCAGAAGGTTTTCGGTCCCATATCCAAGCTCCGTCCGACCCACTGTCCGACCCAGACTCTGGGTCGGACGAAGTCAGGAGCTTCGACCTCGAATTTTTTTTTGCCGTCCGACCCACGTCCGATCACGGCTCTGGGTCGGACCATTCCAGAAAGGTTTACTGTCGTTTCTCAAGGCCCGTCGACCCACGGTCCGACCCAGACTCTGGGGTCGGACGGTAGCAGAAAGCTGCTACAGACCTTGTTTTTCTTTCCAAATTTCACCCATTGCTTCCCCAATCTTCCACATACATCTTAACAGTTTTAGTACTATTTAAACATTCTAAATCACCTTAATTCATCCACCAATCCATTACTAAATCCATCAAATAACTTACACAATTCCCTCACTCTTTTCCAACACTTGTAACAGTTTTTGTTACACTTGTGCTACAGATTTTTAAACTCAATTCTCACACCCAATACTCCTACTACCAATACATTACTAGCATCTCAATACATTCCCAAGTAATTACACCATCTATACCCAAGTCCAACCTTTATTTTACCGAGTCTTATACTCTAGTTCTTCCAAGTTCTCCAAGGCAACCCAATACCCCTTGCTACAGATTTTATATCCTTTCATTCTCTTACCACAATACTCTCCATGTCATTAAACATCTCTACTAACTCCAATACTCACCTTGGTTTTCCTATTCACCAAGTCACCCATACATGTACATATTCCTACCAAAATTTTGCCATAGTTCCTCTACATTTCTTACTTCTCCACATATGCACTTTCTCATCAAACTCATTCCTAATCTAGCCAAACCACAAGGGTTCTACCAGCACACATACCAAATCTTAGTACACCATTACTTCCTCAATTACAATACCAATACATCATTACTTCCTCAATCCACATTACTAATGCACACACAATACACTTGGCTCTAAGGCCTACAATTCACATACTAGTTCACAAATACCAAAAATTCCACAATTACATTACCGATACACTCTTTGGGTTCTTTAAATTGGCTTACCCATTCCCATTACTCTAATGCATTAAATTTAGCCTTCAGAAAGAGCTCTTACCTTAAGCTCTTATTTCCTTCATTCCCTTTTCAATTCTCTCTTCCTTTCTTCCTTGCCCAAATCGGCCACATTGGGAATGGAGTTGCCAAACTCCATTCCCATCACCCAAAGCACAAAATACGTGTAATTAACATACTACCCCTTAATTAATGCTAGTTCATAAAGATGTTTAGAACAAGATTTCTAGGGTTTACTTTGGAGTGTCTTAGGAGGATTTTAGCCTTGGTTCAAGAAGGTGGATCCACCACCATTGCAAGGTTGATAATATGCTCCAAAGAGAGAGAGAAAATGGAGTGTTACAATTGGGCAAAAATCGGTTATGAACGGAAAATGGAGAGAACATGAGTTTTTCATGTAGATTTTTACCTTAATGGAGAGAGAAGACTCCAAGCTTTACATTGGTGCCATTTTCTCTTTGAATGGGAAAACCCATGGAGATGAACTTCCTCCTTTTTGGATTTTGAAAAGAGAGAAGTGTAGAGGATGATGAGGGGATTACAAATATGTAATTATTTTTGTGATTGGAGCTCAATGGAGGTAGAGCATGGGAGAGAAGTGAGAGTTTCCATTGGAGCTTCTTGAAGCTCTCCAAAATCGCCCAACAGAGGGAGAGAAGAGGAGAAATCGGTGGGGGGATGAGGAGGAGAGGTGAGAGAGTAGAGAAATGAGTGGGTGAGGAGAGAGAGAAGGGATAAAGTAGTTTCTACTTTATTGCTTTTTGCTTTGGCTCTCTTATTTAATTAGCTAGTTACATGTGTGTGTGAGGGAGTTATTTGACTATTAAAATCGGTCCCCCTACAGTAAACTAGTTGGAGCGTTTTTCATCTTTTACAGAGAACGCTCGTATTTTACCACCGGTTTAGGTACTGTTCGCTAACCGGCCCGTTTTCGAATTTTCTCGCTTTTTATTTTTATGGTTATTAAGCTTTCATAAATGCTTAATAATATTTATTTAATGACTTATAATTTTTACGGGTTCGTTGACCACTTAAAATCACGTTTTCGGGTCTTCTCAAAAAACATGCGTTAAAGCTCTATTAGCGTTTTAAACATTATTTGGATCCGTTTTCTTCGGGAGTTGTTCCATATATTATTTAGGTCTTATTAAACCTTTGGAATCCAATAATACTCTAACGAGGTTCATACCTCCTATGGTTATTTAACGCTTATTTAGCGTTTTCCGCTTTTTTAGCGTTTATTTATTCTTTTGGATTACTTTTCCTTACCAGTATTAATTAGGTACCATTAGGCCCTAAATATGTATTAGATTAATTTTAATTTTATATTTATATTTAGTTCGGGGTATTTCAATCTACCCCCCTAAAGAACTTTGTCCTCAAAGTTGCTCGAGGTTATAGGATTACTATACTTACTCATCCATACTTATCTAATGTCAAAGCCATACGTTCTTCCTCCCTACCAATCCCAAATCCGTCACTCAAGGTTCCTACATACCATACCATACCTTGCCATACTAATGCACAATAATTACTCAATCCGCATTACTACCGACCATCCGGTTCCTCATTACCAATTTATACATACATACAATGCAAAGCTATTCCCAAGGCAATGCAATAGACATATAATCCCGCAGGCACTCAGGTCATCTAGACACAGGACTCCTTTATGTCCTGCTGCCCTTGGAATAATACAACATGATACACTGATGTCTTCTCCGATATAAGCTTCTAACAATTGCTTAGTCTCCAGTCTATGGAAGATCCTTCCCAACGGCTACTTAGAAATCCTTCTAAAACATACAACTCCAAATTCCAGTTTATATTCATTACATCTATCCTATGCGTGATTCTTGTGATCACTTGAGGGGAGCTTCAAGAATCGTTCGACCCTGTTGTGATCAGCACCAGTGTTGAACTATCTTTCCACTCCAATTTGTGTTCGGTTTCCCTTGATCTGATCAGGATCAAGTTCGACTTCCCACATCAGATTCAACCAAACAAATAATTTAATTGTTTTCATTTTCTATTTTCTTACTCTTTCTAGTCGTAATTACGAATTCATACATCTCCAAAGGATGGAATCAGTCCATCAATCATCCTCACTCTACTTCCCAAATGCTTTACTCCATGGTTCAATACCTAAATGCTCATTTCATCAACCTTCACTACTTCCCTCCATTACTCTCCATCATTTCAATTATTCTAACTAGGGATTACCATACTTATAAAATTTAGTCATCCTCAATTTACTTCCCATAACTTACACTACTCATGGGCTACATTCCTCTACTACTCTCAATCGTTTCGTACCACTTCTTCAACGACTACAATACTTGTGGAGCTCCGTCCACTACTCATTACTTTTCTTTTATTAATACTCTTACATGGTGTTACTGGGTAGGTATATCCTTCCCATGGTATTTGCATCTCTCATGCCTAATTACCATAATTACAATATGAATGAATACTTATGTTTATTTAACATAGTATCACTCATCAATTCGATTCTCATTTGTGCCATGCACATTATGGTTAATGTGTTTTATTTATAAAATTCACATTATGCAGTTTTCGCTCTACCCCCATTAAAAGGGATTACGCCCACGTAATCTACCATATGTTGGTATTATTAAACATTGGTTTAATCAGTTTGGGCAACTGAAGCGTTTAGCTTCGCTACGGTATACTATATAATATGCTCTGGTCAACAGGGTCTTAACCATACCAATGGTTTAGTCTTTGCACCAAGAGTTCCTATATGAGTTTATTTAACTCATATTTAATTTGGTTCTAGCCTAATCGGCTTCAAGGCATTAATAGCCATTATATTATACTCACTAGGTACATTAATCTCATAGCTAGGGCCCACTAGCTTCTGCTGCGCGACCCTGATAACTTGGGTTATTCACCCTTCTTGTTATCCTTAATGTGATATACATCACCTTCTTATCCGTCTATTATGGGAATAAGGTTTACTAAACAAATGCGGTATTCTTTTACAGTGTTTGAACTCAACGACTTTAAGATTTATAACCAGCTCTCTGGTAATCTACAACACATGCTATTTATGCTTCCACGATTATTCATTGAGTTCCTCCGACTTATTGTCGGGCGAGGTTAAGTCACTACTCAGTTGTAGTGCTTCCTCTGTTGTCAATAGCTTCTCAATTATACCAGTTCTTCTTGTTCAGTACAAGTGTCCTTTACTTGTATGACCTTGCATTTTCTATGCGTCGGTCCTTATGACTTTCTTAAGTCTCTTTTCACTCTTTATTCCACTGGAATTCACATCTTGTGATTGTTAGTGTGTTTTACACTCTTCGTGCTCCTTTGGCCTTAGGCTGCACGGTCTGTTGCTAAGCTTGCTTAATTGGCTTGTGCCATGTTTGTTGGTGAAAAGAAGGGTTTACTACGGTTTAAATTCTCCATATCCCTAGCCATCCCATTAGGTCACTAGCTGCACAAGTGTCATACCAAAACACTCAGTCATACAGAGTGCAGAGGCGTAAACGCTTGACAGTAAGTCACTGATGTGATAGGAAAGAATATTTCTGTCTGTCTTCTCATACTTATACTCCGTGTCATTATCTGCCACTTCCTCATAGTGGTCGCTTGTTGCGCACCGTATTCTTACACATTGTACAACATTGTTTTTACTGTTTCTGTTACTCTGGGGGTTCCTCTTTACTTATTTCCATTGTCATTGGCACCATCTCCTTATGGCATGAACACTGAGGGTTTCCTCCGTTTGTGTGTATGACGGTTGTCGTAACCTACCACAATCTTATTATCTTCCCCATGTGGAGATATTGTATTTCAGTTTACGTTTTATGTGTAGGTTAGCTTACCTCACATTCTATCATCATTTATGGTATAATTTACCAAGTATCTTGGTTGACCAAGGATGAAGTAATTAATCGGGTTACAAGCTCTCTTGAGCACTGGTCATTCATGGTGTGCAATGTGCATTCCCGTTGATTGTTTTGACAATTATTGTCTTCCAGTGCTGAGCATTGATTATAGGTTCTAGCTGTGCGGTTTTACTTTTGTATGTACCTCACCGGAAGGATTTTCTGGTGCCGTTCTTTAATTGAAGGGTATTTCATCACTGGTAAGTGAAGGTTCTTGTTGAGGGGTTTGTTTCCACTCATAGGTCTCATGACAAGGTTTACCATGTTGGTGTTTATACAATGGTTCACTACATGCTTGAGTGCATATGGAGTATGCTTACTCCTCAAGTCGTAATGGTTTGGAAATCTCATTTCCTTATTCCATCGCCCCTTGGCAATATTTATAAGCGTAGGCTTTACTGTTATAATAGATGGAAGCCTTTCTAAGGGTTCACGTCTTCACCACATTGGTGGTCTTTGGCTAACGAGGGGTACCTTCCCTTGGGTTTCTCGTAGTGTTCAAGTGGGGACTAGGCCAATGTTGGCATTATCGCGATTCTTATGCCTCTGTGTATTATTGCTACAGAAGGCATGAAGGTAATTAACAGCTTGTCAACTGTATACAAGACTGATGCCCTAGTGACAGTGACTCTGAGTTGGTCATTACTCCAAGCCACTCATAAGGTTGGGTTTGGATTGATGGTCCAGTTGTTGATTTCTTGTTGTATAAGGCAATACCTCTTGCAAGTCTTGCTAACAAATGGTGCCGGTTTTGCAACCGTTTAAGTTTATATAACATATTTGGTTTACGGATTCTGAGCCTTGTTGTTACAAGCTATGCTCTTGGCAAGCTGCTTATACCTGTTTACACTCTTTGTATACCCCATAAGTTGGAGGTATTATTGGGCTCCCTGGTAAGTCGTGGCATCACGCTTCCGTTCATAGGAGACTCTTTGAGGCAATCTGGTGTAAATTCGGGCCTTCCGGTAATTTAGGGTATTTCCTGTTAAGTGAAATCCCTTCGGTATCCTAACCGAATATTCATTCTAGCTCATGTGCTTTTATCATGACGCTTGTTCAATTGTTGTTATCTCAGACACCCTTTAAGGGTTGCTCCTGAGTGCTGTTAAATTATGCCGTTACATCCGGCTAACGTTTATGATATGTTGTCCACTGTACCGTCTTGTGGTATTGCACTTGAGTTGTCTCTTTTTAGGTTATAACGTCTCCCGTTCTTGGGTAGACTGTTTACACTTTCTCCTAGTGCTTAAGACTAGGTTTGATATCCCCTTCAATGATGGAGTATACTTGTGTATTCCCCCGTTTGTTGAGCATTGTTAGGTTCACGTTAGGCATTCGCCTTACTGTGTTCAGGCTCGGTATTCCATCCAGCTGTCAGGTAGTTGCTTGGATTATTTGAGACATATCCAATGTCTATACTTACTAGTATGTGCTCTTTGCACTTCCTAGTTCTTATTCTTCATCTTCAGATGGATTCTCTGAGTTCCTTTATACTTGATCGTCTGAGGTGTCCAGCTGTTCTGATTCGAACTCACTCATGGTCCGTAGAACGAGGTTGACTACTTCCCGTGTGTCACACACTACATGTATACATACGTGGGGTACCTTGTTGATACGTTACCACTTACCCAACTATATGTCAGGCCCGCAAGCTCCTCTGGAGTGCGGTTGTCCCACATCCCGTAATTGGGTACACTCGTAGTGTTCGTCACACGCCTAGGTGAAGTATTCTGTTGCCAACTCCTCTTGTATTATTCTATGATACACACCGTAATTATGTTGTTTCGGTTTTTAAAATCAATGGTTTTAAAAGAAGGTTTGTGGTTTTGAAAGAAAACTTGGTTTGAAAATTATGGTCCGGTGTTAAAAGAAGTTCTTCATGGCATAGCCATGTTCGAAATCTTGACCAAGTCCAGCTTCTCGCTTACTGGTATGTTCTAAATACAGTGGTCGGGCCGTTAGGCCTTTCCAAGGTTCCATTCCTTCAGTTTCAGGATTTGTGATCCCATAGTTGCTTCATTGTAGTCACGGTACATTACTATGTACCTGTGGTGTGTTAGAGTTTCTTTACGTATCTCTGTCCTTACTGCACTTGCCGTGGCAAGTGCGTGGTACTGGTGGTTTTTGGGTAATCCTATACCAATCTTGGTAGGGTTTCCGGTTGCATTTGGTAGTCTTGTCGACTCTTCCCTTGATCTTATTGATCTATGGTTGGGATACTCGATTCTTTAGGTGGCTTCCCAGCGATCTGGACATGGCCGTCGTAGATCTGGGTACTTCTCCAGTCCTTGGAGACTCCCGTTGATTTGGTCTAGTGTTATTCCTTGTTACTCGTTCCCACACATCTATTGTGGTTATTGAGCCTTAGCTTGCTTGGGTACTACTCTTGTAGTCCTACCGGATTATATCCCGTGGATGTCATTGTAGCTGTATAAGCTATGTCGGCCAGGTATTGTAACCTTTTGGCGTTGTACTTTCGGAGTTAATCGCTTCTGACTAAGTCCTTAGTCAGTTGGTATACCGTTGGTGGTATTATTTAGCTACTGCTGCTCCGCAGCCTTGTGTCGCGGGTTCCATTACTACTCCTTTTTCCATTTCGTTGTGCGGTTAGTGCTTCCTTCCCGCTGTTGGTTGGTTAGCTAGGTTTCGCGACTGCTGAGCACGTCGCCCCATGCTGTTGTAAGTTGCAGCCTCCTTGTGATTGGAGTGCTCGTCCTACCGCTATTAAGTGCGGGTATTGTTGTTCAACCGGGATCCATCTCCGGGACTTCCAGTTCTCGGCATCTACTACGTGTCGGTTATTGTTTACCGTGTGATTGTTTCACAACTGCCAGATCGGGTTTTCCCCGAGTATGAGAAGGCTTCTCTTCTCCCTGGCGTCCTTTCCCAAGTTATACAGTGGGGCATGTGGAGGGCGGGTCTGGTATTGTAGGTTTCCGGTACTCACCGGTAGTTCCTAACTAGCATATCTCTAATGCTAACACTCAGCCCTTAGCCCTAAGCTTCTAATTCCTAACTCGGTATTCCTAAACTCGGTATTTCCAGTCATCAGAGCGATACTTCGCTCTGATACCACTTTTTGTAACACCCCTATCATTAGTACAATTATTACCGTCCAATCTTCTCGTGCTCCCGAGTCACGCAGCAGATACTTACTTACATACAATGGGTGATACAATGCCGTTAGTCACCCACGTGACTAACAAGGCTACTACTTCTACATACAGCATCGGTCTGATGGACCGGAATATCCGAGTGCTACACAAATACAAGCTTCACAACAATTACCAATTAGGTATTACAACTTCCCATTCGATACAATACTCCATAAGTTCAATACATGTTAATACACCGAGTTTACTAAGATCCTTATACAAGTAGGATGCCTCCTTCAATTTTATACATACTTATTAAGAGTCTAACCACTACCCATTCCTCACAACTACTTACTTCCTAAGTACAAAGGGTGTGCTAATTAGTACACCACTACATTCTACTACTACTATCCAAATGTAGTCACCGGTCTCGTGCCTTGACCGTATCCTCTTCAGGTACCTGCACACTAATAACGTTCCCCCGAAGGGGTCAGCTTTCGCTGAGCATGATAACCGCATACCCCGGGTACTAGTGAGGGTACGCCGACCACTTGGTCGAATACATGCGATTGATTTCATTCAAACATACATGCATACATGCTATTATACGCAATGTTACAATACATTACACAATGAATACATACCTACACTTCAATGCATACTCATCAATACATATATGGTACACTATACAAACCATCAGATACGTTCTTACCTTTTTGAAATCCGCAATGCACAATACATAAACAGTACATACGCAATACATACACAATTCACCATACTTGTTAGCCCATGTTGGTCCACCCGGGTTAATAGGGTGGAGATTACTCTTTTACTCGTTCCACAGTACTTCGCATACATACTCATACTCATACATTCTTACTTACTTACTTACTCTTACTCATGTTAAGTTGTCGGGACCTCCGGCCCGGGGACTACTCCGTCCCACCACTGGGATTTACTTGACTCACCAATCCGGGATGCTACCCATTTAAGGGATTTGGGCCACGGACCAGTTTAAGAGTCAGGAATCGGATCCAACCTCTTGTGTCTCCTCATCCTCACGCGTGACCGAAGCTATATCGGGCTTCTACTCATTCTAGTTTACTCACTTAAGTTAGGAGTTAGGTAGTTAGGAATTAGCAGAAGTCATTCATACAAGCCACATACACAATTACAATGCTCAATACTCATTTATACGAAATACAATACAATACTTAAGTACAATACAAGATTCGAATACAGTTCATCATCATTCATATATTTCATGAATTATACAAACTATTGTTCAAGACAAATATCAAGAACAATGTAAACAAGCACAAGTAGGTGCAATATAGTCCGATTCGTGCATTTATCTTATTAGGTGATCAAATAAGCACACAAATCGGGGTAACCAGATTAGGATACAGGGCTTGAAGAAATCATACCTTTCACCGTTGAGTTTACTTTATCGGGTGTTCCCGTGCTCCTTCGTTCCTTACTTGTCCCTTGAGTCCTAGCCTCGAACCAACGACTACATGCCAAATGGTTCTGTTAATACTAAGCACTACAATACATGCTTAGCTACTACTCCCGTACTTACCCCGTTATCCCACTACTTCGGGTTACTTAATGTTCTTATACTTTCAATGAAATACCCCAAATTTAGATATGGTGTTTAAATGATAAACTAAGATATAAGGAGGCTAAATAATGCCTTAGAAACATTTCTAATCAAAGAAAATATAAGGAAACACCAAAAGAGCAGTTTAAGCAAAAACGTGCTCTAAGCTTGGAGAGACATGGGAGAGTACCCAAATATTGTTCTAAGACCTTAGTAATATCCTAATGGTCATTTTAAATCAATTACCAAAGAAAACCAAGCTTGAAAACAAGTTAAAACACAAAATGTGCTTTAAGGAGTCTTAAAGCACATTTTTGAAAAATTGTCTTGTAAATGAGTTTTGAATGGCTAAATGTCCATCATTACTCTTTAATTAAAATGTGTACTATATAGTATCACATTTGGAAGTCTATATCAATGGGAAATCAAAAATTTCACAACAATGTGCCTTGTTTTGTGAATAGTAATTTAATTAAACTAGTTTATAACATAAGTCAATATAAGTGAGATATTTGGTCAACAAAGACTTAAGTACCCTTGTTACTTAATGGGGGCCGGTTTTTTATAAGGTGAGTCACCACCTTTATTAGTCATTAAGCAAATAAATAACTATAAAGCAAAAGTACTATTTACTTTATAAGATAAATATCTCATTTTCCTCACCTCTCTCCTCACCTCTTCATTCTTTCTTGTTCCCACGGTTTTGAGCTGCTCTCTCCCTTCTCCATTAACGTGAAGAGCAACCCCATGCTAGCTCCACCTTCTCTTGCACACTACTTACTCATCTTAGCTCCAAAACCAAAACAAATTACATATTCCTCTTAGTTAGCTCAAGCTCTCCCTTTCTATCTTTTCAAAACTTCAAGAGCTTTGATTTGGTGCCAAGCCAAACCACCATTAGAGGAGGAAATTCAAGTTGGGAGACTCCATTGGCTTCTCCATTCTCTTACGGTAAAGAAAGTGTAAGAAAATCTAGGTTTCCATCACTTTTCTTCTTGACCGAAAATGTATGCTCATGAGGCTTCATTTTGATACCTTGTTCTAGCTTGTTTTCTACTCTTCAAAGGATTAAGGAGGTCCTTCTTGCTTCATATCCAAGCTTGTCTTGAGAAACCAAGGTAAAACAATCACCTTAATACCTTAAAGCACATTTTAAACCTAGGGTTTGTTCCTTAGGGTTAATGTATTATCTAGTACTCATTGGAGTCATTGGATAATTGGTTAGAACATTGGCAAGGATATATATTGGTGACCGAGATTGAGGAAGGAAAACCTAAGGAAGAAAGTTTTTAAAGCTTGTAAAAGAACAAGGTAAATTACTTATCTTAAGGTGTTTTATTGTTTAAGGGAATGGGATTTAGATATGTGATGAATTTAGTGTAGAGTTTACATTAGAAAAGGGTTATATATGACCTAGGAGAAACAATGACTATGTTTGAGAACTTGTGACTAAGGAGCCAATGAGAAAAGAGATAGTCAAACAATGTTGAAATGAATTACAAGAAGCATTTTATTTCAATGGAAGCCTTGTTGTGTGTATTCGCAGGTTAAAGGCAAATATATGTGGAAATTCAGTGGTTAAGATTATTGTCATTTAAGGGCCTAAGTGCCAAGCATTTAAGTTTGTGCACTATATGATGATGTGGTGTAGTTTTGGTGTAAATTGTGTGTTAAGGTGTTGTGATGAGAATTTGAGAGATATTGGTTGGTTGATGGAGAAAAACCAAGTGTTAGGATGTGCTATATACTAGAGAACCCATGGCAAAATTTAAAGGAGAACTTAAGTGTTTAAGATGTTCTAAGGGAATTTAATGACTAAGGAAGTACTAGGAAGTTTTAGAGGATGTCTTGGTGAAAAAGGGGTGAGATAAAGTGTTTTAATGAGTTATAATGACTTAGGCATTACTATGAAGGATTTAGGAATCAAGAGAATGTATTTGAGTATTTAGGACTTAGGCGAATGTTGGTAAATAACTAGGAAGGAAATAAGGTGTTGATGGATGGAAGCTTAAGCTTGTGAATGAACTTTAAGTAAATGCATAAAAGAGTTTTAGATGGTGAAAGATGCTTGGGAGATGATGTTATAGTGGTGGGGAAACATTTGGCATAGTGGTTAAATTAGGTATGAACCACCACCTAGAAACCTAGTGGAAAATGTTACAAGTGTTGGCATGGTTACAAGGAAAAATGCATAATGATTAAAGTGGATGTTGGTGAGTGATTTAAAGTGTTTAGTGGTTGGCTTAAGGTGCATTTGAGGTGCTTAAATGAGGTTATAACATATTAGGATATATGAGGAGAAGTTTGGAGTTAAAAGAGAATTTAGAAACATGGTTCTGGAGCCGACCGACCTTAGGGACCGGACCTGCAAGGTCGGTCAGCTCAGTTTACACTGCCGGAGAAAGTTTCTGGAACCGACCGACTTGGGGACCGGACTTACAAGTTCGGTCGGGCTTGTATTTTGTGAAGGAATTAAGTCTCTGGAACGGACCAACCTTGGAACCGGACTTGCAAGGTCGGTCATGCCTAGAATTTTGTGCAGGAATTAGTCTCTGGAATCGACCGAACATAGGACCGGACTTGACAAGTTCGGTCGAGCTCAAATTTCCCTTGGGGAAAACTCTCGGGAATGGACCGACCTTGGGGACCGGACTTGCAAGGTCGGTCGGGGTAGAATTTTCAAACTGTAATATGTTCTGGAATGGACCGACCTTGGGTAAGGTCGGTCGGTAAGTTCGGTCGAGCCTAAAACATAAAAAAAAGAAATTTTAAATTCTAAGGAGGATAATTGGTAATAAGGTATGCCATTGGTAGGGTAGTAATGATTAGGACCCTAAGAACCAAAGGGGATTAAGTTAAGTTAAATATAAGTTAATAAGCTTAAGGTTAAGTTGCAAGATTAAGTTATAAGACTTAAGAAGGGTTGATTGGGGACCACTAAGGGGTTAAGTAAGTTAAATAAGTATAAGTAATTAATAATATAAGTTGGATGGATACTTTAGGGCTCGAAAGTTGGGACTCAGAGGAGAATTAAACTACGGGACAAACGACGGTGAACGGTACAATCTTTCTTGTGACCTGCTTGCTAACGAGGTGTCCCTCGGCTTGCGTGCTATCTGTTTAATTGCTATGACTAAAACAAGATAAAGCATGCAACCGGTTATATTTGTTCTCGTTGTGTATGTGTTATCTTTGCACTAACCCGCGAGACTTGAGATTGTTACTAACCAAGTTTAGTACTTAGTGAGTTAAGAATAAGTGTTAAGTTTTGGTGGTTGTTGGTTAATGCCCGTTAAGGCTTAGCTAGCACATGGTGATTAAGATTTCTACTAACTGGAACTTGAGTGAGGAAACCCGGGACCGAACTCGGTCATGCATGCTAAGGAAAGGGGGACGGTATCTGAATCAGATCCGCCCTCCGCTTAAGGACTTGTCTTCGGACTTGTAGCCTAGGGCCGGTTGCCGGCTCAGCTACGCTGGACTCCCGTCCAGAGTAGGTGGCATTAAGATGGTGCGGTGGGATCACCTAAATCCCAGGTTCGAATTAAGCTACAACCATTCCCTTCCAGGAACGGTTTGTATACTGAGATTAAGATTAAGGTAAGGTAAGGAACTGAGATTAAGGAAATCAGGACTGAGGAGGGGGTTACTAACCCACTTGATAAGGGGACGCTTGAGTAGTTCATTGTTTGTGAACTATGCATGTTCATCTGTGGATTATTGTTATTGCACTTCATATCATGCTTGTGTATGTAATCAATTTCCATGCTATCGACAATTAGTCGTCGTAGCCCCGTTAGCTTGGGGGCCATGAGAGGGTGTACCAGCATTCGTGCTGACCCCCTTTGGGGGCTGTTTTTACACTTGCAGGTAAGAGACCCATGAGGACGCACTACGAGAGTAGGAGCGGTTAGACTTAGGATGGGATGTTTATTTTGAGTACGGGTTGCGCTTGTGCACCCGTCTGTTTATATTTAAACTGATGTAAGGTTGTGATTATGACTTAGTTACTTGTACTCGGTTGGTTGTTGGTATTATGGATGGTGATGTTTTGGGTTGGTTATGTATTTTGGATAAGTGTTGTAATTGTTAAGGCCGGTATACTCTAATGATCAGACCGTGGCAAGGTCCAGGTGTTGTTATTTCCGCTGCGACGAATTCAATTAAGTGTTCAGTTTTGCATAACCACGATTGGCTTTGGATGGGGTGTTACAAAAAGTGGTATCAGAGCGTAGTTACGCTCTGATCAAGAAATACCGGACATGAGTAACCACCGAGTTAGGATATAAGTTAAGGAATAAGTGATGGGTTAAGGGTGTGAGAAGTTAGAGTGAGTAGAGTCAGATGACCACTAATAAGTGTGGATCGTCTTTACCGTCTACGGACGTTATAAATTCGTTAACCGAAACAGTGGTGGATACGAATCTAATGTGAGTTATGCTTGTTCAGATGGCAGGACGTCCTAGAGGAAGCCGAGGTCGCGGCCAAGGTGATGATGCTTCAGGAATACCTGAGGGGCAGACGATCGCAGAGATCGTGGCTGCCGCATTAGGGCACATGGGCTATCAGCCTGGTGTGGGTGCACCACCTCCACCGCCACAACCTAGGGAACCAAATTGGGTGAAGAGTCTTGCAGACCTTCGACCCGCACACTTTAAGGGGGAGACCGATCCCGCCAAGCTTGAGGCGTACATCTCCGAGCTGGAGACCGCCTTCGAGACCCTTGATGTCCCTGCTGGGATCAAGGTGCGTCTGGCTGCTTTCTATCTGAAGGGGGCGGCAGGCGATTGGTGGAAGCTGGTGAGGGCCGAGCATGTGGCCAATCCAGAGTTCGGCTGGGAGCAGTACACCGCCTTGCTACGAGCAAAGTACTACCCCGCCCATGTCCAGACGAAGCGCTTGCAGTTGGATGCGCTTAAGCAGACCGACAAGATGACGGTGGACGAGTATTACTCAGAGTTCACCGCCTTGCTCCGTCTTCTGCCAGGTCTTGGATATTCTGACCAGATCCTGGTGGACCGCTTCTATGGCGGGCTTAGCCATCGACTCCGCTACGGCATGGGGCCGACGAGTTACACTACCTTGCAGGTAATAAGAATGATTGAGATTTGGGTAAGTAAATGAGTAAGATTTAGATTATGAGAAACAAGAGTGACTAATACTGTGGAAAGCAGGAGTGCTATCATGCCGCTGCTAAGGTTGAGATAACCGTCCAGCTGAGGGACGAGGAGAATGCTAAGAGGAAGAATGCTGGTAAGAGCTCGAGAGTCAAGGGCAAGGAGGGTACAAGAAACAAAGTACCAGCCTCAGGCCCAGAAAAGTCAGAACCCAAAAGGGAAGGAGGAAAAAGAGAAGGCTCCGGAAGAGCCATTGAAGTTGACGTATGCTTACGCAGCTACACCCCTGCGCTCTAGGGCGCCAAAGGGTAAGGGATTGGTATTAAGTGAGTTAAGAAACAATTAGTAACCGTTTGAGATATGAGAATTGATATTATAAATGATCAGGATCTGAGACTGAGAAGGGAGCCGGTGGTGGCTACCAGCGACGCTACATCTGTAGGTGGTGTCACAAGGACCACCCGGGCTCGATTGCAAGGGGAATAAGGTGGAGTGCAACTTTTGTGGGGTGTACGGACACCGAGCGTATGAGTGTTACCGGAACCCTGCTAGCAGAGCCTATAGGCCCGACACCAGGGGCAAGGGCAAGACCGATCAGGGAGCTGGATCTGACGGTCAGAGGAAGGTGCAGCAGGCGCAGACAAGAACCCACGGGTGACCCAGAAGTCGGGACCCACACTACACTGGTGGACCGGGACGATGAGCCTGAACCCTCATCGAGGCCAGGTACCGCTATAACCACTTAGTAATAAAACCTGCTTACCGCATTATCATGCATGTTTGGTGAATAATGAGTTAAGTAAGAATAGATGAGATTAGAACTTAAGTAAGATATAACCTACTACCACTTTAGGTTGGAAGATTCAACATCTGCTATCCAATACCATCTACACCTAACCCGGAGCACACCGACATCGAACCCATAGACTTTCCAACCGAACAATGTCAGTTTATCCGCCCAGGTATGTTTTTTTTAAGGGGATACCTGACACCCGAAGCGCAAATAGCCATCATCAGGAGATGCAATCAACTAGGAATGGGACCGGGGGGGTTTTACACACCGGAGTACCCAGGGGGAGCAAGGATGAAATTAAAAATGATGAGCTTAGGCAAGGATTGGAATCCGTATGCCAAGAATTACCAAACCACGAGGATTCAAGATGGAGTCTCATCACCGGGAATACCCGAAGAGTTCCATCCAGTTATTACACAAGTCGTGGAAATCACTCAGCAGTTAGAAGCTGAACCGATTCCAGACATTCAAGTAGACATTTGCATTGTGAACTTTTACGAGAAGGATGGGCGACTTGGACTACACCAGGATAAGGACGAGACGACGGAGTCTCTCTAAAGAGGGATACCCGTAGTGTCTTGGTCCATTGGGGATGATGCAGAGTTTTTATACGGCGAGCAGAAGCGTGCGGAACGTGCAAATAAGTTGGTACTTAAGTCAGGAGATGTGTTAATTATGGGAGGAGAATCAAGGATGTTATACCATGGGATTAAGAGAATCAAGCTGAATACAACACCGTCAGCAGTAATCAATGCGACGCATATGAGACCTGGGAGATTAAACCTAACCTTTAGACAATATTAGCCATGTAACATTAGAATGGGATGAGGAATGAGATGTAAGATTAAAGCACATGTTGTAAACAAGATGGTTATGAATAAAATAACAGTGTTGTTCATATAAATTGTTACGACTCTTGTTATACCATCAATACTCATGAAGCTTATGAATACAATTAGGTTATGGACTCGGTACGGAAGGTGCATTAAGCATACTTACAGAGGCACAGGCCGATGCCAGCGGTACTATCCTCACCGGCACCTTTTCGATTAATGGGATTGAGGCATCAGTTCTCTTCGACTCAGGGGCCTCGCATACCTTTGTCTCGACATCATTCGCGAGCAGGTTGGGGCTAGACGCTGATGAGCTACCCGACTTCACGGTTACACTCCCGTCTAAGGACAAGGTTCATTGCACTCGTTACTACCGAGGAGCCACTGTCAGAATTAAGGGAGAAGACTTTCCAGTCAGTTTTATTGAGTTCAGTGAGCTAGGATTTGATGTTATCTTCGGGATGAACTGGTTGGAGTGGCACAAGGGGACGTATCCTCTGCGCCGAGCATAGATTGCTGCTCAAGAGTCCGTCTGGGGTGACAATATCATACCGCAGAGGCCCAGAGAGCCTTTGACTAAGATCATCACCGCCATGGCAATGTATAAGGAATTGAGGAGAAAAGAAGAAGTGTACCTCTGCTATGTACAGGACATAGAGAGAGACCCCGAGTTCGACCCCGACTTACTGGTAGTGTCGGAGTTCCCTAACCTATTTCCACGGGAACTGCCCGGCATGCCACCCACTCGGGAGGTAGAGTTCACCATCGAGCTGCTACCTGGTACTGGACCGATAGCCAAGGCACCATACCGTATGGCTCCGGCAGAAATGACTGAGTTAAAGGAACAATTGAAAGATTTGTTAGATAAGGGATTTATAAGACCAAGTGTGTCACCATGGGGAGCGCCAGTCCTCTTCGTGAAGAAGAAGGATGGTAGTCTCCGCCTCTGCATCGACTACAGAGAGCTGAATGTAGTGACAGTGAAGAATAAGTACCCACTACCCCGCATTGACGATCTGTTCGATCAGTTGAAGGGATCGTCTGTGTTCTCCAAGATTGATCTCAGATCGGGGTATCATCAGATAGCCATCAAGGAGGGAGACATTGAGAAGACGACATTCCGGACACGATACGGCCACTATGAGTTTACAGTGATGCCGTTCGGATTGTCGAACGCACCGGCGAAGTTTATGGATCTGATGAACCGCTTGTTCCGGGAGCAGCTGGACAAGTCGGTTGTGGTGTTTATTGATGACATTTTGATATACTCGAAATCTAAGATTGAACATGAGGAACATCTGAGGAGAGTATTGGAAATATTGAGGGAGAACCAGCTATATGCTAAGTTCTCCAAATGTGAGTTTTGGCTTGACCAGGTCTCTTTCCTAGGTCATGTCATCTCAGATGCTGGGATCTCAGTGGATCCAGTGAAGATTGATGCCGTACGTAATTGGCCAAGGCCGAAGACTGTTACCGACATCCGGAGCTTTCTCGGTCTGGCAGGTTACTACAGGAGGTTTGTTAGGGATTTCAGCAAGGTCGTGAAACCGATGACCAGTCTGATGAAGAAAGATGCACCGTTCGTATGGACGGTTGACTGTGAGAGATCATTTCAGAGCTTGAAGGAATCACTGACCACTGCACCGGTTCTGACCATTCCAGACGGTACAGAGGGCTTTGAGGTTTATTGTGATGCATCCGGCAGAGGGCTGGGTTGCGTGCTCATGCAACATGGCAAGGTGGTGGCATATGCCTCACGCCAGTTGAAGAAACATGAGGAGAACTACCCCACACATGATTTAGAGTTGGTAGCTGTAGTCTTCGCTTTGAAGATATGGCACCACTACTTATATGGGGTTAGTGTGACGATCTACACCCATCATAAGAGTTTAAGATATATATTCACTCAGAAGGAGTTGAATCTTCGACAGAGGAGATGGTTAGAGTTTCTGAAAGACTATGACATCGACCTCCAATACAAAGAGGGGAAGGCCAATGTTGTAGCAGACACCCTGAGCCGTCGAGCACACTCACTTCATTCGCTAGTTTCTTTCTCCAGCTTGGTTGATGAGGTGCGAGAGGCTCAGAGGACAGATGAGTACATGAGAGAGGTCAGACAGAAGCTGACAGATGGCACCTTTGAGAGTCAGAAATACGACTTCAGACTTCATGATGATGATCTGATCAGACTTAAGGGCCGGTTATGCATACCACGGGGCAACACGGATCTGAAAGACCGTATACTTAGAGAATCACACTGTTCTTCAGTTTCCATCCATCCGGGAGCCTCTAAAATGTATAAAGACATGAAGAGATACTTCTGGTGGTCGGGGATGAAGACAGATGTTACCGAGTTCGTCTTGAGGTGTCTCACATGCCAGAAGGTGAAATTTGAGCACCGACGACCGGGTGGAATGGTACAATCGATGCCAGTTCGGAATGGAAGTTCCATGATATCTCCATGGACTTTGTAGTTGGACTTCCACCTGCTAGGGGAGGTCTCAACATGATATGGGTGGTGGTGGATCGCCTTACCAAAGTAGCCCGATTCATACCGATGAAGGATACTTGGAAGGTGACCAAATTAGCTGAGTTGTTTGAGAAAGAAATCATGAGACATCATGGGATACCGAAGACCATAGTGTCAGATAGAGATACCAGATTCCTTTCGAGGTACTGGAGAGCTACCAGAGAAGCGTTGGGTACAGAACTCAAGCTGAGTACCGCGTTCCATCCTCAGACAGATGGTCAGACTGAGTGTACTATTCAGACACTCGAGGACATGCTGAGAGCATGTGCCTTAGACTTCCAGGGCAGTTGGATTGACAAATTGCATCAGATCGAGTTTTCATACAACAACAGCTATCACGCTTCGATCAAGATGGCACCTTTTCAAGCATTGTACGGTAGACCATGTCGTACACCGCTCTGCTGGGATGAGTCGAGTGAGATGGTCATTATAGGACCAGAGTACTTAGAGCAAGTTAAGGCTGAAGTTCAGCAAATCAGGGAGAACATGAAAGCTGCTCAAGATAGGCAGAAGTCGTATGCTGATGTTCGATGACGGGACCTGGAGTTCGCAGTGGGCGACCAGGTATTTCTGCGAGTTTCACCGATGAAGGGTGTATTCAGGTTTGGGCAGAAGGGCAAATTAAGCCTGAAATTTGTTGGTCCTTATGAGATTACGGAGCGGGTGGGCCCGGTTGCTTACAGGTTGAATTTACCTGCTGAGCTGGGTAAAGTGCATGATGTTTTTCATGTTTCACAGGTAAAGAAATACATGCACCACCCCTCCCATGTGTTAGAACCTGAGAGGTTGACTTTAGAACCAAATATGAGATCAGTGGAGACTCCTCAGAGAATCTTGGACAGTAAGACTAGGGACACTCGCCACAAGTCAGTGCGACTAGTGAAGGTTCTCTGGTCTAACCAGGATGTCGAAGAGGCCACGTAGGAATTAGAGGATAAGATGAGGGCGAAATACCCTTCTTTGTTTACTGACTAGATCGTCTGTATAGGGTACGGGGCGTACCCCTTTTTAAGGGGGTAGAGCTTCCTCGCTTTTGAGTTTGGAAACGATCATTTTTGTCGTTTGTGTGGTTGTTTAAGATGTGAATTTGTGTAAGTTGCTACACTTTGGTGTTAAGTTTGAGTTATGTATAATACTTATGTATTGTATTTGAGATTGACCTTTGAGTCTTGAGATGTATGAATGTGAATATAAGATGTGGTGTTAAGATTAAGGAAATTGAGTACCGTGAATGGTTAAGCATATATGTCAACTTTGGGGACAAAGTTCTTTTAAGGGGGGTAGATTGAAATACCCCAAACTTAGATATGGTGTTTAAATGATAAATAAAGATATAAGGAGGCTAAATAATGCCTTAGAAACATTAAGAAACATTTCTAATCAAAGAAAATATAAGGAAACACCAAAAGAGCAGTTTAAGCAAAAACGTGCTCTAAGCTTGGAGAGACTTGGGAGAGTACCCAAATATTGTTCTAAGACCTTAGTAATATCCTAATGGTCAATTTAAATCAATTACCAAAGAAAACCAAGCTTGAAAACAAGTTAAAACACAAAATGCGCTTTAAGGAGTCTTAAAGCACATTTTTGAAAAATTGTCTTCTAAATGAGTTTTGAATGGCTAAATGTCCATCATTACTCTTTAATTAACATGTGTACTATATAGTATCACATTTGGAAGTCTATATCAATGGGAAATCAAAATTCACAACAATGTGCCTTGTTTTGTGAATAGTAATTTATTAAACTAGTTTATAACATAAGTCAATATAAGTGAGATATTTGGTCAACAAAGACTTAAGTACCCTTGTTACTTAAGGGGGGCCGGTTTTTTATAAGGTGAGTCACCACCTTTATTAGTCATTAAGCAAATAAATAACTATAAAGCAAAAGTACTATTTACTTTATAAGATAAATATCTCATTTTCCTCACCTCTCTCCTCACCTCTTCATTCTTTCTTGTTCCCACGGTTTTGAGCTGCTCTCTCCCTTCTCCATTAACGTGAAGAGCAACCCCATGCTAGCTCCACCTTCTCTTGCACACTACTTACTCATCTTAGCTGCAAAACTAAAACAAATTACATATTCCTCTTAGTTAGCTCAAGCTCTCTCTTTTTATCTTTACAAAACTTCAAGAGCTTTGATTTGGTGCCAAGCCAAACCACCATTAGAGGAGGAAATTCAAGTTTGGAGACTCCATTGGCTTCTCCATTCTCTTAAGGTAAAGAAAGTGTAAGAAAATCTAGGTTTCCATCACTTTTCTCTTGACCGAAATGTATGCTCATGAGGCTTCATTTTGATACCTTGTTCTAGCTTGTTTTCTACTCTTCAAAGGATTGAGGAGGTCCTTCTTGCTTCATATCCAAGCTTGTCTTGAGAAACCAAGGTAAAACAATCACCTTAATACCTTAAAGCACATTTTTAACCTAGGGTTTGTTCCTTAGGGTTAATGTATTATCTAGTACTCATTGGAGTCATTGGATATGGTTAGAACATTGGCAAGAAGATATATATTGGTGACCGAGATTGAGGAAGGTAAAACCTAAGGAAGAAAGTTTTTAAAGCTTGTAAAAGAACAAGGTAAATTACTTACCTTAAGGTGTTTTATTGTTTAAGGGAATGGGATTTAGATATGTGATGAGTTTAGTGTAGAGTTTACATTAGAAAAGGGTAATATATGACCTAGGAGAAACAATGACTATGTTTGAGAACTTGTGACTAAGGAGCCAATGAGAAAAGATATAGTCAAACAATGTTGAAATGAATTACAAGAAGCATTTTTATTTCAATGGGAGCCTTGTTGTGTGTATTCGCAGGTTAAAGGCAAATATATGTGGAAATTCAGTGGTTAAGATTATTGTCATTTAAGGGCCTAAGTGCCAAGCATTTAAGTTTGTGCACTATATGATGATGTGGTGTAGTTTTGGTGTAAATTGTGTTAAGGTGTTGTGATGAGAATTTGAGAGATATTGGTTGGTTGATGGAGAAAAACCAAGTGTTAGGATGTGCTATATACAGAGAACCCATGGCAAAATTTAAAGGAGAACTTAAGTGTTTAAGATGTTCTAAGGGAATTTAATGACTAAGGAAGTACTAGGAAGTTTTAGAGGTTGTCTTGATGAAAAAGGGGTGAGATAAAGTGTTTTAATGAGTTATAATGACTTAGGCATTATGAAGGATTTAGGAATCAAGAGAATGTATTTGAGTATTTAGGACTTAGGCGAATGTTGGTAAATAACTAGGAAGGAAATAAGGTGTTGATGGATGGAAGCTTAAGCTTGTGAAGGAACATTAAGTAAATGCATAAAAGAGTTTTAGATGGTGAAAGATGCTTGGGAGATGATGTTATAGTGGTGGGGAAACATTTGGCATAGTGGTTAAATTAGGTATGAACCACCACCTAGAAACCTAGTGGAAAATGTTACAAGTGTTGGCATGGTTACAAGGAAAAATGCATAATGATTAAAGTGGATGTTGGTGAGTGATTTAAAGTGTTTAGTGGTTGGCTTAAGGTGCATTTGAGGTGCCCAAATGAGGTTATAACATATTAGGATATTGACAAGGACAAGAATATGATGAAGACAAGAAGGTCAAAGCGGTCCAGACCACAGATCCCGGTCCAGACCTCGGCCCCCCTTCAGGACCTTGTTCGGGCTCCAGTTTGGGCACCAAACATCAATCCGGGTCCTATGTCCCATGATCGGGCCCCACATTCCGGCCCGCATTCTATAATCGGGTCCCGTATTCTGGCTCCGCACTCTATGACCGGATCCCGCACCCTACACTTTGGGACCGGAAGGCTTTATAAGGAAAGAAGTGCCAAAACTAGAAGGGTGGCTCCAATAAAGTAATACCACATGTACAAGTATTAAGAGATAGACCTCACCCTCGAAGGTCTATAAATAGAGATGAGGCTCATTTGTAAGGGGACTCAAGATTAGAAGAGAGAGAAAACACTAGAAACCTCTCTAAAGTTGTAATACCAAAGAAAGGAATAAAGATATTGTCAATAAGTGGATGTAGGCTGGATTATTGGCCGAACCACTATACTCCCGGTGTCCTATTAGTTCGTGGATTGGAGGAACCAAATTATGTATTTTCATTTGGCGCCGTCTGTGGGAATAGAACAGCTAGAGAAACAGCAACCACGATTTATCCACAGGCGAGAGTAATAGTTAGATTAAGGAGAAATGCCGGAGGAATACGCAGAAAATTCATTCAAATTAACGCTTCGCAAGGGAATAAAGGAAAGGAATTCACATCGAGCTTCGATCGAGAAAGGAGGGGACGAATCTGATCGACATTCAGAAAATCAAGAGAGAACCACCTCATCTTACGAAGGATTAATTCTCGTACAAAGAATAGATCGGTGAAGACGGAATGGCATTGCGGCCGTCAAATACCACGAGCATCAAAATCTCGTTTCCATCAAGAGAGCATAAATTATTCCGTCTCGATGAAGATGAGAGGATTGAAATAGGAAAGGAAGACATACGCGGTTCAAGAGAATCGATTCATGATTCCGCGTCAAATATATTCTCCTCTATATAAAGTTGAAGGTTAAGAAGGATCGGGCAAAGAGAAGTGATGACCGATGTTGAAAATACCAAATCCCTGGATTGACTGGGGAAGAATTCGACGTTCAAAATCTTAGAAGCGGGGAGGAAAGATCCACATGATTCGATCGGAGAGAAATATATGTGGTCCAACATTAGCTCAAAATCCAAAGAGAGAGAGGCAAGCGATGCGATAGGTGCGAGCTCGGGCGAGGAACCTCAGTTTGATCCCAAAGCATCATTCAGCCCTGCGACAAGACCGGGCACGAGATGCTTCAACCGGTGGCTCCCAAAAAAAAAAGACTGAAAGGAAAATTCGGGAGCGGATTGGGGTCCGACGACACTTCAAGCCTGTGCCGAAACTCAATCAAGGAAGCACGAATCCGGCCTAAACAAGCAACATGACGGCATAATTCCAAATACTAATCCGGATAGGATCAGACGACTGCTTTCCTATTTTTTCGAGTTTATTCATTCTCTCAGATTAACAATATCCACAAGTATTTGATATAAAAACATTTGATCAGATTCTCGATCTTCTCTCAAGTTGAAAGATTCTGATTCACGGTCAAATGGGGAAAAGAAAGTTTCAGAAGCTTCTTTATCAACAAGGATGGAAACATCTGTTTCGCCGGTCCCGGCGGCATTTCGTAGTCTAGTTCTGGCGCAATCCGGAGTGGAAAACCTCAACTGAAGCTTATGGCCTGCGATCAACCAAAGCGACACAGCTTTGACCGGGTGTAGTACTATCGTGGCTTCAGTCGAGAAAATTCAGCCCGATCAGGCGCAACTTCAGGCGTAGCCCCTTTTCGACTCAAGGCCAAGAACAACATTGACCGGATACAATATCGGCTGAATCTCAGTCCATCCGGACTTCCTCGGCCGCAACAGATTTCTTTGGCCGCACCAGATTCCCTTGGCCGCATCGATTTGTGCCTCTCAATCCTTAGAGGGCAAACGAAGATTAACTCCCACGAGTCGATGGAGACCGGAGCCGAGTCTCGGGCAAAAACAATCGAAGAACGGTGTAAAAGCAAGTCAAGGAAGTAATACACCTACAACAACCAGAAGCAATCTTGCGGAGTTACATATGGACGCCTGAAACCTTGACTCCTTGGTCAAGGAGGCCTGGAGGCAACAGTTTGTGAAAGTTCAAAGTCGTCAAAAACGGCACCAACCAGTATCTCTTCTCTTGGCCAGGCACAGCTTCAACGGGGCATCTCCCCTCTTGACCAGGCGCGGGTCCTCTTTGTCTCGAGATCTGGCAACCAGGCATAGCTCCCCTCTAATTTCAAACTTAAGCACGACCTCTCTTTGGCTCAAAGCCAAGTGGCCAGGCGCAGCCCCGTCATTTTCAATGGCCGAAGAAGTAACTTTCAAGCAACCGGCCTTTTGGAATAAGTTCGATGGTAGAGAACGACTAACAAAATTCAAGAATGACCGGAAGGCAGCCGGACTCTCTTGGCCGCATCAACCTCCTTAGCCGCGCCGGACCGCCGGAAGACAGCCGGACTCCCTTGGCCGCATCAACTTCCTTGGCCGCATCAACTCTCTGGCCGCATCAACCTCCTTAGCCGCCGGACCGCCGGAAGGCATCGACCGGAAGTCCTTTCTGTTGGCTAGGCATAGCGCCGGAAGGCATCGTCATCGTCAAAAATTCAAAAACAAGATCAAAACTTTCTTCGCAAGCGGCAAGCTCCGAGCAGCATCTCAGTCAACATCTCAACATCATCAACAAAGGAAGATGCGCTCAAGCTCTCGCCCAGAACATATAACCAAAACTATATTATCGAGATAAGTCCAAATTCTCTTATATCAGCTTATGATGAAACTTATTAACAGTTATATTTTCTCTTCATATAAAGACGTCTAAATCCCTAATTGAAGAGATGAAATTGCTATGATCTGTATAAACCTAGGTTTTTACCCAGCCACCCAGAAGCTATAATCAAATTCTAAAAGTTTTCAATATTCAGGCGGCAATGATGCGAGTTTGTTCAGATGTAGTAATCCAAACTTGGTTTATATGTGAACCTCTTGTCTTGTCTTATGTGAAGAATTGCAAACCTGTCTCTTGTCAGCCCCATCGTTTTTGAATAACAATTGCTCTGTCCTTTAGCAAAATATGGAACGCATATATTTTAGTTTTCAACTGACGTAAAAGATCTCTGGTGCAATCTTGTTTTCCTTCATATTCAAAAAACAAACCCTTCTTGTAACTTGACTGAACTGGCAAAGAGGGTGTGGACCTCTGTTCTCATTATTTTCTGCCAATGATTTAAGTTTCAAAACTGATGCATATCCTTATGGTCGATGTTCTCCTTTCCCTTATTTTTGGGTGTTAACATTACGATTACCTTTTGCTTACCCAAAATTTCTCTTCTGTTGCTGATTTAAGGTCTTGGTGATCCTGAATTCTGATTTCTGTTGGAAATTAAGGCCAAAGAAATGCTTATGAAAATTTTGTTCGGTTTTAGTCTTCGGTGAATAAAAATCCTCTAATTATGGCCTTGTCTGCAAGTCCTCATTTACCTTGGTCCACTGCTCCTTTCTTGGCATAAATTCAAACACGATCGCTGCTCCCTTTTGCTTCACTTGGCTTCGGATCTGCAAAGTTTTCTCTGCTATTAGGAACCATGGTTAACCTTTGAGAAATTGTGTAAAGAAAATGGCAGCAGGATTCTGGTTTTGCCTAAACTCCAAACTTGGTTTTAATTTAAGTTACAATTATGTTAATCTGATTTAAGATTTATGCTCTAGACAAAATTGCCATAGCATTTTTTCTGGACAGTTTTTCGTACTTTGCTCTACGATAAAACACTTTGCCTCTGTCTTCTTCGATAAAAAAGCCCTTTATTTTTTTAAAAAAAAAATTTAAGCTTTCAGCTTTATAATACAGCAATTCAGGTCCTTGTTTAAGGTACACTCTTTTCTATTAAAGCATATAGTGACTTAAGTTTGTGATTAGTCTGATCAAGTAGTTACTTCTTCACAAGAGGTTTTCTTTTACTTAAATTGATTCATTTTTCTAGTTTATACAATCTGAAGCAGCCTCTAAAAGCTACCTTCGCTGCTCATCTTGTTACTGCTGCTGTTACATTGCATCTTGCTGCTACTACTGCAGCAAATGTTGTCATTACTGCTCATCTATTCGCTGTAATCAGAGTTCTATACAAAAATTTCATTTGAATTTAGTTTCCAACTCGGTTGAATAAAGACTAAGATGCTTACTAACTCTACATTATACTATGATTCTGAGTTTCAATCAACTCTTTAGCCAGAAACACCGGTGGTCCAGGTTAATTTCTGCTGCAACATCTTTAAAAATTGTGCCGTGTTACCTTGTTTTTCCAACTTCCGAGAGGACTGTTTCAGCAATTTTCTATCTATAAAAACATTCGTTCATTAACAGTTTTTTGTTTCCATTACTAATTTTTGTTCACAGTAATCTTTAGAGTATCTGCAAACCTAAAAACCCATCTTCTTTTTATTCTTACTGGTGTTTAGTACCACTGTTCGGAAATGAGTGTCTTTGATTTCCTATCTAATAAGTCATATTTAAAGGTGAACTATGCATACTGTTATAGTTATCAAATATTCGATTCCGAATTATGAAATTTTGGCACTCTTATTTAAAAGACCATTCCAGTTAGGATTTATGCGGCAGGACATTTGCATGACTACCTTTACTGCTTCTCTTATGTGTGTGCACTGCCATAAGTGTAGATTTTCATACCTCAATTGCCATGATCATCTTCTACATTGGATTAACTAAGAAATGTCATCACCGTGGTTTTAACATCCATCTCTGAAGGGGAAATATTTCCAGGAAAAGATCATGCAACTTGCTCATTATTATGCAACTTGCTAATTATTCTCAAAATAGCGACATTCCTGCTGTGCCTCAACCATTGATCTATCTTTTCATTATAGGGTTTGTACAACTGCACCTCTGTCCAAACACAACAACAAGAGAAAGCGTCAGCTAAAGGAATTCCCTGCGATGGATAATAGGCGAGCAACAAACAAAAAAGGGAGATGCTCCAGAATTTATATTAATCTGCCGATAAGAATCATCAGCAGCCGCGCACCAAGAACGGCGAGTCGCATGGAGGGGAAGAGTCCTGCATCTAATTTGTTCCTCCGGGTAGAAAGATGTCCAAAGATACATTTAAGTTACTCAGCGACCGGGGTGATTGAGTCCTTAGTCAAATGCTAAGTGGTCATCCGAAAGCTTCACCATTTAAGGCCCTCTTCTAAAGTCCATCACCATCCGGAAAGGAAAACAAGACTACCTTCACAAGCTCCTATGGAAATGATTGGTGTCGCTCAAAGAATCTACAAAAAGTAAAAAATAAAATAAAAAGGAAACCGGGTCCATCCCTAAAAGAAGTCAGAGCAGCGGCAAACTGTTGCAAGCCCAATTGAGGAGTCGGCAAAAGAGCCAATTCGTGGGTCGATTTTTGTCTCCAACAAATGGTCTCAATACTGTCCTAATCCAAGATTCCGCACCAAAGGACCAGGCCGAATGCTGGTGCAGAACCGGACAAGATCTCCAAAGATTACACCACTTTCAAACTGCACCAACATTATTTCTGAAGCAGCCGCTTAAAAATGTTTCTATCATCCTGGATGTCTCTAAAGATAAGGATGAAAGTATTAACAGAATTCATGGCGCTCTCATAGGCCCTCTAAAAAAAAGAAAAGAGAAGAAAGAAGAAGAAAAGCAACACCCGCAGGCACTTGTGCCTTGAAAGTAAAAGAAAGCACCGGCCAACGAGCCGCAGGCACTTGTGCCTTGAAAGTAAAAGAAAGCACCGGCCAACGAGCCGCAGGCACTTGTGCCTTGAAAGTAAAAGAAAGCACTGGCCAACGAGCCGCAGGCTATCATGCCTTGAAAGAAAAAGAAAGCACCGGCCAACGAGCCGCAGGCTATCATGCCTTGAAAGAAAAAGAAAGCACCGGCCAACGAGCCGCAGGCTATCATGCCTTGAAAGAAAAAGAAAGCACCGGCCAACGAGCCGCAGGCTATCATGCCTTGAAAGAAAAAGAAAGCACCGGCCAACGAGCCGCAGGCTATCATGCCTTGAAAGTAAAAGAAAGCACCGGCCAACGAGCCGCAGGCTATCATGCCTTGAAAGTAAAAGAAAGCACCGGCCAACGAGCCGCAGGCTATCATGCCTTGAAAGTAAAAGAAAGCACCGGCCAACGAGCCACAAGCTATCATGCCTTGAAAGTAAAAGAAAGCACCGGCCAACGAGCCGCAGGCACTTGTGCCTTGAAAAGTAACACTTTGGGTTGAAATGAAACCCGGCCATCGAGCCAACAAAAAAGAAAACCCATCTCTGGACCCATCAGGAGCTCTGGTCGCCTATAATGGGTGCATTGTTAGGAGTGGGACGCCGCACCATACTTGAATCACAAGTACCATCCTTTGGCTAGCATAAGCAAAGTTGGGAAAATATATTATCTATATTCTCCCTTTAAAGGGAATTATCATCCTTTGACTAATAAAAGCAAAGACTTAATTATCATATTATCTCACCCTTTCAAAAAGGGAATGGTTCTTATTAAAAGAACCATTGGTCTTCTTCATGAAGATCTTATTATGGACTTCTGGACTTCTGGATTTCTGGCCTTCTTAAATATTATATATCAGAACATCAGGGGATCCGTCCATCAAGATATTATGGGATCCGTCCATCAAGATATATTATCTCAAAAATTTATGTCCCAGAATTTCCAATTTGTCAGATTCAGAAGAAAGACACTTGTGGGACTTTTGGTTGTACTAATTGTATCAATTTTTTGTAAGTTCATGTTTCTTTGTAAAAACTAAAGAAAAAGAACTTGTGGGACTAGGAGATAGGAGAAAGGAGAAAAAAAATGTAAATTTCTATCTCTCTTTTTTGTAAGTTCCACTTTTTTAAGTACTAAAAGTAGAACTTGTGGGACTGATGACAAGGACAAGAATATGACGAAGACAAGAAGGTCAAAGCGGTCCAGACCACAGATCCCGGTCCAGACCTTGGCCCCCCTTCAGGACCTTGTTCGAGCTCCAGTTTGGGCACCAAACATCAATCCGGGTCCTATGTCCCATGATCGGGCCCCACATTCCGGCCCGCATTCTATAATCGGGTCCCGTATTCTGGCTCTGCACTCTATGACCGGATCCCGCACCCTACACTTTGGGACCGGAAGGCTTTATAAGGAAAGAAGTGCCAAAACTAGAAGGGTGGCTCCAATAAAGTAGTACCACATGTACAAGTATTAAGAGATAGACCTCACCCTTGAAGGTCTATAAATAGAGATGGGAGGCTCATTTGTAAGGGGACTCAAGATTAGAAGAGAGAGAAAACACTAGAAACCTCTCTAAAGTTGTAATACCAAAGAAAGGAATAAAGATATTGTCAATAAGTGGATGTAGGCTGGATTATTGGCCGAACCACTATAACTCCCGGTGTCCTATTAGTTTATGAGATTGGAGGAACCAAATTATGTATTTTCAGATATATGAGGAGAAGTTTGGAGTTAAAAGAGAATTTAGAAACAAGGTTCTGGAGCCGACCGACCTTAGGGACCGGACCTGCAAGGTCGGTCGAGCTCAATTTACACTGCCGGAGAAAGTTTCTGGAACCGACCGAACTTGGGGACCGGACTTACAAGTTCGGTCGGGCTTGTATTTTGTGAAGGAATTAAGTCTCTGGAACGGACCGACCTTGGGACCGGACTTGCAAGGTCGGTCATGCCTAGAATTTTGTGCGGGAATTAGTCTCTGGAATCGACCGAACATAGGACCAGACTTGACAAGTTTGGTCGAGCTCAAATTTCCCTCAGGGAAAACTCTCAGGAATGGACCGACCTGGGGGACCGGACTTGCAAGGTCGGTCGGGGTAGAATATTCAAACTGTAATATGTTCTGGAATGGACCGACCTTGGGTAAGGTCGGTCGGTAAGTTCGGTCGAGCCTAAAACATAAAAAAAAAAAAATTAAATTCTAAGGAGGATAATTGGTAATAAGGTATGCCATTGGTAGGGTAGTAATGATTAGGACCCTAAGAACCAAAGGGGATTAAGTTAAGTTAAATATAAGTTAATAAGCTTAAGGTTAAGTTGCAAGATTAAGTTATAAGACTTAAGAAGGGTTGATTGGGGACCACTAAGGGGTTAAGTAAGTTAAATAAGTATAAGTAATTAATAATCTAAGTTAGATGGATATTTTAGGGCTCGAAAGTTGGGACTCAGAGGAGAATTAAACTACGGGACAAACGACGGTGAACGGTACAATCTTTCTTGTGACCTGCTTGCAAGCAGTGCAGAAAATGTTATAAACCACGGTTAAAAAGCCTATATACCACGGTTCCAAACCGTGGTTAATACGCGCGTCGTATATTCGAAAATGCCTATAAACCACGGTTCAAAACCGTCGTTTAAAATCGCGATTATAAACCACGGTTTCTATATGACCGTCGTTTAATTGTTGTTTTTGTCGCGGATCAGACCGATTTTATACCACGGTTTGGCTTTGTAACCGTGGTATATCAGGCTTTTAAACGACGGTTCGTCTGTAAAACCGTGGTATATGACTGTTTTATACGACGGTTCTGTAGAAAACCGTGGTTTAAAATGTCGTTCCACTGAATTTTAAACCACGGTTTTTAAGTAACCGTGGTTTTTTTTTTCTTTTTTTTTTAGTTTTTTTTGTTTTTTAAGCCTCTACCACAAATGTTTTCCACAATTTACAATCGCATATACAACCTGTACAGGGCATCCAACTGGTATTGCCCTTTGATAACCAACCACACTATATGACCATAAACCAAAGTTGCCAGTTTGAATTGCAACATTGAAAACGAATTGCAAACAAACCCATTCAAACTTTCAAAAATAAGAGAGAGTTGAACTTTACAAACTCTTTGAGAGTCTACGTTGCTTCAGCACAAACAAAAGTGTAAGTCTAACTACACTAGGATAAGATCTAAGTAACACTCAAGTAATTTTTACACCAAAACTGCGATAGATGATCTCTTACAAAGTTGAGATCGATTTTGGAATACGTGCTCCCTGCTTGTGTGAAAAAAGAAACGATCTGTCCATAAAAAGAAACTGATCATCATTAGTACACAATTTTATTTCAAATGCAATAACTTTAACTAAAACTTTGATTGGTATGGTTTACCTTGTCATCATCAGCAAGCGTGTCAATATTTTGTACAATCTCGAACATGTACCGCATCACATAATAGCCACAGCTTTGTGAATCAGGCTGCTGAGGACACTGTCATCACACCATCCATGGATTACCAACTTTAGATAGATCAAAAAATTAAACGTTTAACTTTAATACAAAAACGCATAAATTAAATGATTACTTACACGTATGTAATGGAAGTCCAAGATGGAGAATGGTTTCTTCACATCACTCAAACCAAGCTTATGACCCCTGCATAAATACAGCATTTTAAAATGAAGCCATTTATTGTCAATAATCTAGGACAAGCTTAAAATAAATACAGAATGCATTAAAATTTTTGAATACTCACTCCTTCAAACATTTCTCTACAGCGATCTCTCGAAGGTCATCAGGGCCGCCCAATGGGTCTAGTATCAATAAGCATGAGGTGTCGATACACAACACCAACAACATCCAATGATTGCTGCCACAGATAAAACAAAGAATGTTTTGTACAACAATTATTAAATATCACAATTAGGAAGCAAAAAATTCCAGTTATTGTGTACTTACATCTGATGATATGGGATCAGCAAATATTTGCTTTTTCTTCGCACCGCAGAACAAAATCCCTGCCTCACATGCTGTACACATCCTTGCTCATCCAATGCGGCCTGATTTGCTGACATCAATTGCGGACACAAGAAAGAGAGGGCACATAATCTCTTGCTCGCTAGCAGTCTACTAGTCAAACACCTAAACAACATTTTTTCATAAGATATGTTAAATAGCTTAAAAAAATGAAAGATAATTTAATAATTTAAAAGATACTTACAGACAATAGGCCTGAATCACAGAGATGTTAAGCAGGTCTCCCATCAAAAATTCTCTTAGATCGCTCACGGTAATCATCAGATCTCTGGGCTCGGGGGAGTGGAAAACATGCTTAGACACTTTCATGTTGAAATTGGTGACAGACTGTGGCTTCGTCATGAAAAAGTCATATAGCATTTTTTGTTTGTCTGTCAACTTCTTCAGATACTTGGGTGTCAGAATGGCGGCTCTCCTAGGAGTCATATCGAAAGGCTTGACCACTTCCTTTCTCACACTCTGACTCTCCTCATTTGATTTCACAACTTCCTTCCCCTTATCCACTTTCCTCTTCTTAACCGGTCTTAATTCCTTATCAATCTAATAGTATACAAAAATTAAATAATTAACATATCAGTCAACAGTCAAGTAAAAAACTGAACAGTAAGCATGTAAATAGTTTACCTTGTCACTGACATCAATGAGAGAATATGGCCATGGAACAACTGAAGATTTTGCTTGAACTATTTTACTCCACTGATTCCACTCCAACGGAAGGGGAGAGTCCTCATGACCTTTCACAATATCGTCTACCATCACACGAGCGTGGAGAGGTGGGATGGGCTTGAAATGTACTACAGTGTTCGGTCCGGTCTGTAAAACCCGACCGAATGCAACATGAACAGTCCCACCATCCAACACTTGAAACAGATGACATGATTTAGCCACCTACATCAACTCACAACAGTAAGCAAGCTAATAAAATTATATTGTTTTAAAAGTAATGTTAAAATAACTAAGGAGGAAAAAAGAACAAACCGAAAGGTTTTGATAAGGAAATGTGTCTCTGGTAGGAGAAGAAGGTGCAGGATGATCGACCATCGGAGTATCCGCCGTCGTGGTAGGAGCAGACGTCGGTGCAGGATCATCGACAGTATCCGCCGTCGTGGTAGGAACAGACGTCGGTGTAGCAGTAGGTGCCGGTGTAGGAGACGCGGCCACTATCGATGTATCCGCCGTCGCAGTAGGAGCAGACGCCGGTGTAAGAGTAGGTGTCGGTGTAGGAGAATGCACCTGGCCCAATACTAAAGCCTCAAGTCTTCGCAGGCGCTCCTCGTAGGCTTGACGCTCCTCAGCGTGACGTCTGAGCTCCTCAGCGTGACGTCTTTCCGACTCCGCCAACCGGTCGTGCACCCGTTCATCCACCATTCTCTCTATTTCAGCCTGCGGTACTCTCGATCGAGACGTAGAAAACACGTCTTTTTGGCGAACTTCCCCTCCAAGCCCCCGCACTCGCCCTGGATGATCCTTTTGCCCAAGGGCCTTATTCAGTGGATCATCCTGAGACGGAGGGGCCGGGACCATCTCCCATCGATCAGTAGATCCAGACTATTTTAAATTACAAAAATATTAGAAATGAAGTTACTAATTAGTAAACAACAACTTTTAAAAATATATACTTACAATCTTTGAAGCCAACTCAGCAGTCTCGCTCTGCGGGAACACATAGACTCCCTCTTCATTTTTCTTCATGCGCCCCAGCATAAATGTCTGCACCCTACTTGCATCGTCAACAGTATCAACAACTGACTGAGTGCCGTCTTCATTCGTCTTCGTCAGTAAGCCCTCGCTCTTCCACTTCTCCAACCGCCCCGTATATCCAGCTCGCCCCATGTAGTGCTTATATACATTCTTCGCCCGGTTACGTCTCGCTTGTTCTTGACGTAACTGTTACAAAATTTGTATATTTGTAAGTTATACATAATAAAAAAAATATTTGTTAAATTTTATTCCTTAAATAATTAAGACAGAATAATTGTAAAAGTACCTTAAACTCTTCAGTCTGGCGATGGTCGTAGAATATCTTCCAGTCCTCCTCCGTGAACATACCATCATACACTACCCACGGCGGTGACCTCTTGGAGCCCGGTTTGTTAATCCAACCATCTACCAACCGATGCTTGAATTGTCGCAGCGATGTCGCTAAAAGTGATTCAATCTTCTTCCGAAGTTCAGCCGCGACATTGTATTTCTTCTGCACCATCTGCCACATGATGTCTTTGTCTGCCTTTTCTTGATACTTCCAATCCTTATTAATCGAACAATGGGATTTTACCATCAATCCCAAGTAAGAAGCAAACTGCTGCTTCGACCCACCAGAATGTCGGAGGTACTTGTCCCAGAACAAATCGATGGGAGCATTTTTCTTCTCCTTCAACCCACGGGTCGGTCCACGTCCCTTCCGAGTGTCCTGCGAAGTAGATGTAGCTGGTGGTTCTTCAGTAGGGACGTCATCGTCAATATCATCCAACCCCAACAGTAAGTCCTCTTCGACTCTATCGTCAGGATCCATAATCTGAAAAATAATCAACAATTAACAAGGTTAATACGAGGTGTCCCTCGGCTTGCGTGCTATCTGTTTAATTGCTATGACTAAAACAAGATAAAGCATGCAACCGGTTATATTTGTTCTCGTTGTGTATGTGTTATCTTTGCACTAACCCGCGAGACTTGAGATTGTTACTAACCAAGTTTAGTACTTACTGAGTTTAGAATAAGAGTTAAGTTTTGGTGGTTGTTGGTTAATGCCCGTTAAGGCTTAGCTAGCACATGGTGATTAAGATTTCTACTAACTGGAACTTGAGTGAGGAAACCCGGGACCGAACTCCGGTCATGCATGCTAAGGAAAGGGGGACGGTATCTGAATCAGATCCGCCCTCCGCTTAAGGACTTGTCTTCAGACTTGTAGCTTAGGGCCGGTTGCCGGCTCAGCTACGCTGGACTCCGTCCAGAGTAGGTGGCATTAAGATGGTGCGATGGGATCACCTAAATCCCAGGTTCGAATTAAGCTACAACCATTCCCTTCCAGGAACGGTTTGTATACTGAAATTAAGATTAAGGTAAGGTAAGGAACTGAGATTAAGGAAATCAGGACTGAGGAGGGGGTTACTAACCCACTTGATAAAGGGACGCTTGAGTCGTTCATTGTTTGTGAACTATGCATGTTCATCTGTGGATTATTGTTATTGCACTTCATATCATGCTTGTGTATGTAATCAATTTCCATGCTATCGACAATTAGTCATCGTAGCCCCGTTAGCTTGGGGGCCATGAGAGGGTGTACCAGCATTCGTGCTGACCCCCTTTGGGGGCTGTTTTTACACTTGCAGGTAAGAGACCCATGAGGACGCACTACGAGAGTAGGAGCGGTTAGACTTAGACTTAGGATGGGATGTTTATTTTGAGTACGGGTTGCGCTTGTGCACCCGTCTGTTTATATTTAAACTGATGTAAGGTTGTGATTATGACTTAGTTACTTGTACTCGGTTGGTTGTTGGTATAATGGATGGTGATGTTTTGGGTTGGTTATGTATTTTGGATAAGTGTTGTAATTGTTAAGGCCGGTATACTCTAAGGATCAGACCGTGGCAAGGTCCAGGTGTTGTTATTTCCGCTGCGACGAATTCAATTAAGTGTTCAGTTTTGCAATAACCATGATTGGCTTTGGATGGGGTGTTACATTCAACTTCCTTATTAATCCCCTTACTTGTTTCCCATTTACATACTTATTTCTTTACCGTTAGTGTTACATTAATGGTGTATTACTAAAGTCCCCTATGTAGGTACATACCCATGTATATACATGCATATGATTATTACCTTTCTTTTTTTTTTGTAAGTTATGGGTCGTCCGACCCAGTGTCCGACCCAAGCCCTGGGTCGGACCGTTCCAGTAGATTCCCGTTCTCTGAAATTCTCCCCGTCCGACCCAGCACTATTCCGTCCGACCCATACCCTCTGGGTCGGACCGTTCCAGAAGGTTTCGGTCCCATGTCCAAGCTCCGTCCGACCCACTGTCCGACCCAGACTCTGGGTCGGATGAAGTCAGGAGCTTCGACCTTGAATTTTTTTTGCCTGTCCGACCCACGTCCGATCCACGGCTCTGGGTCGGACCATTCCAGAAAGGTTTACTGTTGTTTCTCAAGGCCCGTCCGACCCACAGTCCGACCCAGACTCTGGGTCGGACGGTAGCAGAAAGCTGCTACAGACCTTGTTTTTCTTTCCAAATTTCACCCATTGCTTCCCCAATATTCCTACATAAATATTAACATGTTTTAGTACTATTTAAACATTCTAAATCACCTTAATTCATCCACCAAATCCATAACTAAATCCATCAAATAACTTACACAATTCCCTCACTTCTTTTCCAACACTTGTAACAATTTTTGTTACACTTGTGCTACAGATTTTTAAAACTCAATTCTCACACCCAATACTCCTACTACCAATACCATTACTAGCATCCCAAATACATTCCCAAGTAATTACACCATCTATACCCAAGTCCAACCTTTATTTTACCGAGTCTTATACTCTAGTTCTTCCTAGTTTCTCCAAGGCAACCCAATACCCCTTGCTACAGATTTTATATCCTTTCATTCTCTTACCACAACTACTACTCCATAGTCATTAAACATCTCTACTAACTCCAATACTCACCTTGGTTTTCCCATTCACCAAGTCACCCATACATGTACATATTCCTACCAAAATTTTGCCATAGTTCCTCTACATTTCTTACTTCTCCACATATGCACTTTCTCATCAAACTCATTCCTAATCTAGCCAAACCACAAGGGTTCTACCAGCACACATACCAAATCTTAGTACACCATTACTTCCTCAATTACAATACCAACACATCATTACTTCCTCAATCCACATTACTAATGCACATACACAATACACTTGGCTCTAAGGCCTACAATTCACATACTAGTTCACAAATACCCAAAATTCCACAATTACATTACCAATACACTCTTTGGGTTCTTTAAATTGGTTTACCCATTCCCATTACTCTAATGCATTAAATTTAGCCTTCAAGAAAGAGCTCTTACCTTAAGCTCTTATTTCCTTCATTCCCTTTTCAATTCTCTTCTTCCTTTCTTCCTTGCCCAAATCGGCCACATTGGGAATGGAGTTGCCAAACTCCATTCCCATCACCCAAAGCACACAAAATACGTGTAATTAACATACTAACCCCTTAATTAATGCTAGTTCATAAAGATGTTTAGAACAAGATTTCTAGGGTTTACCTTTGGAGTGTCTTAGGAGGGATTTTAGCCCTTGGTTCAAGAAGGTGGATCCACCACCATTGCAAGGTTGATAATATGCTCCAAAGAGAGAGAGAGAAAATGGAGTGTTACAATTGGGCAAAAATCGGTTATGAAGGAAAATGGAGAGAACATGAGTTTTTCATGTAGATTTTTACCTTAATGGAGAGAGAAGACTCCAAGCTTTACATTGGTGCCATTTTCTCTTTGAATGGGGAAAACCCATGGAGATGAACTTCCTCCTTTTTGGATTTTGAAAAGAGAGAAGTGTAGTGATGATGAGGGGATTACAAATATGTAATTATTTTGTGATTGGAGCTCAAATGGAGGTAGAGCATGGGAGAGAAGTGAGAGTTTCCATGGAGCTTCTTGAAGCTCTCCAAAATCGCCCAACAGAGGGAGAGAAGAGGGAGAAATCGGTGGGATGAGGGGAGAGAGGTGAGAGAGGTAGAGAAATGAGTGGGTGAGGAGAGAGAGAAGGGATAAAGTAGTTTCTACTTTATTGCTTTTGCTTTTGGCTCTCTTATTTAATTAGCTAGTTACATGTGTGTGAGGGAGTTATTTGACTATTAAAAATCGGTCCCCCTACAGTTATACTAGTTGGAGCGTTTTTCATCTTTTACAGAGAACGCTCGTTATTTTACCCGGTTTAGGTACTGTTCACTAACCGGCCCGTTTTTGGAATTTTCTCGCTTCTTTATTTTTATTGGTTATTAAGCTTTCATAAATGCTTAATAATATTTATTTAATGACTTATAATTTTTATGGGTTCGTTTGACCACTTAAAATCACGTTTTCGGGTCTTCTCGAAAAACATGCGTTAAAGCTCTATTAGCGTTTTAATACATTATTTGGATCCGTTTTCTTTGGGAGTTGTTCCCATATATTATTTAGGTCTTCTGAAACCTTTGGAATCCATATAATACTCTAACCGAGGTCTCATACCTCCTATGGTTATTTAACGCTTATTTAGCGTTTTCCGCTTTTTAAGCGTTTATTTATTCTTTTGGATTTACTTTTCCTTACCAGTATTAATTAGGTACCATTAGGCCCTTAAATACGTATTAGATTAATTTTAATCCTTATATTTAAGTTCGGGGTATTTCAGCGGTCGTCCCATGTCTCGTTTAGTAAACTGGTAATGTCTGTCACACGGGTATTATGAAGTATTCTGTTGTCAATCTCCCTTTTTATGGATGTCCTTTAGTTGTTTATTAGTTTGTGTTATCGGTTATCTTGTAATAAGTGCTATTGCCCTAGTGGCATCGGTGGTAATTCATGTCATAAGCCGGTGTTATTATGCTCGGTGTAAGTAAAACTGTGCTATAATTAGCAAAACTGGTTCTCTTATCTCGATCTCTTGAGTACAACTCATATTCCTATTCTCCCTGTTTATCTTGATCATATCTCATCCATAGTTCATATTCATTCCCTCATCCGTTTAATTAGATATATTGCAGATTGCATAATAGCTTGAGCAACTTGGCTCTTCACTTCCCAACCATCCTCACTGACGGTGGTGCATCTACAATGGGTATGCTTGTCCATAAGGACTAAACATTCATCACTATTAGTGATTAGCATTAAATGCGGGTATACACTGATGGTATTTGGCTAATAAGCCCTGTCTGAAAATTCTCGAACAATTTAACCTGGTGTGGTTTACAATTACAGTGGTTGTATAACTTCTTCAGTTGCAGTGGTCGGACTAACGGTCTTCCCGAGGTTGCATAGGTTTCAAATCTTAAGGTTTGTATGAAAAAGTATGAAAATTTTGGTATATATATAATAAGAGATTAAAAATTAGTAGTAGTTGCAGTTGCAGTTGCAGCACTTGCTGTAGCAAGTGCGCAAGGCAGATGGAAATTTCAGTGATTTCATTGTCATAGCGCTTGCAATAGCAAGTGCACCATGCAGGTGGAAATTTTGGTTCAGTAATTACCGGTCTCATTGACTCTGCGTCGTCGAGTATGGGCTACATGATAATGTAAGCATTAACATCCTGTTCATATATATATAATCCGTCAAGGTTCCAAGGTTACTCGTATCGAGTCCACATAATTAGTCTCAAAAGTCATACACAAAAGGGCGAGTGGTCAATGACACACTCCCTCATATTTACAACATATCTCCGTCTAACATCCGAGGTAAGTACATAACAAGGTAAACAAAATCTTCCACCAGCGGTCTCACGGAGTTCAGGGTACTCATGCCCTATCAACTCCCTTGCCTCTCTGGGCTCCAGCATCAGTAGATGTCTGGCCATCCTGACCGCCTCGTGGTACTCCAGATCCACCAGCTGAGGTCTTTTGAGTATTCCTTGGTGGCCTGTAGTTACGGCTCTCAGGGTTCATCCAGCACTCGAACTCCCGGTGGCCCTCTTTCTTGCAGCACCGACACTCAACTTTGCGGCCACTGCAGTTGACCCTAGGATGGTCTTTCCCACAACGCTTGCAATAGAAATGGCGTTGGGGCTGTCCGGTGCCTAATGGTAGCATTTAGTTTAAGTTAATAGCTGATGATATAAAAGGTTAAGGTTACAATTTAATTTAAGAGGTAGGCGTTCTCACCCTTAGGAGGCGCAGATCTCAAAGGCTGAGCATTTATAGCTGGGCCGGTCAACCGAAGGACGGGCTCTTTCCCCTTAGCTCCCTGGTGACCCTGCTGCCCTTTCTTTTGAAAGAATTTCCTGTTTAAGGTTTCGGGTCAGCATTCATTATTTAATATGATAAGTAGTTTGAATGGGATAAGTCCTTACTTTCCCTTCTTCTGGCTATTGCCTGGAGATGCTCCTCCACCCTCAGACTCTCCCTCAGGGTTCTTTCTCTTCTTGGCCCCGAGAGTCTCTTCCCGAGTCTGGAGCATTAGCTCCGTCCTCGAGGCAGCGTCATAACACTCCTGGAATCTCATTGGTAAGTTCTCACAAAGTTAATCGGTAATGTAGTAAGTAAAGAATTATGGCTTTCATGTTAATACCTGGATAGTAGGATAGAGGGTAGCACCCATCGCCATCTGGATGCGAAACAACAATCCCCCCCGGAACTTCTCGACCTTCACGGTCTTTGAGTAATCAACACTGGGGATAAAGTCCAGTAGACCAATGAATCAGCATAGTACTCATCCACGGTCAGGCCTCCCTGGGGTAATGTCTCGAACTCATGGCGCTTCTTCTGCTTGAGATGCGCCGGGTAGTACTTCCCCCTCAGCAACTCGACAAAGGCAGCCCACAAAAAGTCGGGTATAGCCATGTGATGGTCCTTGACCAACCTCCACCAAGTGCTGGCTGCATCCTTCAGATGGAAAGCAGCAATGACGACCTTCTTGTCGGCAGGTACTTGCAAAGCTTCGTAGGCCTTCTCATGTTCTACTATGAAACGCTCCAAGGTTACGGGGTCTGGCTCCCCAGAATAAGTAGGTGGTCGGTCTCGGTAATTGACTTCAGCCAGTTCGTTTCCCTGGGTTGTGGCGGGTGGGCTGGTGTTCCTCCAATCTGAGTACCAAGCTGTGCGAGAATGGCAGCAATCATCTCAGCAACTCCTGGAATCACGGGGTCACCACCTTCACCCCTACCAGTACCACGCCCTCTAGTTCCCCCAGACATCTGTAGTACAGAATGTCGCATAAATACTCGGTAATTTAACATACACAACCAATAGATATTGAATTGCCTTTAAGGCTAACATATCACGCAATTTGCGTTACTAAACACAATACTTTTTAAGACGAGTCGTCTTGTACCTCACAAACGTTTCCCGTACTTTCCCAAGTCCTAAGCTCACTGTCTTAACCTATTTTCTCATCATCAGAGAGGTACTCCGCTCTGATACCACTTTTGTAACACCCCTCTCCTTAAACACGTAATAATCTCTCTCGTTGCAATAAATAAAACGTCTTACAACGGAAGAAACAATAACAACAATAATACTCACTCGGGTGTCACCGGCCATTACTCGCCCATGCGAGTAACGAAGCCAAACTATATCCAACAACCAACAAAAACAAACTGCTAACCGCTGTGATAACGAGATAATTCCTATACATCATACTAAGTCCATACTCATACACATCGACAAGTGAGCATCTACCCAATCCCGAACATACATAACCGTTCCATAATACAAATCCAGTCTGACATCGTTATACAAATAAACTCCATGTGCGGTAATTAAAATAAACTCTAACAACCTTGTTCCCGCACTTTGGCTTTGGCGATAATCAACAACCTGCACAATGAGTGTAGTCTCAGCGATAAACGCTGAGTATGCCGGGCCTGGACCCTAATGGTCACTTAGTCATTTTAACCATCTTATTATTAGATTGGTTTCATGCTTTTCCATTTACAGTTATAATCAATACTGTAATATACATGCATAAATTTACATAATCATCCATCCAAACATTCATAAACACTTAACCATCCATCCAATTCAAACAGTCATAAAATATCACAAACAACTATTATATATCGAACATATCGAATAATAATACTGAATAAACGCCGTAGCGAACACCATCCTTTGTTAATTTAATTTGGCCTTTAAGGCCCCCATCCATCCAAACCATGTTAATTAAATACCAGTTGGGCGTCATGTTAGGACAACCCGATAACCTCACCATGGACAGTAGTCCTCCCGTACACACAAAGGTGCTCATTTCGCCAGAGGTCCGGAGGCCCCTGATTATTCTCTTTGCCCCGTAAGGCGTCCATATAAAGGCCGTAGCCACCTGACCCACGATCCAAATACGGCTCGTTGGGTATAAACCTGGAGCGGAACCCGATCGGGAACCCCTCAGTGATCACAAATGCGCAACCAGGTAGTTCATAAACTACACTGGATTCCTCACCTCAACTCATACCATCTCTCTCTCATAATGTTTAAGATATGCTCTTAGTCTTATGGAGAATATAATTTATTAATTAGCTGCCCAATGGGTCTCACGCATACCTAGAAGTAATCTAGGTTATATTCATGTTCGAGATCCATGCTCTAGAGACCGACAATGTCGTGACTCATTCCTAAGTGTTTTACTTAGGTTGCCATATATACTTAATATTAATACAATGGTATTATATCAAGTTACCGTCTTGTCATCGCAATAACGTATATGTATGTTTATATAAGTCGATCTATAGTCGACGTAGTGTTAGTCCCGTAGGACGCTCGTGCATAAATAATTAATGCAGTAACACTAATCACATACAAGTATCCAAAACACATAACACACAAGTTACATCAACCAAATCCGAGCCCAAGGAATTCCTTAGGACAACTCGGATCAAACCCCTTTACATACCGTTCACCTAGACCAAGGATGCGTAGTGTAGACCACTAGCTCGTCAAGCGCCTTCGTCTGAAGTATGATCTAAACGGTAATAAACTATAAGTCAGTCTCCATGACTAACTAAATCCGGTATTTCCAAATAACAAGTAACCCCGACAGTTCATCCCCGTATTTCTACAGTTAATTGTTACGGGTTTCTCTAAACCGGTCGGCTTGTTACTAAAACTCGTATGTTGAAATGTTTCGACTGTTAAGTTTAATTCGTTATTTTTCTTTAATCTTATCCATCATTTAATTTAGGTATATAACCTATAGTTGCATGTATGCATGCATTGTGTATTATATTATATTATTTATTATATTGTATTATTTTTCCACCATCCATTATAATAAATTGTATTATATAATCCATTATCTTAACAAATTATATTTGCATTCAAAAACTTATAACTTATAGTTTGTAACTATTTTTTTATGTAATAACCACCACCATTATATTATATGGTTTCCAACCATATTATATATCCATCCTTATATATATTATTCTTGTATATGTATATATTTACCACATAGGTAAGTTTCATGAGTTATAAAACTCTTATATTATTTGTTACATTTTATCATCTTATATTAGATGATTATTCCCATTAGTTGTATTATATTATACAACTTGTATTAAGATTATTATCCTGATATTATGTAACATTTTATGTTTTATAATTACAACTCCTAAGGTTTATTCAATATATACCTTAGTTTATAAATCTTATTTATTTATAGTTTGTCACATTATTTAATGTGAATATCCTTACTTATGTTAATTCCATCAAAATCATTAACACCATATAACTGTTATAACATTTATATCATTGTAAACCATAGTTTAAAATTCATTTTTCCATCTCTTATAATTCGGTACAACCCTTTAATTTATTTAAATTACATTTTGACCACATAAAATTATGTAATGTTATACCATATACTAATATCATATAATATGATATTTTTATTTCCTTTAATTTATAACCTATAGTTTTTATACAAACTATATTATATTGCCGAGAAGGCAGCATGTTATAACCTTATTTCTTTCCATATCCCATAGTTTCCTTTATTTACAAAATCACCCCATTATTTATACCATGTTATATATATCATATAATATAACATTTTTAACTCATAAAATGGTATAACATATGGTTTTATTTTGTAAAATTTCCGAACAGACCCTATTCTGTTTATAATTAATTTCCAACCCTTTTAACTTTCCAAATTTATAATTTGACCCCTTATATAATGTTATGTAATATATATCATATATTATAACATTTTAACCCTTAATATAAATATAACCTATGGTTATATTTTTTTTCCAATATGCGAACAGACCCCAATGTTGTCCCATATTATTTTTCAATCCTTCCACTTTCTATAATTGCCATTTGGCCTAATTTATAACATATAGTTTTATATCATTAAACATATATTATACATATATCTTATTAAAGACTCTTATATAATTCTAAAAATCACCAAATTTCACCTAAGGGTTATAATTACCCTTACTAACCATGTAGTTTCGGTATTTTACATTTCCATCCCAACTTTTATTCCAAAGTGTCATAATGACATAATAACTATATATTATACATATATAGTTTATTTTAATTCCAAAACCAACCAAATAAATTCCTAAAAATTCCTAATAGCCCATGGGTGTTTATAATACCATTTTACATCCTTTATTTTCGGTAATAACATATTTACCACATATGTTATAAAATTGTTATAATTAAATACTTATCTTATTATAAAACCTTAAATAAGTTATCTAACTTATTTAATTTGGTCAAAACCTACCATATGGTCAAGGTTGACCTCCTTAATATTGCCTTGACCATTAATCTCCATATATTACGGTTTTATACCCATATTTTTCAGAAATTACAATTTAACCCCAAAACTTTTTAAAATCTTATAATTTTTATTTAAACTCCTTTAAACCTCCAATTTTCAACTTTATTATTATGTAGCCCCCAAATTTAATTTAATTATGGTTTAGACCCCAATTCATTGGGTAATATATTTTAATTACCTAAACTTAATTAAAACCTTATAAATACATAAATAAAATGGCCTAAAGTGCATGGCCTTATTACAAACATTAGCTTATAAAATAAATTACACATAAATGCCCAAAAATACTTTAAACTCTCGGCCTTACACATATCTTTTCCATATTTACCAATTTTCCACATAATGTCTTAAATTTGACAATTATGTTAGTTAATTACTTATAAAATTTACTAAACCATTCCTTAATCACCTAAGGTCAAAATAAGACCTTAATAACCTTGTTCACTCACGGCATATATTATACACATATGTATAAGCACATATTAATATACCAAGTGAAGGTTTAAGTGATTTATACCTTGTTTTTGCCAAGTTTAGGCCTTGTTTGGCCACGACTGTTTGGAGATAAGTTTTCCACAACATTATTTACATGTTTTCAAGCAGCAATTAAGGCATGATTAGTCTCCAAGCAAGAGCTAACCATAAGAAGTGTTTAATGTACATTTTCAAGGTAAATTTTACCTTAGAATACCAAGGCAAGCAAAGGTTGTCTTCGGCCTATTTTTACAGAAGTTAAAGAGCATCAAAAGAGCTACTAAACCAAGCTTAAAAACTGGTATAACTCAGATTAGAAGATGGCTAATCATTACCTTGATTAAAATGCCAAAATGGTGTTTTTGGCATGGATTTGGCTAATCCTTGAAGCTCTTGATATACCAACTGAATAATTATGACAAGAATAAGATTATAAGCCTAAGAAACAAAGCTTTACAACCGGTAATGAAGAGAATCAAGAGATAAGTGCTTAAAGCACATTTTTATACATTAAGGACAAGAATTCTCCACCTCCTTCCCTTGTTATAGCCGAGATTTTCCCTCCTTTTAACCTCCAAAACAAGCTAGAAACATGGATGGAAATGGTTGATGCTTAGCTCCATGGAAAGAGGAAAGAAATGTAAAGAGAATGAACATATAAAGGCTTAATAAGCTTACCTAGGTAGCAAAGTGTTCTTCTCTAATATGGTGACTTCCTACGGTAATGGAGGAACAAAAGAGAGAGTATAGCTGAATGGAGTCGGCTGGGAAGGAAGATAAATGAGAAAAGAAGCTAGTTTTGCCTTTTAAGTTAATTAATGTTACTTTGTGAAATAGTAAATGATGATTCATTAGTGTAATACCCCTACCGTTAATGCTGTCATTACCGTCCAATCTCCTCGTGCTTCCAGATTCACGCAGCGGTTACATACTTACATACGGTGGGTGATACAATGTCGTTAGCCATCCACGTGACTAACAAAGCTACTACTACATACAGCATCGGTCTGATGGACCGGAATCCCGAGTACTACACAATTACAATACATACTCCATTTACTAATTAAATACTACAATGCTCCATTCAACACTTTACTCCTTTACAATGCCATACAATGCAACATACATAACCGAGTTTACTAAGTTCTTTATACAAATACAATACCTCTTTCAATTCCATTCATACTCAATCGGAGTCTACAACTACCCATTCCTCACGTCTACATACTTACAATGCACAAGGTGTACCCCCTTGGTACACTACTACTTCAAGAATACAAGTTCGATACTATTCTCTACAATCTACATTGTCACCGGTCTCTTATTGCGACCATATCCACTTCGGGTACCTGCACACTAAAAACGTTCCCCCTAGAGGGTCAGCTTTCGCTGAATATGACTTCCGCATACCCCGCGTACTAGCGAGGGTATGCCGACCACTTGGTCGAATACATGCAATTCATTTTATTCAAACATACATGCATACATGCTCTTATACACAATACTACAATACTTTACGCAAGAAACACATACATACACTTCAATACATACAAGGAATACAATATAAGCCATCCAATACATGCTTACCTTCTTCCAAAATACACATACGCAATACATAATCCACACATACTCATTACATACTCAATCCATACACAATACATACACAATACCCGGTACTTACACCAGCCAAGACCATTACTCATACAATACTTACTTTACTTTACTACTTACTCAAGTCAAGTCGTCGGGACCTCCGGCCCGGGGACTACCCTGTCCCACCACCGGGATTTACTTGGTTCACCAATCCAGGATGCTACCCATTTAAGGGGCTTGGGCCGTGGACCAGTTTAAAGAACCAGGAATCAGATCCAACCTCTTGTGTCTCCTCATCCTCACGCGTGGCCGAAACTATATCGGACTTCTACTCATTCCAATTTACTCAATACTTACGTTAGGAGTTAGGTAGTCAGGATTTAGTAGAAGTCACACATCCAAGCCACATACACAAATACATTGCTCATATACACATCCATACAAAATACAATACATTACACAAGTACAATACAAGATACAAGTTTACTCCATCATCATTCATATATTTCATGAATTATACAAACTGGTGTTCAAGACATTACATATCAAGAACGACTTAAACAAGCACAAGTAGGTGCAATATAGTCCGATTCATGCATTTATCTTATTTAGGTGATCAAATAAGCACACAAATCGGGGTAACCAGGTTAGGATACAGAGCATGAAGAAATCTTACCTTTTCTGAAATTTACTTTACCGGGTGTTCCCTTGTCCCTTCGGTTCACTCTCGTACCTCGAGTCTTATCCTTGAACCCCCGGCTACATGCCAAATGGTTCAATTAGTACTAAGTATTACAATACATGCATAATTACTACTCCCATACTTACCCCGTTGTCCCGTTGTTTCGGTTTATCTTGATGTTTATAAACTTACAACTTCTTAATTACTTCTCCAACTTATTTATACCTTTAATGACCCTTAAACATCATTAATTAAGTACTAATTATCGTATACTATCATTACCATTCACTTCCTTACCTTAATACCCATTTAATACACTTAATTTCGCAATTTTTGGTTGGTCCGGGACCTTGTCCGGGTCTTAAGTCCCGGACCAACACTGGTCCTAACTCTCGGGCACATTTGCTACTATGGTCCGGGATATTATCCCTCTCTTAAGTCCCGGACCAAACGTTGTCCATACTCTCGGCTAGTTTTTACACTATGGTCCGGGACCTTATGCCTATCTCAAGTCCCGGACCAGGCTTGGTCAGTAACTCTCGGGGTGTTTTCAGAGGGTGGTCCGTGACTTGGTCCTGGACCTAAGTCCCGGACTACAACAGGTCTGCTACAGATTTTGCATTTTTCTTGCTCTGTTCAATTCCTTCCCTTGTCTAATAAATTCCCAAATGTTCCTACACTTAATCCCACATGCTTAAGCACCTAATTAAGCTTCTAAACATGCTCAAATCCATTACTAATCCATTACAACTTTTCATACCAATTCACACACATATTTTCTACATTTTCATTCCAGCACTTATCTCTTTTCCTTAGTTGTGTTTTGCTACAGATTTTGATTCTTATTTCCTCCATACCTAGTTCCCTCTCATAATGCCAATTTACCATCCCAATCCATTTCCAAGCAATTACAATATCCATATCCAAGTCCGACACTCTTTTTATCAAGTCTTGCACACTAATTCTCCTAGTTTCTCCAACACATTTCAATAACTCATGCTCTAGATTTTGCATCCTAGTATTCCCATGCAACAAGTACCATTTCGTGGTCATTAAACATCTCTACTATCCCTAATACATACCTTGGTCCTCCCATACACCAAGTCATCCATAAACGCACACGTTCCTACCAAAATTTTGTCATGGTTCATCAACTTTCCTTACCTAGCCACACATACACATTCTCACCAAATTCCTTCCTAATCTAGCCACACCCATTCAAGGGTCCTACCAGCAATCAATATATTATGAATTCACCAATAGTTTCTCAATCCACAATTCCAATACACATACACATTACATTTGGCTCCAAAGCCTACAATTCAAATACTTGCTCTTAAATACTCAAACTTCATAATCCTCAATACTAATACAAGGTTTTGGGTTCTTTAAGTAGTTTACCCATTCTCATTACTCTAATGCAATTAAAATTTAACATTAGGAAGGAGCTCTTACCTTGAGCTTATATTTTCTTCTTTCTTTCCCATTTTTCCTCCTTCTTCCTCTCTTGCCTCAAAATCGGTTATGTGGGGAATGGAGTTGCCAAACTCCATTCCCATCACCCAATGAACACAAACATTTGCAATTAATATACTAACCCTTAAATTAATGCTAGTTCATTGAAATGTTTAAAGCAAGATTTCTAGGGTTTACCTTTGGAGTGTTTTAGAAGGGGTTTTAGCCCTTGGTTCAAGAAGGTGAATCCACCACCATTGCAAGGTTGATATTATGCTCAAAAGAGAGAGAAAAATGGAGCATTACAAATGGGCAAAAATCGGTTAAGAAGGAAAATGGAGAGAACATGAGTTTTTAATGTAGATTTTTACCTTAATGGAGAGAGGAGACTCCAAGCTATCCATTGGTGCTATTTTCTCTTTGAATGGGGAAAACCCATAGAGATGAACTTCCTCATTTTTAAATTTTGAAAAGAGGGAAATGTAGAGGATGATGAGGGGATTACAAATATGTAATTATTTTTACATTTGGAGCTCAAATGAAGGTGGAGCATGGAGGAGAAAATGAGAAGCCATTGAAGCTTCTCCTTGGAGCTTCAAAATCGCCCAACCAGAAGAGAGAGGAGGGAGAAATCGGATGGGTGAGGAAGGAGGGAGGTGAGAGAGTAGAGAAATGAGTGAGTGAGGAGAAAGAGGAGGGATAAAGTAGTTTTTACTTTATTACTTTTTGCTTTTGCTCTCTTATTTAATTAGCTAGTTACATGTGTGTGTGAGGGAGTTATTTTACTGTTAAAACCGGCCCCGTACAGTTATGCTAATGGAGCGTTTTTCGTCTTTTACAGAAAACACTCGTTATTTTACCCGGTTTCGGTACTATTCACTAACCGGGCCCGTTTTCTGGAATTTTCTCGTTTAATTATTTTTATTGACTATTAAGTTTCCATAAATGCTTAGTAATTGTTATTTAATGAATTATAATTTTTACGGGTTCGTTTGACCTCTTAAAATCACGTTTTTGGGTTTTCTCGAAAAACGTGCGCTAATGCTCTATTAGCGTTTTAATGCATTATTTGGATCCGTTTTCTTCGGGAGTTGTTCCCATATATTATTTAGGCCTTAATAAGACTTTAGAATCCATATAATACGCTAACCTAGGTCTCATACCTCTTATGGTTATTTAACGCTTATTTAGCGTTTTTTACTTTCTAAGCATTTCTTTATTTCTTTTGGATTTATTTTTCCTTTCCAATATTACTTAGGTGTCATTAGGCCCTTAAATAAGGATTAGAATAATCTTAATCACTATATTTAAGTTTGGGGTATTTCAATCTACCCCCTTAAACTTTGTCCCCAAAGTTGCTCAAGGTTATAGGACTACGATACTTGCTCATTCATACTTGTCTATGCCAAAAGTCGTACATTCTTCCTCCCTACAATTCCTAAGTTCATTACTCAAGGTTTCTATATTGCATACCTTACCAATGTAAAATAATTACTCAAATCCGCATTACATCCAACCATCTGGTTTTGCTCTACGAGGTTTATACATACATACAGTGCAAAGCTATCCCCAAAGCAATGCAATACACACAATCCCGCAGGCACTCAGGTCATCTAGGCACAGAACTCCTCTATGTCCCGCTGCCCTTGGAATAATACAATATGATATACTACACCGTTTTCCGGTATACGTTTCCAAACAAATCCTTAATCTCCAGTCTAAGGGAAATCCCTTCACAACTACTAATTAGAAATTTTTCTAAAACACACAACTCCAAATTCCAATTTTTATTAATTACATCTATCCTAAGCGTGATTCTTGTGACCACTTGAGGGGAGCTTCAAGAATCATTCGACCCTGATGTGATCAGCATCAATGTTGAACTATCTTTCCACCCCAATTTCTGTCCAGTTTCCCTTGATCTGATCAGGATCAAGTTTGACTTCCCACATCAGTTTCAAACAAACAAATAATTCAATTATTTTCACTTTCTATCTTTTTACTCTTCTAGTCATAATTACCAATTCATACAACTCCAAAGGATGCAATCAGTCCATCAATCATCCTCACTCTACTTCCTAAATACTTTACTCCGAGATTCAATACCTAAGTGCTCGTTTCATCAACTTTTGCTACTTTCATCCATTACTCTCCATCATCTCCAACTATTCTAGCTAAGGAATACAATACCTATAAAATTCAATCGTCCTCAATTTGTTTCCAATAACTTACCTACGAATACACTACTCATGTGCTTCATTCATCTACTACTCTTAATCGTTTCGTGCTACTTCTTTAAAGGATACCGTACTTGTGGATCTTCATCCACTACTCATTACTTATCTTTACCAATACTCTTACTCTGGGGTTACAAGATGGGTATATTCGCCCTATGGTATTTGCATCTCTCGTGCCTAATTACCACATTTACAATGTGGATGGATACATATGTTTATTTAACATAGTACCAATCATTAATTTGATTCTCATTTGTTGTATGTACATTGTAGTTTATGTGTTTTATTCATGAAACTTACACTAAGCGGTTTTTGCTCTACCCTCCTTAAAAGGGATTACGCCCACGTAATCTACCATATGTTATTATTAAACATTGGTTATTTAATTCGGGCACTCTGAAGCATTTTATCTTCACTATGGTTTATTACATAATATACTTTGGTCAAAGGGTCTTAACCATGCTGATGGTTTAGTCATTGCACCAAGAATTCCTATGTGAGTTTATTTAACTCATAATTAATTCGGTTCTAGCCTATTAGGCTTCAAGGCATTAATAGCCATTCTTTCACACTCACTAGGTACATTAATATCCTAGCTAGGGCCCACTAGCTTCTGCTGCGTGACCCTGATAACTTGGGTTACTTACCCTTCATGTTATCCTTAATGTGCTACACATCACCTTTTTATCCCTCTATTGTGGGAATAAGGTTATTGAAACAAATGTGGTATTCTTTTACCGTGCTTGAACTCAATGAGTTTTAGATTGTAACCAGGTCTCTGGTAATCTATTATACATACTATTCGTATTCCCACGATTATTCGCTAAGTTCCTCCGACCTATTGTCGGGCGAGGTTAAGTCACCACTTAACTGTAGCGCTACCTCTGTTGCTACTACCTTCTAAATTATACCAGTTCTTCTGGTTCAGTACAAGTGTCCTTAACTTGTATGACCTTGCATTTTCTATGCATCGGTCCTAGTGACTTCTTCAGTCTCCTTTCACCCTTTATTCCGATGGAATTCACATCTTGTGATTGTTAGTGTGTTTTACACTCTTCGTGCTTCATTGGCCTTAGGCCGCACGGTTTTGCTAAGCTTGCTGTTATACCCAAAATTTCAACTCCCTCGGAAGAGAGTCTCTACTAATAGGCTAGTAGCGAGGGTTCCCAGTTCGATCGGCACATTTCAGAGTACTAGGGACAGCTTAGTCATCTCCAGGGGCATTTTCATAATTTTTCAAGGCTCCTAAGCCCCATATAGGCTTTCTCTCTCCTCCAAATAAGGTCAAATCAATTTAAAATGCTTTGAAATTTTAACCAATGATAGAGGATGGCATTTTAAGCATAATGGAGTTGGAATTTTGATTTTTCGAATTTCCAATAATTTTCTAGCAATTTCTGATTGAATCTGACGAGAAATTGAATTAAAAAATATTCCAATATCCAAAAAATTCGATTCCACTTTAGAAAAATCAGAAATATCATCCTTTACCCATGTGTGAAATTTCATAATCAAATTCCTTTTGGAAGCCCTTGAGCTAAAACGTCGGTAAATCTCGGTTTTTACCGGATTTTTCTATCTTTAAGGAAGCCTATATAAGGAACCTTATCCCATGATCAAATCAGAACCTCAAGAACCCTAAACCCTCAAACAAGGCAGCCGTCTCATTCTCTTCACGTTTTTACACATCCAAGAACCAAAATCACATCAAAAATCCCCCGAAATCACCATCTAAACACATTTTTCAACTCCCAACACATCAACAATCATCAAACATCAACCAAACCACCTCCAAAACGTGAATAACACCTTCAAAAATCAACAACCAGAAGCTCGGGTCGAACTCAATCCGGAACCGGCACCATCGGAGCCTCCGAAGAATCCCGACGTGAAGAATCCTCCTGAATTCGAAGGTAAAACAGGTTGCAATTCTACTTTTCTAACTCTCCACGACCTTATTAGCTCTCTGTCAAATTTTGGGTTCAAACTAACCTTTTTACGCTTCTGTATTGCTAATTACTTTTGTTTCTGCCTTGTTACTTGTTCGTCAAGTTTCGTACATAATTCGACTTCAAACTGCGATCTTTCAATTACTAACATATTGTACATCTTTCAGGTTACACGTGCATAAATTTTGAGCCGAAAACACCTTCGGGAACCACCGTAAAACCCCCGTCCGTGGGTTGTCCGGGATCTCGGACCTATGGTTCGGGACCACGGACGGGTTGTTCGTGGCCACAGACACCCACGGATGGCGGCGGGATTTTAAAATTTTAAAAATTTAGGTTTTGCTAAACTATGTCCGGGCCTACGGACATCCTGTCCGTGGCCCCGGACTTTTCAAATTTTTGTTTTCTGTTTAATTCGACTTTTATTTTCACATAGGTTAACTAGGGTCCATGGTTACGGACATTAGGTCCGTGGCTATGGACGGAAACAAAATTTAACCTAATTCTGCCTCCAAAACCCTAGTTTAGGTAATTTCAACTTTCACTTTTATTTTCAGTAAAAAAAAATGTTAAAAAACACAAAAAAAAACAGAAGCTCACGCACTTAGGTTAAACGACTCGTAATAAGCCGTAATTAAACCAAGTAGAGGAAAGCGACCTAGGAAGGGTAATGAAAGTAATTGAACCCTAATTAAGTCAAATATCAAGCCCCCGAACCCGAACTCTCCTTTCCTAATTTGATCTAGGTTAAAATTAGGTGGCGACTCAAATAGGTTCCAGTGAGCTAGCTTAGGTTTTAATAATCATTGTTATATGACATAGTTATTAACCTTAGGTTATAAGTGGACCTAAAACCCGGTTAGATCCTAATCAGCTTTAACCAACACGGATAGGGTTTAAAATCGAGGCTCATAGACTGGCGACTACTGGGGAAAACTTCTTAATTTTAACTTGTTTAATTTTAAGAAAGAGGGCTTAACTCGAAATTGTTTATTTATGGCTTTATTACTTTGTTTGTTTATTTTTGTGCGCACTTTAATTTCTGCACCTTTGCATCATATGAGAGCGAGGGTCCACACAAACCGATTTCACCCCGGGACCCATTTGAGGGTCCCCTATCAGGGACTCACACCTTTTAGGTGATGTGAATAAGCGGGGGAAAAGAGGAGGATGTCGTCTAACCACATCCCCTTAATACCTGGGCCTTAGCCCCAAGCGTTTTCCTGGCAGTGCCCTTACCAAGCCCAATGTTTGGTCATTCAAAGACCCGACCGTAGACGCACACGTAACAGTGATGTGAAAAAAGTGGGGAAGCCCAAAGAGAATAGCGTGCAAGCCCTATTCCTTTGTGGTGACCTGGGCCCATGCCCCAAGCACCGCTCTGGATCGATCCACACCCGGTTTAGTTTAAGCGTCTAGTGAGGACATGTTGAATTTGTGTGGGCCTTGTCTGCTTGTATGATCAGCCCACTACCCAGCCTAGAGATTGATAGGAACTTCTCCAACATCAACCTAGCCCAACCTGAATTTACAGCATTATTGTTTGCAGCCCAAAGGCCTTGTTTGGTTTGAATGAATTGTTTGTTCGGGCTCAGGCCCAAAAGTTTAGACTTTGGTGATTTCTCTCTTTCAGCCCAATTTGAATTAACAATTTAGCTCTAGGCCCACGAAAAACAAATCCACCCAAAGCAATTAATGAAAATCCATCAAGCCTTTCCATTTCAAGGCTCATTCTAGTCTATGAAGACTTTTCACCTGGGCTTTGACCCAAGATCCAAGACACATGCATCATATTTTAGGACCAATCTGAATTACTTGGCACATGTTCCAATTCACATCAAGAACATGGTTTAGGAATCATTTGAGCCCATATGCTTTACCTCTAGCCCAGACACATTCTGGTCCAAGCGCCCAATTCTCAAAATATTCTTGCCTAAGAGTCACATTCTTCAAACACTTCTAGGCGCCTCCCTTCCAACTTATTTTGGGCCTCAGTGCCTACCCACATTCTTCGAAACATTCCAGCTCATATGCTTTTCTTGCAGCCCAAACAAGTTTTCACCTAAAACTTCTTCGCGGTCCAGAATTTTAGCTCAATCCACTTTTGTTTTCCAACAGATAAGCCCGAATCCCAAGTATGGCAGAGGGAGGAAACCCAGTCAGCATGGAGGCCCAGTTTGCAGCCTTAGAGCAAAGGTACATGGCTGCCTTTGATGCCATGGAACAAAAACATAGGTCCACCACTAATGACATGGAGGCTAAGTATGTCACCATCATCGAAGAGCTGAAAAGCAAAATCAATTCCCTTGAGGTTGGTCATCAGGAAAACATTTCAGGAAAGATTGCTGACTCTGGGAACGAGCGTGACTACATCGAAGTTAACTCTGTTGAGGCCCACGATGCACAAAGATTTGTAGGGGAAGCCGTCCCGGACCACCAACTAACGCAGAACTCAAGAAGGCCTGAAAAGGATCGAGCGCATGGAAAAAGCAAGCAAGCCAGCTGGTTTCGATTACTCTTCTATGGAATCGTACCCCGAGGTTAATCTCCCTCTAAAGTTGAAGCTACCCACACTTGCTTTGTACAAGGTTCCTCAGACCCGCAGGTCCATCTGGCTATGTTCGATAGGGAAATGTCCATCCTCAGGTTGAATGACATGCAGAAGGCCAAGGTTTTCGCCCGTTATCTCGATGAAATACCTCAACGTTGGTACTTGACTCAGAGGATGAACACCAAAACCTATGAAGAGGTTTGTGAGGCTTTCCTGCACCATTTCGAGTATGCTAAGAATCTTGAAGTCACCAGGTCCGACCTTGCCAGTACCCGGCAGGGAAACAGTGAATCAATGTCCGACTTCATCAAACGGTGGAGGATGAAGGCCGCTGCTATGCCTACAAAAATGGATGAGCAAGAACAAATTCGAATGATTGTGGACAATATGCAGAGACAATACAACAACGAGCTGAGTTGCACATACTTCCCTAATTTCGACATGCTGATGGGACAGGTAAGAGTCATGGAAGAAAAGATTCACAAAGGCGAGCTGAAGCTGGGACAACCCAAAGCCCAGGGTGTGAGTATCGAGACCTTTAAGTCAGGACCGGCCAAAGCAGCTCAAGTTTCGTACCAAGTGAGCACCATACAAAAACCCAGTGCTGCAAAGAAGAGCGTCAAGGCCTCACCCCGATCCAAGAGGTTCTCTGCACCGAGACAGTTTACCAACATTGGCCGGCCTCTCAGTCAAGCACTCGTGAAGCTACAAGAGCTAGACTTACTACAGCCTCTCACACCTAGTCCTGGGATCACCCAAGCCGGGGAACATCTCCATCAGTTCTGCCAGTTTCATCAACTACCAGGACACAGTACTGACGACTGCAGAGCATTGAAGCACAAGATAGGACCTTATCGAGCAAGGACTCCAGTTTGTTGAGTAGGCAAAAGTCTAGTAGTGTTTGTTTAACCTTTTCAATTTTGTGAGAAGTTTATCACATTTCTATTTTAATGAAGTTTAGATTTAAAATTTCAGTTTTTCAGCTTTTTCAGTTTGTAATCACAAAAATGATAATAAAAGAAATGTGTTCGTTCACCTTGCACCTTCAACCAAATCATCTTGCTCAAAACTAATGTTCATGAAACGGTCATTTCTTGGCAACTAAACAAAACGACTTGTCTTTTGTTCTAAAAGATGAACATGTCCAACCAAACACCACTACTCACCCCAAAACATCCAAACAACCCACGAAGCGGTTCAAGTCTACATTTGTCAAATTGTTGTTATAAACCCTGGATAATACTGGGGGCAATCTGAGTTTAAGTTGTCATCTTTCACCTTTCGTTTAAATGTGCGAACAAGTCTCAGAGTGAGAATTCACGAGAGTGACTTGAGCGGAAAAACCAAGAGTGAACGAGCGTGTCATTTTACACGACTCCGGTGAGACCACATTCAAAGGTAGGTAAACGGCATAACTCCGACCGAAGGAGATAATTTGTAAATTTACTCTTAGACCTGCGAAAAGTAACAAGAATGGATACACAACTATAGGATGACGAAGCACCTAGGTACAGCACCACATAGCCAAAAGCTTGTGAACCCTGATTAAACCCTAGGCACCCCCGCTGAGCCTTTCATATATCCCTTTTCGATGTTGCAAAGCTCCACAAACAAGCCAGCCCGTGATGAATAACCAACCGGTGACCAAAGGAGCGAGGAGCCTGACTCTCAGATAACGTTTTCATCAGTCCAGAGAAGCAAAGCCGCTATCAGCATGACGAAGTGATCCGCAAATGGTCCCAAAGTGACACAGGATCCAAAGAGCTCACATCAAAAACTCTCAAAAACTCAAAACCGGGAACACAAGAACCCCGAAGGCGAAGTCAAGAAAGGATAAAGCAAAAAGGCAAACCGAAGTGCCTCGAAGAAATCCAAATGACAAAAAGAGAAATGGTGTAAAGGACAACTTCAAAAGTCCAGTCCAGAAGCTCGAAAACAACGTCAACATGAAGCAGTAGACGACTTCAAGACAAGGAAGATGAATCTGTGAGAAGACAAGTTGCAGCTTTGGTCACCCACTTAAGCTCCACATACCTCAAATATCCCTCCATGGTCCGTTGTCCTTCATCACACCCCGTGGCCACGTTATAAGCTTTAAAGACTTCCGACTTGATAGTTGTGTGTCCAATCACGTGAAAGTAACAGATCAAATGCGTAAATCCATCAAATATCGAATTCAATGGTCTAGAAGTTGTGACTGTAGGTGAGGAACGAGTGCAAGCACCAAACACGCCGAGTGTAGGTTAGGAAGCACCACATAAAAACATAAGCCCTGACCCTGTGAGGACGAGACTCGTTCGCACGTTTAATAAAAGAAAATACTGGGGGCAGTCGATCAGAACGATCGATTGCCACAAACTCTAGCTCAGGTTGTCTTAAGGGAAAAATACAAGGGGCAATTGTTGGTTCCAACAATTGCTATGACAACACCAATTGGAACCCAGAGCTTAAACATCACCACCACCATCACACACCACCGGCCCGCATAAGCCCTTACCTCCACATCAAACACCACAGGCCTACATAAGCCCTTACCTTTACATCATACACCATACCCCACCGATGGCATGTTCATCTCCTAGGAGATAAATTACATGTCCGAAGTCTATGGTTAGGAAATGATAATTTCGCTTTCCTTTTCATTAAACAGATTATTCTTAACACTACCACGTTTGGCACCTCTTTCAGCAATTTCTTGTTTTGAACAAATTTCCTACATACACTTTGATCGTATTTTGACATGCACATCCTCATTGCCACGTTTGGCACTTTCATAATTAACTTTCATCATGACCATTGCATCTATATGAGACTCCTCGTCACAATTCAGGGATACAGATTCTCAGCCGAAGGTACAGATTCTTCAGGGATACAGATTCTCAGCCGAAGGTACAGATTCTTCAGGGATACAGATTCTCAGCCGAAGGTACGGATTCTTCAGGGATACAGATTCTCAGCCGAAGGTACAGATTCTTCAGGATACAAATTCTCAGCCAAGGTACAGATTCTTCAGGGATACAGATTCTCAGCCGAAGGTACAGATTCTTCAGGGATACAGATTCTCAGCCGAAGGTACAGATTCTTCAGGGATACAGATTCTCAGCCGAAGGTACAGACTCTTCAGAGATACAGATTCTCAGCCAAAGATTCAGATTCACCAGAGCAGCAGAACTCACTAGAGCAGCAGAACTCACCCGAATAGAAGAACTCAACCCAACACCAATTTTCAATCACTGATAGGTAGTCAACGCCTCAGAATAGCTTGACATCATCTCATTCATTATAGGTAGTCAACGCCTTAGAATAGCTTGACATCATCTCATTCATTATAGGTAGTCAACACCTTAGAATAGCTTGACATCATCTCATTCATTATAGGTAGTCAACGCCTTAGAATAGCTTGACATCATATCATCCTTATAGGTAGTCGGCGCCTTAGAATAGTCTGACATTACTTCATTATTACCTTTAGGTGGTCGACGCCTTAGAACCGCTCGACACCCTTCCACTTTACTCATAGGTAGTCAGCGCCTTAGAATAGCTCGACGCAACTTGTCGGATTGCGCGTGCGGTCTTTTAAGATCCAAAATTTTGGGGTATCACTCAAGCATCAACTAGCCTTTTCATTTCCATTACAAAGTCTAGTTGACGGGGGGCAATCTGTTATACCCAAAATTTCAACTCCCCCGGAAGAGAGTCTCTACTAATAGGCTAGTAGCGAGGGTTCCCAGTTCGATCGACACATTTCAGAGTACTAGGGACAGCTTAGTCATCTCCAGGGGCATTTTCGTAATTTTTCAAGGCTCCTAAGCCCCCTATAGGCTTTCTCTCTCCTCCAAATAAGGGTCAAATCAATTCAAAATGCTTTGAAATTTTAACCCATGATAGAGGATGGCAGTTTAAGCATAATGGTGTTGGAATTTTGATTTTTCGAATTTCCAATAATTTTCTAGCAATTTCTGATTGAATCTGACGAGAAATTGAATTTAAAAATATTCCAATATCCAAAAAATTCGATTCCACTTTAGAAAAATCATAAATATCATCCTTTACCCATGTGTGAAATTTCATAATCAAATTCCTTTTGGAAGCCCTTGAGCTAAAACGTCGGTAAATCTCGGTTTTTACCGGATTTTCCTATCTTTAAGGAAGCCTATATAAGGAACCTTATCCCATGATCAATCAGAACCTCAAGAGCCCTAAACCCTCAAAGAAGGCAGCCATCTCATTCTCTTCACGTTTTTACACATCCAAGAACCAAAATCACATCAAAAATCCCCCGAAATCACCATCTAAACACATTTTTCAACTCCCAACACATCAACAATCATCAAACATCAACCAAACCACCTCCAAAACGTGAAGAACACCTTCAACAATCAACAACCAGAAGCTCGGGTCGAACTAAATCCGGAACCGGCACCATCGGAGCCTCCGAAGAATCCCGACGTGAAGAATCCTCCTGAATTCGAAGGTAAAACAGGTTGCAATTCTACTTTTCTAACTCTCCATCACGACCTTATTAACTCTCTATCAAATTTTGGGTTCAAACTAACCTTTTTACACTTCTGTATTGCTAATTACTTTGTTTCTCTCCTTGTTCTTTTTGTCAGTTTCATACATAATTCGACTTCAAACTGCGATCTTTCAATTACTAACATTTGTACATCTTTTAGGCTACAGGTGCATAAATTTTGAGCCGAAAACACCTTCGGGAACCACCGTAAAACCCCCGTCCGTGGGTTGTCCAGGACCACGGACGGGTTGTCCGTGGCCACGGACACCCACAGACGGCGGATTTTAAAATTTTAAAAATTTAGGTTTTGCTAAACTATGTCCGGCCTACGGACATCCTGTCCGTGGCCCCAGACTTTTCAAATTTTTGTTTTCTGTTTAATTCGACTTTTATTTTCACATAGGTTAACTAGGGTCCGTGGTTACGGACATTAGGTCGGTGGCTACGGACGGAAACAAAATTTGACCTAATTCTGCCTCCAAAACCCTAGTTTAGGTAATTTCAACTTTCACTCTTATTTTCAGTAAAAAAAAATGTTAAAAAACACAAAAAAAAACAGAAGCTCGCACACTTAGGTTAAACCGACTCGTAATAAGCCGTAATTAAACCAAGTAGAGGAAAAGCGGCCTAGGAAGGGTAATGAAAGTAATTGAACCCTAATTAAGTCGAATATCAAGCCCCCGAACCCGAACTCTCCTTTCCTAATTTGATCTAGGTTAAAATTAGGTGGCGACTCATAATAGGTTCCAGTGAGCTAGCTTAGGTTTTAATAATCATTGTTATATGACATAGTTATTAACCTTAGGTTATAAGTGGACCTAAAACCCGGTTAGATCCTAATCAGCTTTAACCAACACAGGATAGGGTTTAAAATCGAGGCTCACACTTGCTTAACTGGCTTATGCCATGTTCGTTGGTGAAAAGAAAGGTTTACTACAATTTACATTTCCATATCCCTTGCTATCCCACTAGATCATTAGCTGCACAAGAGCAATACCAAAACACTCAGTCATACAGAGTGCAGAGGCGTAAACGCTTGACACTAAGTCACTTATGTGATAGGAAAGAATATTTCTGCCTGTCATCTCATACTTATACTCCGTGTCATTATCTGCTACTTCCTCATAGCGGTCGCTTGTTGCGCACCGTAATCTTACTCATTGTACAACATTGTTTTTACTGTTTCTGGTACTGTGGTACTTCCTCTTTACTTATTGCCATTGTCATTGGCACCATTTCCTTATGGTGTAAATACACTAGGAGTTTCCTGTGTTCGTGTGTATGACGGTTGTCGTAGCATACCGTAATCTTATTATCTTCCCAATGTGGAGATATCTTATTCAACTTACGTTTTATGTGTAGGTTAGCTTACCTCACATTCCTTCATCATTTATGATACAATTTACCAAGTATCTTGGTTGACAATGGATGAAGTAACTTGTCGGGTTATAAGCTCTCTTGCGTGTTGGTCATTCGTGGTGCTCAATGTGTATTCACATTGATTGTTCTTGACAATTACTGTCTTTCCAGTGTTGAGCATTGGTTATTGGCTCTAGCCGTGTAGTTTACATTTGTATGCACATCACCGGAACATCCCAAGGAACTTCAAGGGTTTTCTGGTCCCGTTCTCCAATTGAGGAGTACTCTGTCATTGGTAAATGAAACTTCTTGTTGAGGGGTCTTGCTCATATGCCTCATGGCAAGGTTACTATGTCAGTATCTCTTTATGTACTGCATATGGAGTATACTTACTCCTTTAGACCGTAATTGTTTGTCCAGTCGCCTCTTGGCAATATCTACATGCACATGCTTTGTTGCTATCGTTGATGGAAGCCCATTCTAAGGGTTCACATCATCACCGCATTGGTGGTCTTTGGTTACAAGGGTATCTTTCCTCGAGTCTCTCGTAGTGTCCAAGTGTGGACTAGGCCATTGTTGGCATTATCACGATTCTTATGCCTCTGTGCTACCATTGCTATAGAAGGCATGAAGGTAATTAAAAGCTTGTCAACTGTATACTAGACTGATGCTCTAGTGACAGTGACATTGAGTTGACCATTACTCCAAACCACTCAGGATGTTGGGTTTGAATTGATGGTCCAGTTGTTGATTTCTTGTCGTATAAGACAATATCTCTTGCAAGTCTTGTTATCAAATGATGTGGGTTATGCAACCGTTAAGGTTTACATAACATAGTTGGTTGATGGCTTTTAAGCCTTATTGCTGCAAGCTATGCTCTTTGCAAGCTGCTTATACATGTTTCCACTTCTTGTATACCCCATAGGTAGGAGGTATTGCTAGGCTCCATGGTAAGTCGTGACATCACGCTTCCATTCGTAGGAGGTCCCTTTAGGCATTCTGATGTCAATCAGTGCCTTTCGGTGGCTGAGGGTATTTCTTGTTAAGTGAAATCCCTTCGGTGTTCTAACCGAATGTTCATTCGGGTTGTTGCGCTCTCCCCATGACGCTTTGTTCGATTGGTGTTAACTCAGACACCCTTCGGGGATTGCTCCTGGGTGTTGTTAGGTTATGCCGTTACATCCGGCTAATGTTTATGATTTGTTATCACTATACCGCCTTGTGGTATTGTATTTAAGCTATTCCCTTCTGGGTTATAACGTCTCCCGTCGTTGGGTAGACTGTTTATACTTGCTCCTAGTGCTTGAGACTAGGTTTAAATATCCTCTTCGATAATGGATTATATTTAGTGGTAATCTTGTGATCGCTCTTGGAAAGCCTGTCCTGTTTGTCGAGCATTGGTGTTCACGTTGGGCGATTGCCTTACTATGTTTAGGCTGGGTATGCTTCCCAGCTGTCATGTAGTTGTTTGAAGTCTTTGAGACATATTCAATGTCTATACTCACTAGTCTGTGCTCTTTGCACTTCCTAGTTCTTATCTCTTATCTCAGATGGATTCTCTGAGTTCTTTATACTTACTTCTTAGTTGGGTTCCTTCTCCTTTATCGCCTGAGGTGTCCAGCTGTTCTGCTTGCATTTACTCATGGTCCGTAGAACGGAGTTGACTACTTCCCGTGTTTCGTGCACTACATGTATACATACGTGGGGTACCTCGTTGATACGTTACCACTTACCCGACTATATGTCAGGCCCACAAGCTCCTTCAGAGTGTGGTTGTCCCACATCCCGTATTTGGGTACACTCGTAGTGTTCGTCACACACCTAGGTGAAGTATTCTATTGTCAACTCCTCTTGTATCATTCTATGATACTCACTGTAATTCTGTTGGTTTTGTTTTAAAAATCTAAGGTTTAAAAGAAAAGTTATGGTTTTGAAAGAAGAATTTTGGGGTTTGAAACAATGGTTCGGTGTTAAAAGAAGTTATACATGACATAGCCATGTTTGTGGTCTTTACCAAGTCCAGCTCCCCGCTGGCTGGTATGTTCTTAATACAATGGTCAGGCCGTCAGGCCTTTCCAAGGTTCGATTCCTCTAGCTTTCAGGATTTGTGATCCTATAGTTGTTTCACTGCTGTCACGGTACATTACTATGTACCTGTGGTGTGTTAAAGTTCCTCTACATGTTCCTGTTCTTACTGCACTTGCCGTGGCAAGTGCGTGGTACTGTTGGTTTTTGGTTAGACCTATACCGGTCTTGGTATGGTTTCCACTTGTATTTAACAGTCTTGTTGACTCTTCCCTAGATCATATTGATCTATGTTTGGGGTACTCGATCCTTTTAAGTAGCTTCCCATTGATCTTGACATGGTAGTCTTGGTCGGGGTACTTCTCCAATCCTTGGAGATACCCATTTATTTAGTTTTATGTTTTCCCTTGTTGCTCGTTCCCACACATTTATTGTGGTTATTGAGCCTTAGCTTGTTTAGGCACTACCCTTGTAGTCCTATCGGATTATATCCCGTGGATGTTATTGTAGTCGTGTAAGCTATGTCGGCCAGGTATTGTAACCCTTTGGCGTTGTACTTTCAGAGTTAACCACTCCTAACTATGTCCTTAGTCAGCTGGTATACCATTGATGGTATTATTTAGCTACTGCTGCCCCGCAGACTTGTGTCTCGGGTTCCATTACTACTCCTTTTTCCATTTCGCTACACGGTTAGTGCTTCCTTCCTCCTGCTGGTTGGTTAGCTAGGTTTCGCGACTACTAAGCACGTCGCCCCATGCTGCTGTAAGTTGCAGCCTCTCTATGGCTGGAGTGCTCATTCAACCGCTATTTCGTCCGGGCATTGTTGTTCAACCGGAATCCATCTCCGGGACTTCCAGTTCTTGGAACCTACTATGTGTCGGTTTCTTGTTTACCGTATGGTGGTTTCACAACTGCCAGATCGGGTTTTCCCGAGTATGAGAGGGCTTTCCTTCTCTCTGGCGTTCTTTCCAAGTTACACAATGGGTTTGTGGAGGGCGGGTCTGGTATTGTAGGTATCCGGTACTCACCAGGAGTTCGTAACTAGCATCTCTCTAATGCTATCACTCAGCCCTTAGCCCAAAGTTTCTAATTCCTAACTCGGTATTTCCTAAACTCGGTATTTCCTGTCATCAGAGCGATACTTCGCTCTGATACCACTTTTTGTAACACCCCTACCGTTAATACTGTCATTACCGTCCAATCTCCTCGTGCTTCCAGATTCACGCAGCGGTTACATACTTACATACGGTGGGTGATACAATGCCGTTAGCCACCCACATGACTAACAAAGCTACTACTTCATACAACATCGGTCTGATGGACCGGAATCCCGAGTACTACACAATTACAATACATACTCCATTTACTAATTAAATACTACAATGCTCCATTCAACACTTTACTCCTTTACAATGCCATACAATGCAACATACATAACCGAGTTTACTAAGTTCTTTATACAAATACAATACCTCTTTCAATTCCATTCATACTCAATCGGAGTCTACAACTACCCATTCCTTACGTCTACATACTTACAATGCACAAGGTGTACCCCCTTGGTACACTACTACTTCAAGACTACAAGTTCGATACTATTCTCTACAATCTACATTGTCACCGGTCTCTTATTGCGACCATATCCACTTCGGGCACCTGCACACTAAAAACGTTTCCCCTAGGGGGTCAGCTTTCGCTGAATATGACTTCCGCATACCCCGCGTACTAGCGAGGGTACGCCGACCACTTGGTCGAATACATGCAATTCATTTTATTCAAACATACATGCATACATGCTCTTATACACAATACTACAATACTTTACGCAAAAATACATACATACACTTCAATACATACAAGGAATACAATATAAGCCATCCAATACATACTTACCTTCTTCCGAAATACACATACGCAATACATACTCCACACATACTCATTACATACTCAATCCATACATAATACATACACAATACCCGGTACTTGTTAGCTTCATTTGTCCACCTGGGTTAATCGGGTGGAGATTAATCTTTTACTCGGGGTCAATGACTTACACCAGCCAAGACCATTACTCATACAATACTTACTTTACTTTACTACTTACTCAAGTCAAGTCGTCGGGACCTCCGGCCCGGGGACTACTCTGTCCCACCACCGGGATTTACTTGGTTCACCAATCCAGGATGCTACCCATTTAAGGGGTTTGGGCCGTGGACAAGTTTAAAGAACCAGGAATCGGATCCAACCTCTTATGTCTCCTCATCCTCACGTGTGGCCGGAATTATATCGGACTTCTACTCATTCCAATTTACTCAATACTTATGTTAGGAGTTAGGTAGTCAGGAATTAGTAGAAGTCACACATCCAAGCCACGTACACAAATACATTGCTCATATACACATCCATACAAAATACAATACATTACGCAAGTACAATACAAGATACAAGTTCACTCCATCATCATTCATATATTTCATGAATTATACAAACCGGTGTTCAAGACATTACATATCAAGAACGACTTAAACAAGCACAAGTAGGTGCAATATAGTCCGATTCATGCATTTATCTTATTTAGGTGATCAAATAAGCACACAAATCGGGGTAACCAGGTTAGGATACAGAGCATGAAGAAATCATACCTTTTCCGAAATCTACTTTACCGGGTGTTCCCTTATCCCTTCGGTTCACTCTCGTTCCTCGAGTCTTATCCTTGAACCCCCGGCTACATGCCAAATGGTTCAATTAGTACTAAGTATTACAATACATGCATAATTACTACTCCCATACTTACCCCGTTGTCCCGTTGTTTCGGTTTATCTTGATGTTTATAAACTTACAACTTCTTAATTACTCCTTCAACTTATTTATACCTTTAAAGACCCTTAAACATCATTAATTAAGTACTAATTATCTTATACTATCATTACCATTCACTTCCTTACCTTAATACCCATTTAATACACTTAATTTCGCAATTTTTGGTTGGTCCGGGTCTTAAGTCTCGGACCAACACTGGTCCTAACTCTCGGGCACATTTGCTACTATGGTCCGGGACATTATCCCTCTCTTAAGTCCCAGACCAAACGTTGTCCATACTCTTGGCTAGTTTTTACACTATGGTCCGGGACCTTGTGCCTATCTCAAGTCCCGGACCATGCTTGGTCAGTAACTCTCGGGGTGTTTTCAGAGGGTGGTCCGCGACTTGGTCCTGGTCCTAAGTCCCGGACTACAACAGGCCTGCTACAGATTTTGCATTTTTCTTGCTCGGTTCAATTCCTTCCTTTGTCTAATAAATTTCCAAATGTTCCTACACTTAATCCCACATGCTTAAGCACCTAATTAAGCTTCTAAACATGCTCAAATCCAATACTAATCCATTACTCCTTTTCATACCAATTCACACACATATTTTCTACATTTTCATTCCAGCACTTATCTCTTTTCCTTAGTTGTGTTTTGCTACAGATATTGATTCTTATTTCCTCCATACCTAGTTCCCTCTCATAATGCCAATTTACCATCCCAATCCATTTCCAAGCAATTACAATATCCATATCCAAGTCCGACACTCTTTTTATCAAGTCTTGCACACTAATTCTCCTAGTTTCTCCAACACATTTCAACAACTCTTGCTACAGATTTTGCATCCTAGTATTCCCATGCTACAAGTACCATTCTGTGGTCATTAAACATCTCTACTATCCCCAATACATACCTTGGTCCTCCCATACACCAAGTCATCCATAAACGCACACGTTCCTACCAAAATTTTGCCATGGTTCATCTACTTTCCTTACCTAGCCACACATACACATTCTCACCAAATTCCTTCCTAATCTAGCCACACCCATTCAAGGGTCCTACCAGCAATCAATATATTATGAATTCACCAATAGTTTCTCAATCCACAATTCCAATACACATACACATTACATTTGGCTCCAAAGCCTACAATTCAAATACTTGCTCTTAAATACTCAAACTTCATAATCCTCAATACTAATACAAGGTTTTGGGTTCTTTAAGTAGTTTACCCATTCCCATTACTCTAATGCAATTAAAATTTAACATTAGGAAGGAGCTCTTACCTTGAGCTTATATTTCCTTCTTTCTTTCCCATTTTCCTCTTTCTTCCTTTCTTGCCTCAAAATCGGTTATGTGGGGAATGGAGTTGCCAAACTCCATTCCCATCACCCAATGAACACAAACAATTGCAATTAATATACTAACCCTTAAATTAATGCTAGTTCATTGAAATGTTTAAAGCAAGATTTCTAGGGCTTACCTTAGGAGTGTTTTAGATGGGGTTTTAGCCCTTGGTTCAAGAAGGTGAATCCACCACCATTGCAAGGTTGATATTATGCTCAAAAGAGAGAGAAAAATGGAGCATTACAAATGGGCAAAAATCGGTTATGAAGGAAAATGGAGAGAACATGAGTTTTTCATGTAGATTTTTACCTTAATGGAGAGAGAGACTCCAAGCTATCCATTGGTGCTATTTTCTCTTTGAATGGGGAAAACCCATGGAGATGAAATTCCTCATTTTTAAATTTTGAAAAGAGGATGATGAGGGGATTACAAATATGTAATTATTTTTACATTTGGAGCTCAAATGAAGGTGAAGCATGGAGGAGAAAATGAGAAGCCATTGAAGCTTCTCCTTGGAGCTTCAAAATCGCCCAACCAGAAGAGAGAGGAGGGAGAAATCGGATGGGTGAGGAAGGAGGGAGGTGAGAGAGTAGAGAAATGAGTGAGTGAGGAGAGAGAGGTGGGATAAAGTAGTTTTTACTTTATTACTTTTTGCTTTTGCTCTCTTATTTAATTAGCTAGTTACATGTGTGTGTGAGGGAGTTATTTGACTGTTAAAACCGGCCCCGTACAGTTATACTAGTTGGAGCATTTTTCGTCTTTTACAGAAAACACTCGTTATTTTACCCGGTTTCGGTATTATTCACTAGCCGGGCCCGTTTTTTGGAATTTTCTCGTTTAATTATTTTTATTGACTATTAAGCTTCCATAAATGCTTAATAATTGTTATTTAATGAATTATAATTTTTATGGGCTCATTTGCCTCTTAAAATCACGTTTTCGGGTTTTCTCGAAAAATGTGCGCTAAAGCTCTATTAGCGTTTTAATGCATTATTTGGATCCATTTTCTTCGGGAGTTGTTCCCATATATTATTTAGGCCTTATTAAGCCTTTAGAATCCATATAATACGCTAACCGAGGTCTCATACCTCCTATGGTTATTTAACGCTTATTTAGCGTTTTTCGCTTTCTAAGCGTTTCTTTATTTCCTTTGGATTTATTTTTCCTTTCCAATATTACTTAGGCCTCATTAGGCCCTTAAATAAGGATTAGAATAATCTTAATCACTATATTTAAGTTTGGGGTATTTCAACTAGATTGGCTAGATATTTATGTTGCTTAATGGGTGGGTATGACAGCTAATATGAGGCGGCAATGCTTGGTCAAGTCAATGGATGACATTTGACCATGGTTAAAACTAAGTAATTAAATGCTATTTTGGGTACTATTCATCCAAAATCATTCATTTTGATTTTATTTTTAAACTTTGATTTAGACCTTATACTATAGTCTATCATCTCACATTAATGTTATAAAGAATGTAATCTAGTCTTTAAAGTGACAAAAAGTCATTATCTTAGAGCTCATACACAAAAACGTGCTTTAAGGTGTTTTAGCGCACATTTTGTGTCACAAGGTGTCTCCGAGCTTAGTTTTCTTTGAGAATAGTTTTGTTGTGTTCCTTACATGATTATTGATCATAGGAATCCAATTTTATATCAATTGGAGGTCATAAGACCTTTAAGGTTTCTTAGAGCACATTTTTTCCCTACTTGACCTTGAAGCATGTAAATGCTTGTTCTTTGTGTTGGAGTGTTGTCCAACGATGGTAGTATGTTTAGTTATGTGTTAATAAGCTTAGGACAAAGTTTTAGGTCCTAAGAAGTTCATTTGGGTATGTATTTACCCTAAACAGTCAAATGGTGCAATATCTTGCTCTGTGTCGACCACTGTTGTTCTGAATTGACTTTTAAGGCATGTTTAGGCCTTAATTAATGTGATTAGATGTTTAATACATGTTTAATTAGTTTGGGTATTTCAATCTACCCCCCTTAAAAAGACTTCGTCCCGAAGTCGCTTAATCAAATAGGTATGTATATAAATATATAACTACCCACTATTCCCATAATGTATATCTATGTGATATATCATTTACACACATCGTATTGTGCTTATACAGCACATAGCCATCACTTTGTGGCGTTAGTTCAATCATATATGGATATAGGTGATCCATCAGCACCATTATTTCCTATCAATTCTACAAACCCTGACAACCTCCCCGAGGTGTCCATAACATACCATCCTTCCACATTCCATATCTAATGATTCATTTCGTATCTAGGCGATACCATATGTAATCATTCTACAAAGCAATATAAATATATATATCACAAGTAGCATAAGAAAAGTACTACACACATGGGTGTAAATACTACATTCAAGCAAGTATCTCATAAGATACATACATACAAGTGCACATCACACCCAAACAAATCAACAACGTACGCCCCGCGTACCAAACATAACCAACAAAACCTCGTATGCCCCGCATACCACCAATTCACTGTATGCCATGCATACAAAACAAATAAATAAACAAACCTTGTATGCCCCACATACCATAAACTACTGTATGCCCCGTATACGAAACAACAAAACATAGTGCACACACGTGCACAGCCAAGAGGCTCTACCCCCCTTAAAAAGGGTTACGCCCCCGTACCCCCACAAGTATACACCAGCCGCTCAACAAGGAGCGCTGGATACTTGACCCTCATAGAGTTCTCCAACTCGTGGATTATCCTCAAATCAGAGAGACGGGTATGACTCTAGCCCTTCCGGGCTCCACAATACATAAAGGGTGAGGCACAGATCTGTTTGTGCTCTCTCCCGAATTCATTCTAATGGGCCCACTCATTCCGTATTGAGGTGCAGACCCATGAACATAGGCTCAGTTTGCCACTTTTCCTTGCTGTGCATCCTCTCGTTTGGATCACTAGCGTACATGCGTGTGTCTTCTCTCACTAGTATTCAGCTTGAGGTGTAATATGACATTGGCTATTGGTAGTACTCAGTGCCATTTGCACTTGTCTTTGTAATACTAAGATGTACCAGCCTACATGTCCACGGAGATAAAGCTTGTCATTCGTGTCTCCTGGTGGTTTTGTTCCGGAGTAACACACTGTTGTAGTTCTTTTATACACACTCGTGTTGGTATCCATTACATCTTCCCGTATTCCCACTAGATTAATAACTGCACAAGTGCAATACCAAAACACTCAGTCCTACAGAGTGCAGAGGCGTAAACTCTCAGCAGCTAATATCTAAAGAGTCAAACAGATAAGATGAGCGAATTCTCATGTGAGTGGTACATTCCAAGTCTATTGTTCCTTGCTTAAGGTATCTGCTAGTATACTAGCTTTGTCTCTCATCATTGCGTAGTCACGCGTTTCTGTTCACATCATCTGGTAGATTTCCTTTGGATTGCAAGAACTTGCTCGATCCTTATGAGGATTCTACATATTATCCGTCCATAATGGGTATCCATGTTTCTATCCTTAGTGTTCATGTTCTTAAATGGTTCCCTTCTCTTCACTGTATACTGTCTACTGCTCTGTGTTGAAGGTTCTTTATTTCTCTAGCCCGTTGGTTTAATTGCGGCTCTTCTCGTCCATCTTTGAGGTAATCTGTATCACTGTCCTTAGTATGGAGTTGACTACTTCTCGTGTTCCTAACACTACTTGTCTACATGCATGGGGTACCGTAATGATACATTACTACTTACCCGACTAACTCATAAATAAGTCTGTCAGGCCCACATGCTCCTATTGGAGTGCGGTCGTCCCATGTCTCGTTTAGTAAACTGGTAATGTCTGTCACACGGGTATTGTGAAGTATTCTGTTGTCAATCTCCCTTTTGATGATGTCCTTTAGTTGTTTATTAGTTCGTGTTATCGGTTATCTTGTAATAAGTGCTATTGCCCTAGTGGCATCGGTGGTAATTCGTGTCATAAGCCGGCGTTATTCAGCTTGGTGTAAGTAAAATCTGTGCTATAATTAGCAAAACTGGTTCTCTTATCTCGATCTCTTGAGTACAACTCATATTCCTATTCTCCCTGTTTATAATGATCATATCTCATCCGTAGTTCATATTTGTTCCCTCATCCGTTTAATTGGATATATTGCAGATTGCATAAAAGCTTGAGCAACTTGGCTCTTCACTTCCCAACCATCCTCACTGACGGTGGTGCATCTACAAAGGGTATGCTTGTCCATAAGGATTAAACATTCATCACTAGTAGTGATTAGCATTAAATGCGGGTATACTGATGGTATTTGGCTAATAAGCCCTGTCTGAAAATTCTCGAACAATTTAACCTGGTGTGGTTTACAATTACAGTGGTTGTATAACTTCTTCAGTTGCAGTGGTCGGACTAACGGTCTTCCCGAGGTTGCATAGGTTTCAAATCTTAAGGTTTGTATGAAAAAGTATGAAAATTTTGGTATATATATAATAAGAGATTAAAAATAGTAGTAGTTGTAGTTGCAGTTGCAGCACTTGTTGTTGCAAGTGCGCAAGGCAGATGGAAATTTCAGTGGTTTCATTGTCATAGCGCTTGCAATAGCAAGTGCGCCATGCAGGTGAAAATTTTGGTTCAGTAATTACCGGTCTCATTGACTCTGCGTCGTCGAGTATGGGCTACATGATAATGTAAGCATTAACATCCTGTTCATATATATATATATATATATAATCCGTCAAGGTTCCAAGGTTACTCGTATCGAGTCCACATAATTAGTCTCAAAAGTCATACACAAAAGGGCGAGTGGTCAATGACACACTCCCTCATATTTACAACATATCTCCGTCTAACATCCGAGGTAAGTACATAACAAGGTAAACAAAAGTCTTCCACCAGCGGTCTCATGGAGTTCAGGGTACTCATGCCCTATCAACTCCCTTGCCTCTCTGGGCTCCAGCATCAGTAGATGTCTGGCCATCCTGACCGCCTCGTGGTACTCCAGATCCTCCAGCTGAGGTCTTCTGAGTATTCCTTGGTGGCCTGTAGTTACGGCTCTCAGGGTTCATCCAGCACTCGAACTCCCGGTGGCCCTCTTTCTTGCAGCACCGACACTCAACTTTGTGGCCACTACAGTCGACCCCAGAATGGTCTTTCCCACAACACTTGCAATAGAAATGGCGCTGGGGCTGTCCGGTGCCTAATGGTAGCATTTAGTTTAAGTTAATAGTTGATTATATAAAAGGTTAAGGTTACAATTTAATTTAAGAGGTAGGCGTTCTCACCCTTAGGAGGCGCAGATCTCAAAGGCTGAGCATCTATAGCTGGGCCGGTCAACCGAAGGACGGGCTCTTTCCCCTTAGCTCCCTGGTGACCCTGCTGCCCTTTATTTTGAAAGAATTTCCTGTTTAAGGTTTCGGGTCAGCATTCATAAGGTATTTAATATGATAAGTAGTTTAGAATGGGATAAGTCCTTACTTTCCCTTCTTCTGGCTATTGCCTAGAGATGCTCCTCCACCCTCAGACTCTCCCTCAGGGTTCTTTCTCTTCTTGGCCCCGAGAGTCTCTTCCCGAGTCTGGAGCATTAGCTCCGTCCTCGAGGCAGCGTCATAACACTCCTGGAATCTCATTGGTAAGTTCTCACAAAGTTAATCGGTAATGTAGTAAGTAAAGAATTATGGCTTTCATGTTAATACCTGGATAGTAGGATAGAGGGTAGCACCCATCGCCATCTGGATGCGAAACAACAATCCCCCCGGAACTTCTCGACCTTCACGGTCTCTTAGTAATCAACACCGGGGATGAAGTCCAGCAGACCAATGAATCGAGCATAGTACTCATCCACGGTCAGGCCTCCCTTGGTTAATGTCTCGAACTCATGGCGCTTCTTCTGCTTGAGATGCGCCGGGTAGTACTTCCCCCTCAGCAACTCGACAAAGGCAGCCCACGAAAAGTCGGGTATAGCCAGGTGATGGTCCTTGACCAACCTCCACCAAGTGCTGGCTGCATCCTTCAGATGGAAAGCAGCAATGACGACCTTCTTGTCGGCAGGTACTTGCAAAGCTTCGTAGGCCTTCTCATGTTCTACTATGAAACACTCCAAGGTTACGGGGTCTGGCTCCCCAGAATAAGTAGGTGGTCGGGTCACGGTAACTGACTTCAGCCAGTTCGTTTCCCTGGGCTGTGGTGGGTGGGCTGGTGTTCCTCCAATCTGAGTACCAACCTGTGCGAGAATGGCAACAATCGTCTCAGCAACTCCTGGAATCACAGGGTCACCGCCTTCACCCCTTCCAGTACCACGCCCTCTAGTTCCCCCAGACATCTATAGTACAGAATGTCGCATAAATACTCGGTAATTTACCGTACACAACCAATAGATATTGAATTGCCTTTAAGGCTAACATATCACGCATTGGCGTTGCTAAACACAATACTTTTTAAGATGAGTCGTCTCGTACCTCACAAACGTTTCCCGTAATTTCCCAAGTCCTAAGCTCACTGTCTTAACCTATTTTCTCGTCATCAGAGCGGAGTACCACTCTGATACCACTTTTTTAACACCCCTCTCCTTAAACACGTAATAATCTCTCTCGTAGCAATAAATAAAACGTCTTACAGCGAAGAAACAATAACAACAATAATACTCACTCGGGTGTCACCGGCCATTACTCGCCCATGCGAGTAACGAAGCCAAACTATATCCAACAACCAACAAAAACAAACTGCTAACCGCTGTGATAACGAGATAATTCTTATACATCATACTAAGTCCATACTCATAAACATCGACAAGTGAGCGTCTACCCAATCCCGAATATACATAACCGTTCCATAATACAAATCCCAGTCTGACATCGTTATACAAATAAACTCCATGTGCGGTAATTAAAATAAACTCTAACTACCTTGTTCCCGCACTTCGGCTTCGGCGATAATCAACAACCTGCACAATGAGTGTAGTCTCAGCGATAAACACTGAGTATGCCGGGCCTGGACCCTAATGGTCACTTAGTCATTTTAACCATCTTATTATTAGATTGGTTTCATGCTTTTCCATTTACAGTTATAATCAATACTGTAATATACATGCATAAATTTACATAATCATCCATCCAAACATTCATAAACACTTAACCATCATCCAATTCAAACAATCATAAAATATCACAAACAACTATTGTATATCAAACATATCGAATAATAATACTGAATAAACACCATAGCGAACACCATCCTTTGTTAATTTAATTTGGCCTTTAAGGCCCCCATCCATCCAAACCATGTTAATTAAATACCAGTTGGGCGTCATGTTAGGACAACCCGGTAACCTCACCATGGACAGTAGTCCTCCCGTACACACAAAGGTGCTCATTTCGCCAGAGGTCCAGAGGCCCCTGACTATTCTCTTTGCCCCATAAGGCGTCTATATAAAGGTCGTAGCCACCTGACCCACGATCCAAATAGGGCTCGTTGGGTATAAACCTGGAGCGGAACCCGATCGGGAACCCCTCAGTGATCACAAATGCGCAACCAGGTAGTTCGAAAACTACACTGGATTCCTCACCTCAACTCATACCATCTCTCTCTCATAATGTTAAGATATGTTCTTAGTCTTATGGAGAATATAATTTATTAATTAGCTGCCCAATAGGTCTCACGCATACCTAGAAGTAATCTAGGTTATATTCATGTTCGAGATCCATGCTCTAGAGACCGACAATGTCATGACTCATTCCTAAGTGCTTTACTTAGGTTGCCATATACTTAATATTAATACTATGGTATTATATCAAGTAACCGTCTCGTCATCCCAATAACGTATATGTATGTTTATATAAGTCGATCTATAGTCGACGTAGTGTTAGTCCCGTAGGGCGCTCGTGCATAAATAATTAATGCAGTAACACTTAATCACATACAAGTATCCAAAACACATAACACACAAGTTACATCAACCAAATCTGAGCCCAAGGAATTCCTTAGGACAACTCGGATCAAACCCCTTTACATACCGTTCACCTAGACCAAGGATGCGCAGTGTAGACCACTAGCTCGTCAAGCGCCTTCGTCTTAAGTATGATCTAAACGGTAATAAACTATAAGTCAGTCTCCATGACTAACTAAATCCCGTATTTCCGAATAACAAGTAACCCCGATAGTTCATCCCCGGATTTCTACAGTTAATTGTTACGGGTTTCTCTAAACTGGTCGGCTTGTTACTAAAACTCGTATGTTGAAATGTTTCAACTGTTAAGTTTAATTCGTTTTTTTTCTTTAATCTTATCCATCATTTAATTTAGGTATATAACCTATAGTTGCATGTATGCATGCATTGTGTATTATATTATATTATTAATTATATTGTATTATTTTTCCACCATCCATTATAATACATTGTATTATATAATCCATTATCTTAGCAAATTATATTTGCATTCAAAAACTTATAACTTATAGTTTGTAACTATTTTTTTATGTAATAACCACCACCATTATATTATATGGTTTCCAACCATATTATATATCCATCCTTATATACATTATTCTTGTATATGTATATATTTACCACATAGGTAAGTTTCATGAGTTATAAAACTCTTATATTATATGTTACATTTTATCATCTTATATTAGATGATTATTCCCATTAGTTGTATTATATTATACAACTTGTATTAAGATTATTATCCTGATATTATGTAACATTTTATGTTGTATAATTACAACTCCTAAGGTTTATTCAATATATACCTTAGTTTATAAATCTTATTTATTTATAGTTTGTCACTTTATTTAATGTGAATATCCTTACTTATGTTAATTCCATCAAAACCATTAACACCATATAATTGTTATAACATTTATAACATTGTAAACCATAGTTTAAAATTCATTTTTCCATCTCTTATAATTCGGTACTGCCCTTTAATTTATTTAAATTCCATTTTGACCACATAACATTATGTTATGTTATACCATATACTAATATCATATAATATGATATTTTTATTTCCTTTAATTTATAACCTATAGTTTTTATACAAACTATATTATATTGCCGAGAAGGCAACATGTTATAACCTTATTTCTTTCCATATCCCATAGTTTCCTTTATTTACAAAATCACCCCATTATTTATACCATGTTATATATATCATATAATATAACATTTTTAACTCACAAAATGGTATAACATATGGTTTTATTTTGTAAAATTTCTGAACAGACCCTATTCTGTTTATAATTAATTTCCAACCCTTTTAACTTTCCAAATTTATAATTTGACCCCTTATATAATGTTATGTAATATATATCATATATTATAACATTTTAACCCTTAATATAAATATAACCTATGGTTATATTTTTTTTCCAATATGCGAACAGACCCTAATGTTGTCCCATATTATTTTTCAACCCTTCCACTTTCTATAATTGCCATTTGGCCCAATTTATAACATATAGTGAAATACCCCAAACCTAAGTATGCTAAGTAAACATCAATTTATGATGTGGTAAGGCTATAATATGCCTTAGAAAGATTGGTATGCAATTTAAACCTAGGAAAACACAAGAAAGTGCCTTAAGGGCAATTTGGGCAAAACGTGCTCTAAGCTTGGAGTGACTTTGATTAGCACTCAAATATCATTATAAGAGTTTAGTAATATGCTAATGGACATTTTAAATCAATTAGCAAAGAAAACCAAGCTCAAGAACAAGCTTAAACACAAAATGTGCTTTAAGACTCCTTAAAGCACCTTTTTGAGAAATTGACTTAGAAATGGGTTTTGAGTGGCTAAATGCCTATGATTACATCTTAATCAACATGTGTACTAATTAGTATCACATTAGGAAGCCTAAATCAATGGGAAATCAAAAATTTCACGAATTTGTGCACTAATTAGTGAATAGTGCCAAATAGTGCCCAAATTAAGTTTAAGTCAACATAAGTCAATAAGATGGTCAACCAAGACCATAAATGTCTTGATTATTAAGGGGTGGCCGGTTTTTAGGTGGTGATTCACCACATGAGTCATTTAACTTAAGAAGAGAAAAGAGAAATAAAAGAAGTTTACTATTTGCTTTTAAAAAGTAAATATCTTACCTTTAGCTTACCTTCTCTCCTCCTCTTCATTCATTCTCTTCTTTCACGGTTTCTTCTTCTCCTCTCCTGCTCCAAAACCGAGAGGGCTGCCTCCTTGGAAGCTCAATCTTCAAATCCTCACCAAACCTTCATTTAAGCTCCAAATCCAAAAATGAGCATAGATTATTCTTAGTTAGACCAAGACCTACCTTTCTACCTTTTCAAATCTTTCAAAGCTCAAGTTTGGTGCCATGAGAAAACTCCATTGATGGAGGAAAATCAAGTTTGAAGAGCTCTTTTGGTTCTCCATTCATTCAAGGTAATGAAAGTGAAAGAAAAATCAACTTTCCATTCTTTTTCTTAGATGGCCGAAAACCATCACTCATGGAGCCTTGTTTTATCCATTGTTCTAGCTTGATTCTATTCTCCAAGGGCTAGAGGAGGTCCTACTTAATTCATATCCAAGCTTGTTTTGAGAATCCAAGGTAAAACATTCAATTTAATACCTTAGAACACATTTTTAACCTAGGGTTTACTCCTTAAGGTTAGTGTATTGTTTAGTACTCATGTGAGTCATTGACTATTGGTTAGAACATTGGCAAAGGAAGTCTAAGTGGTGGCCAATATTCATTCAAGAAGAAGGTCTAAGGAGGAAGATAACATAAGCTTGAGAAATCAAGGTAAAATGCTTACGTAATGGTGTTTTAAGTTTAAGGAATGAGTTTTAGATAAGTACTAATGTGGCTTAGAGCTTACATTATGCAATGGGTTATATAACCTAGGAAAAACAATTTGAACAAGCTTATGAACTTGTGACTAAGGAGCCAATGAGAATGAGTTAGTAATATAAGTTTAAGATGAGTTTTAAGAGCATTATAACTACTATGAGATTGATGGGTGTATTTGCAGGTTGAAAGCTTTTATATGTGGGAAATTCAGTGTTTAAGTTTAAGTCATTTAAGGGCCTAAGAGCCATGTCATTTAAGAGCCTTGGTGCTATGCAATTTAAGATTATTGCAAAATATTGAGTTTGTTGTGAATGAGTTGGTTTGGGTGATGAGATAGGATGAGGAAGAACTTGATGTGTGTGAGATGGTTGAATGAGGAAAACAAAGCGTTTGGGCATGGTAATATGCTAGAGGAGCTATGGCGAAATGTGAGTAGAAAACAAGGTGTTTAAGTGATAGTGGTGAGTTAATATGCCCTAGGATTCACTAGGGATCATTTTGAGGAATTTGAGTGGAAATGAGTTAGATAAGGAGTTCTTGAGGTTTAGGATGACCTAGAATTGCCTAGGAGGAAATTAGAGGATTGGTGGGTGTATTGAACACACCAAAGTCATGTTATGAGGAATGGTAGGACCTGTGCAAGAATCTGGAGGAAATGATGTATAATGCTTTGAGATAGTTTAGGTATGAACTAAAGAGTAGAACAATGAGAGTTTCAGGAAGTTTGTGTAAGAGGTGGTGATGTTAGTAGTGGGCTAGTAAGGTTTAGTTTAAATGGTAATGTGTGGACTTGGGTGATGGAAGTGAAAATTGTAGGAGGATGTTGTAAGTCGTCAAGGAAAATGACTAGAAACGTATAAGAGTGTATGATCGTGAGAATGGTGAGTAAGTTGTGTAAAAGAGGTGTAAATGTCTAAGGAGGGTGTTGCATGGTCAAGGTAAATGAAGAACTATGTCAAGGAGTTAAGGTAATGGAAAGAAATGTATAAGTAAGCTCAAAAGTTTAGGAGTGATGAGTAACGAATGAAAAGAAGAGAAATTGTGCATGGACATGCAAGATGACCTTGGAAGGTTTGACAAGCAAAGATGGAATGGAATGATGTTAAGGAGGAGTTATATGGGTTGAAAAGAAACACATTGGTTAGTTGAAGTTTAGACAAAATGTACATGTTGGAAATATAAGGAATTAATTAACAAGTGTTAGGAATTTCTTGCAAGAATTGAGCAAAAGGTTGGAATGATCTTTGGAGGTTATTTTAATGAGTTTGGAGGATGATTAAAGGTGGGTTTAAGGGTCTAAATGATGTCATAACACATTAGAAGGCTTTAGGTGAAGTTTGGTGAAGATTTAACAATTTTTGGACATGTTCTGGTGGCGTCCGACCCAGGGGTCCGACCCAAGTTTGGGTCGGACGGCTTCTGTTAGACGCCAGTGAAGAGTTCTGGAACGGTCCGACCCAGAGGACTTGGGTCGGACATGGGTCGGACGGGAGAGTTTTAAAAGACAGAAAATTTCTGGAATGGTCCGACCCAGTTGGTTGGGTCGGACGTGGGTCGGACAACGTAGAGCTTTACAATCCGAGAGTTGCTGGAATGGTCCGACCTAGTTGGTTGGGTCGGACGGTGGGTCGGACGACCCTTAAGATTAGAAAAAGAAAAGAAAAAAAGGAAACCCTAAGAGAGTTTAGTGGTATTAAGGGTACCCCATTGAGGAGGCAAAGATTACTAGGGATATAAAGACCTAGGGGATTAAGTTAAGTATAAGCTTAAAAGTTTAAGGTTAAGTTTGTAAGATGAAGTTGTAAGACTTAAGAGGTGCTAGGTGGGGATCATTAAGGGTTAAGTAAGTTAAGTAAGAAAAGTAAGTTGAATTGAGTTAAGTGATTAACAACCTAAAACTGAATGAACGTTTTAGGACTTGGAAATTGGACTCCGGAAGAGATTGAGCAACCGAACGACCAACAGTGAACGGTACAGTTCTTCTTGTGACCTGCTTGCTAACGAGGTGTCCCTCGGCTTGTGTGCTATTTGTTTTTGTGTGCTCACTAAACAAGATAAAGCATGCAACCGGAACATTATGTTTATTGTATTGTTGTGTGATGCTTGAAAACTAACACAACATTCCGTGAGAACTTGCTAACCAACGTTTAGTAAGGAATTGAGTGAGACTAAGGAACGCTCCCTAATATTAGTTTGTTATAAACCGAAAGAGGTTAACCAACAAACATTGTCTTGAGACTTCTACTAACTGGAACTTAAGGGGGGAGTGAGGAACCCGGGACTGACTCCGGTCATGCATGCTAAGGAAAGGGGGTCGGTATCTATAGCAGATCCGACTTCCGATTAAGGACTTGTCTTCGGACTTGTTGCCTAGGGTCGGTTGCCGGCTCAGCTACGTTGGACACACAGTCCAAGGTAGGTGGCATTAAGATGGTGCGGTAGCATCACCTAAATCCTAAATTATAAGATAAGTTGTTTATTCAACCAATGGAGTGAATAGCTCATTGGCTAGGGTTGCTTTTGACCCGACAAAAATAAACATTGAGGTAAGATACAATCATTTCTAATTGAAGAGTGGTTTGTATTCTAAGATTAAGATAAGGTTGAGATAAGTTACAACCATTCCTTTTTAAAGGATGGTTTGTATTATAAGACTGAGATAAGCTACATCCATTCCTTTTTAAAGGTTGGTTGTTTTCTAAGGCTAAGATAAGACTAAGATTGAGGTAAGATAAGGATGGACTAAGATTAAGAGGGAACATTACTTAAGGAGTTAAATAATAAACTCTCTAATTAAGGGAACGCATTTAAGTCGTTCGTTATGTTTGAACTTTGATTGTTCATATTTGGTTTGTTGTCTACTGCACTTTCTATTATGTTGTGCATCTAATCAACCTCCATGCTATCGACAATTAGTCGTCGTAGCCACATTAGCTTGGGGGCTATGAGAGGATCGTACCAGCATTCGTGCTGACCCCCTTTGGGGGCTGTTTTTACTACACAGGTGAACGTCAGGAGGCGGCCGTCGCGAGAGTAAGAAGGGGTACAAGCGTTACGGGTTAAGTGTGGCCTACGAGGTGTGCATGTACACTCGTGTGGAATTTGAGCTAGTAAGATGTATAGGATTTGAGGGGTTTGTAAGAAGGATAAGTATTTGGTTAAGATTTGTATGTACTAATGTTCGGCATATTCTGTAGTCAGATCGTGGCAAGGTCCTGGAATGTATTTAAATCCGCTGTAGAGTTTATATGTACGATGATAAGTTTGTGATAACCACGATTGGACCGAGTTGGGGTGTTACAAAAAGTGGTATCAGAGCGTAGTTACGCTCTGAAGACAAGAATTACCGAACTTAGGAGAATATTGAGGTTAAGATTGAGTTATGGGTTAAGGGTTGAGAGATAGAGTGAGAGGTGCGTTAGTCAGGACTTCCCGGTGTTTACCGGATATCCATAGTACCTAGACCCGCCCTCCACATCCCTAACCCTGAATATGTGGAACAAACGCCAGAGAGAAGAAAGCCTTCTCTTACTCGGGAAAACCCGATCTGGCAGTTAGTTAACAGCAGGCAATACGAGAAACATCTTGTTGCTCAACAGTTACAAAGAACTGGGAGGTTTTTAATGGAGCGCAACAGAGAAACAGAAGCTACCTATGGAATTCTATCAATAAGGGAACGGTAATTACCGGCAACATGGGTCGACATGCTACGCAGTCGAAATAACCCACAATACCAATGATAAGGAAAGCACTACGGGTGCAATAGAAAGGAAAAAGGGGAAGCGACATGAGTACCGGACAGTGGTCCGAAGGAGCATAACAGTAGGATAATACAAAGCATGAGGATTGAGATCGCTGGAAAGTCCAGTTAGAAACGGGAACTCCAAACCCCATACAATGAGGAAGGTTACAAAACCTGGCCAACATAACGCGGACGACGGTAGAAACTCATACAAATTGTATACCGAAATAGGACTACGATGTAGTGCCTAAAGGAGAATCATTACTTAGTGACCACGACAAAATGTGTGGGAACGGGAGCGAGGATTAAGACATAAGGAAATAATGAGGGGTTCCCTCAAGAAGTGTAACACCCCTACATCGCACTTCACAACTAATTGAAATCGCATCGGAAATAAACAACTAAACAATACCTAAACGCTTCGGTGCTACAACGCCGTCAACCACCCACGTGGTTAACAAGGTAGAATAAATACAAGTGTACCGGTCTGATGATCAGACTCCCGAGCATAGAACTAAAACCATAATTACACCATATACAATACCGAGTATTTAATTACATTCCTTCACTGTAAACTGCCAATATACCGCCACAGTAGTATCAACGGAACCAAAATTATAATGCCACGGGAGCACAGGCGCACCCCGGGCTCAACATCCAAAATAACTAAAAGTACAACTGCAGCCTAGAACCTACAGCCACTCTGCTTCCTCGATCCTCATCCTGCAGTAAAAATATGGAGCCCCCGAGGGGGTCAGCACCCTTGGCTGGTATGGTTAACACGCAGCCCATCGGCTACCGGGATACGCGCAACTACTTGTCATGATAACATGGCATTCATTTTAAACATAACATAACATATGGCATAGCAACATCATTGCATAGCACAACATCACATACACAGTGGATACACTTTCCACATTAACAAACCAAGAAGGTTAATCAACATAAGAGCCTAGAGAATGATTCACCCTCGTGTTAAGCTCGTTACACACACTCATTACCGTTCTGTTATTCGAACGAGTAACTTAAGTCACAGATGGTTCGGATATAGTGACCCGAACACACCACACAAACACATATTCCCACTAAATCGATCATAAGTCAGAATAGGTAAGCTTTGGAGGAAGCTAGCGGGAGATCGAACGCCAAATTAAGGAGAACAATCTTAACAACATAAGAGTCGAATCTGATTCAGATATCTACTCTTAACTTACATGCATGACCGGACAACCGGATTCCTCACTTCCCAGTTAGCACTTGTTAGAAGTTCACAGTGGAACTTAACAAACAATACACAACAAGTGGTAAGTCATGTTAGACACACACAAAGGAAATGCGTCACATCACAACATCACAATAATATGAACAACTGTAAACTCATTACATGATTTAGTCTTATAATGTCATAAACACACAGAAAAACAAACAACACACAAGCCGGTGTAAACCGGTAGGCAACAGACTGCAAGAAAACCATACCTTGGTCCTTGCTTCGATCGATTTCCACCGTAGGTCACTCCTATACATGTTTAAGAATGTCGGTTAATTACTTACTTAACTTCAAATTTATTAAGTGTTTAACATGTTTATATGACATGTTTTAATGTCTGAACTTATACTTGATTACCCACATTATACCCCCTAGGGTTTATTACTTAAGCCATTATTGTTTTTTTTTTTTTAACAAGTTTTGGTCCGACCGACCTTACCGACCGACCTTACACAAGGTCGGTCCATTCCAGAACATATTACCGTCAAAGTTTTCTACTCCGACCGACCTTGTAAGTTCGGTCACATGTTCGGTCCATTCCCGAGAGTTTCTTCCCTTTGAAAATTCAGGCCCGATCGAACTTGTAAGTCCGGTCCCATGTTCGGTCTATTCAAGAGACTCAATCCGTACTAAAAATCCATGCCCGACCGACCTTGCAAGTCCGGTCCCCAAGGTCGGTCCATTCCAGAAACCAATTCTCGCAGGGTAAACTGGGCTCGACCGACCTTGCATGTCCGGTCGCAAGATCGGTCTGCCCCAGACCCTTATTTTCCATTGCCCATTTAATTCCAAACTTCACCTCATATGCCCTAGTATATCCTAACCTCATTTGGGCACTTCAAACACACCTTAAGACCTTCTTAAAACTCCTCAAATCATTCACTAAAATCCTCCTCAAGCATTTACACAAATTCTTATAAAAAGGTTTACACTTATAATGTTTTCACTAAGTTTCTATGTGGTGTTTCATACCTATAACTCCAACTATTCCCAAATGTTTTCTCACCACTACAACATCATCCCCAAGCATCTTTTCTTCCTAAACAACTCCTTGAACATCTTTACAAGTTTATAGATTCCCATGCAACAATTCACTTCGTCCCTTTTTCACCAAAAGTACACAAGTCCTAAATAAACTCTCACCATGAATCTTGAAATGTCCCAAAGCATTCTTTTGCATTCTAAATCCTCTAGAACATTGCCTAAGCCCTTTTTACATCTTTAAGCACCTTAATGCATGTTTCTCCCACTAGTTGAACACTTAACCATTCTAAACCTTTCCTAACTTACCAACTCATTTAAAACCCTTAGAACTTCTTGTTTATTACCTAAATTTTGACATGAACTCTCCTAGAACATTACTAAACCAAGACACATTGTTTTCACCATCAAACAACCATGAACACTAAAATCCATCAAACACATTCTTATACACAAACTTCACACATTTAGCACTACATCACAATATAGTGCATAATTTAAATTGCATGGCACTTAGGCCCTTAAATAACATGGCTGTTAGGCCCTTAAGATGCATAAATCTTAAACACTGAATTTCCACAATATATTTGCCTTTGACCTGCAAATACACTCAACAATACATATGCCTCTTACTAAGCCCTTGAGAACATTTTACTAAGTCATACACCATTGGCTCCTTAGATCATTTCAATAAGCAACATAAGCTCATTTCTCCTAAGACTTTAAACCACATTAGGTTAGCATATTTACCTCTTTTCCTCACAACTTCTTTCTTGTTTCCTTATAAAACCGGTAAGGATGTTTGGTTGTTTATCAACTTCTAAACAATGTAAAAGTAATGAAATGAGTATACAAGCTTTAGCTTCATCTCATTGTAAACCCTAGTTTCACATTGATTCAAAAGCATTAAGATAGTTGTTTTACCTTGGTATTTAAAGAGAGTTTGAATATCTATCAAGAGAGGACTCCACCTAGTCCTTGAAAGGTTGGAATGAAGCTAGAACAAAGCAATATAATGAGCACCATTAATGGTGATTCTCGGTCAAGATAAAAACATGGAAGAAACATCATTTTTCTTTGAGATTCCTTACCTAGAAGCAAGGGAGATCAATAATATGTAGAAATATAAGCTCAAGCTCCTTCAATGGTGGAACTCCATGGCACCGAAATGGTGGTCTTGAAGTTTTGAAAAGATAGGAATGAAGAGCTTGATGAGAGGAAGAGAATGGTGGTGTTTGTTTTTGATTTGGTTAAGTGAGCTAGGAAATACAAGTGGTCAAAGATGGAGTCTTGGTGTGTACTATTGCAAACCGTAAATGGAGAATGAAGAAGAGATAGAAGAGAGCTTGGAACCGTGTGAAATGAAGAAGGAAGGGAGAAATGAAGATGAGGTTTGCTTTTGAAAGATATTTGTAGTTATTAAAGCAAATAGTAAGTTAAGTAGTCATCTTTATTTACTTAACAAGTTACAAGAGTGGTGAGTCACCACACTTAAAAACCGGCCCCCAATAGTTACTTAGGGGTATTTTAGTCTTTATTGATCAATTTAATTACTTATAACGACATGTGTTACAAACTAGCTTATTAAAGTCACTATTCATAAAAACAAGGCACATAGAAGTGAAATTTTTGATTTCCCATTGATATAGACTTCCAAATGTGATATTATATAGTACACATATTAATTAAAGAGTAATGATGGACATTTAGCCATTCAAAACCCATTTACAAGACAATTTTTAAAAAATGTGCTTTAAGACTCCTTAAAGCACATTTTGTGTTTTAACTTGTTTTCAAGCTTGGTTTTCTTTGGTAATTGGTTTAATATGTTCATTAGTATATAAATAAGGTCTTGGTAAGCTCATTAGCTCTTAACCAAGCTTATCCCAAGCTTAGAGCACATTTTGGCCTTTATTGACCTTAAAGCACATTTTGTGTTTTCTATCGTTTAAATTGTTTACTAATGTTTCTAAGACTCTTTTTAGTCTTAATATACCATGTTCAAATGTTTAAACAACATACTAAGGTTTGGGGTATTTCAATGAGGAACGCCCTGATAAATGATGGCACTATCAAAACGACAAGGAAACTGCCGGATGGTCAGTTATCCAAAATAAGAGATTATCGAAGGAGTCCCGAGGACTACCAATTACATGGAAATTAGAAGGAAGTATCACTACCAATGTACCTTGTACCAATAACCCATCCTGCATGGCGCACTTGCCATAGCAAGTGCTACCACGGTTAAGCTACACGGAAGGCCATCATGGCAAGATAGGAGAACGCTACAGTTGTAACACATATTAAGGCCGGATTGTAAATCCATAAGAACAGAAGAATAAGACCTTGGAAAGGCCGACGGCCTGACCATGATGAGATGAGGTGATACACCAGTCAGCAGGGAGCTGAACTTGGACAGAGTACTAAAAGATATAAATATTAGCAATGGTATAACCTACTACAACAACAACCGACAGTACGGTAAGAACACCAATCCCAAACTCCAAGGGGAAAACCTAAGAGATCGCTTGGTAATACGAGCAAAACACTACGTAAGTGATAACGTACAAGGAATACGATGGAGACCGTCGACATAAAAAAAACTTTCAACAAGAATGGGATAAGACTCCCGGATTGATCACTAAGAATACCAGTAATAAGCATTCCTCAATGAAGATGTTGGAAAACCCAGAAAACAAGGATAAAGAAAATGAACGTAAGCTATAACCTGCTGAGCATTAAAGACGTACAACCCTGGAAAAGGAAAGCTCAGAGGACTACCCCCACAGAGCGGGCATAGTCGAGCCAAACAAACTGATGAATGACAGTTAATACTGTTTGTCTAGCTAATTAACACCCAAGTATGATTGATCATCAACGGGTGGCGTAGTCAACGGAAGTTGAACGATGCATTGAGATGGAAGCATAAGATGACAGGATGATATCCAACTTGGACACCGTAAGGCAAAAGCCTAATACCACCTTAACCTTAATTGCTAAAAAAACATAAGTCTAATAAAAACGACAATATTGTAAAAGACACTAAGTAACCTCAGATCACCTGAATAAACTTCCATAACAGGAAGCAGGATGCAGCGACTTACCATGAAACCCAATACTACATTTAGTATGTAACCTAACGGTGGATAGTCTTCAAAGGACCAGAAGCTTATGAGGATAACCTACAGATGAATAAGAGTACAAGTAATGGACTGAGACATTAAGCACTAAGAGGCTACGAGCCAAGGATGTTAACCACATCAGAGCCCGAGGCGCAGTAAGTTGTAAGAGAGCTTATTTAAGCCACGAAGGAACTACAATTCGTAGATATGAACGGTTACCAAACCTATAACTTAGATTGTGGAAAATATTGCCATGAAAAGGCACCAATGAGAATAATGAGATAGTACATTGGCAGGGGGGAACGAACCATGCCTTTTAGGATGGGGATACCTCTCCTTGTTGTGAGGCCAAGCGTGGGAATAAACCCCTCAAAAAGGGCTTTCACTTATTAGGGATGCAATACGCTTTTGTTAGAGAATGGAAACTTTAAACTTGAGATTACCTTAGAACATATCAGATACACTTGAGTAATAAGGAAGGTTGCAGAGATAGACCCCATATCCAACACCCAGGATGTAAGAATTAGTAATTGTCAGAGATAGACATTGTGAGTGCACATTATGGCACGTCAAGTGACCAATGCTCAGAAGAGCTTGTGACTCAGCGGATGACTTCTTCAGGAGCCGGTTAAATTACATGTAAACAACATCATAAGAATGAAAGAATGCAGGAGAAATTAGCCTACTTACGAATCTGAGATTGGAGCAGAACACCTTCGTATTAAGAGTCAACTATTTTACAGCACGGTATGACAACCGCCATACACCGGAATGAGAGAACTCCCAGTGTGTTTACACCAAGAAGGGATTGAGTATAAGGTAAAACATTAGAATAAGTGAGTAAGAGGTTGCACCATCAATGGGCAACATGGTAAGGGCCAACTACCACGGTAGTAGTGGTCGTGAGTACAATAGTTATATAAGGGGGATTAAGTCGTGGTGCGCGGTAAAGCGACCATTAGGTATGAGCCGTCAAATATTGACACAGAGGCAATGAGATTTATGAGTTAAGACCAATATAAGTAAGGAAATAAGATGGAAGACGAACTGAGCATTAATGCCAGTAGTCTGGACCTGGTTAGGTAAGATTTCACAGGAAGCACACCACCCATTCCTTAAGAAACTGGAAGTGCATTCCTAGTAGCATAAATATGAGAAACAAGGTAAGAGGCTCTACGGAAAGAGACCTCAGTTATTAAGAGACCGAATCAGTACGGGACACAGAAAGAGCTAGAGCATACAATACCAAGAACATAGTAAATGGATTTTCCTTGATTAAATCAAGAAGAACAATAAGTGTTATTATGGAACGATGAAAGAGGAGATCGACAACAGAATACTTCATAATTAGCAATAGCTAAACGTGTGACGAACACTATGAGTTTACTAAAACGAGATGTGGGACGACTGCACCCCACAGGGGTTTGCAGGCCTGACACGCTCATTTATGAGGTAGTTGGGTAAGTAGTAATGTACCAGTAAGGTACCCTATGCATGTAGACGAGTGGTGTAAGGAACACGGGAAGTAGTCGACTCCGTACCACCGATAACGACACAAGATCAGACAAGAGCAGATACTACCACAAACAGTTGAAGAAAAAGAAATTCAGTTCAACCAACAACACAAAGGAACCAGAGAACAAATAATTAAAACTATGAAGTGCGAGAAGCACGGATTGTTAAGTACAGACATTGGATATGTTTTAAGAAGTTAAGGATAAGACTGTGAAGCGCAATAAGCACTAAACAGTAGTTTTAGATCAAGGGTCCTCCTTAGATGGAAAGAACGATTTAAACACTTAAGAGAACGCCAAGAATATGAACATTAGATCTCCAGAGAGACTGGATAAACAAGCTACAACTTATCAAGGCCGTGTATTTGTAAAGATAACACGTGACCATTAAGGGACCTTTAGTGCTTAACCATAAGCACGCAAGAGAAAGATATACAATACTATAAAAAAAAAGATAACTGAGGCAGTTAAGCCTAAGACCATCAGAGTTGTGCAGCGGAAGCTAGCAGATCAGTACCCTTGAGGTTAGACCAAACTAAGATCAGAATATGGTATAAGTACCGTTAAGAATCCTCGATACAGAGACTCAGTCATTTCTGATCGAATTATAAGTAAGATAGATGATGTGGAAGCTAGAATGCTTGGTGAGAATTAGATATCTTGAACTCATGTTCAAGAATGATGTGGTGTTGATTACGTGGGCGTAATCCATTTTAAGGGGGGTAGAGCGAAAACCGCTTAGCGTATGTTTGTGTAATGAGTACATAAACTACGGTGTGCATAGCACAAAATAATTTGAGAATATGTTTTACATAAACATTTTGAGATAAATCATGGTTATTGCACACAGAAGATGTGAATACCATACATATTAAGTACCTGTCTTGTTAACTCCGCTGCGAGTACAAGTTAAGAGAATTAAGGAAGTGGATTAAGGAGATTTAAGGAATAAGGAATATATGAGGTATGAGTCGATATGAGACTATGTGTGAGATAAGAATAAGATATCATTATGAGATACTATTTGACATGAGTATGAGGACGAAGATAGTAATGCTATGAGATATAAGATGGTGAGAATTGGTATGAGACAGTTATAGAACTTAGTGGGAATTTAAGTCTTGAGGTAATTACTAAGAGATGAATCGGGAATGTTTGATGGACTGAGTCCACACTTTGGAGATGTATTGATTATGATTAGAAGAACTAGAAAGATAGAAAATTGGACATGAGTGAATTATTTGGATGTTTGAAAATGACGTGGGAGGTGAAACTTGATTTTTCTAGGGATCAAGGGAAACCGAACAGAAATTAGAGTGGAAGGATAGTTCGACACTGATGCTGATCACATCAGGGTTGGATGATTCCTGAAACTCCCTACCAGTGGTCACAATTAAATCACGCTAAGAATAGAGGCATTAGGATAAAATGAAATTGGAGTTGGTTGTATTTTTAATTAGAGGAATACCTCACATGACCTCGTAAAAAGGATTACCTTTTTACTGAGTCTCGCCCATGAAGTCGAGGACGCACGAGCCTTTGTCTTCGGACCGGTGACATGGGGAGAGCAGAGTGTTTTGTATTCTGGCCCATGGTGACGAGGATGAATGAGCCATTGTCTACGGACCGGTGACATGGGAGAATACGTTGGAAATTATGTGAATGTTTTAATCATCAAAGGAACAAAGGGAATTTTGAGTGTTATACATGCGTAAGCATGTTGTGTGATATTTAGGTATAAGCTTATGGTGGATCCAATGACGCAATGAGTTTAAGTATACATAAGTGTGGTCTATGTGATCTATGGAATGAGGTAAGACATGTATTCTAATAAGATAAGATGCATGGGAACTTTGGGGACAAAGTTCGTTTAAGGGGGGTAGATTGAAATACTCCAAACCTAAGTATGCTAATTAAACATCAATTTATGATGTGGTAAGGCTATAATATGCCTTAGAAAGATTGGTAGGCAATTTAAACCAAGGAAAACACAAGAAAGTGCCTTAAGGGCAATTTGGGCAAAAACGTGCTCTAAGCTTGAAGTGACTTTGATTAGCACCCTAATACCATTATAAGACTTTAGTAATATGCTAATGGACATTTTAAATCAATTAGCAAAGAAAACCAAGCTCAAAAACAAGCTTAAACACAAAATGTGCTTTAAGACTCCTTAAAGCACCTTTTTGAGAAATTATCTTAGAAATGGCTTTTGAGTGGCTAAATGCCTATGATTACATCTTAATCAACATTTGTACTAATTAGTATCACATTAGGAAGCCTAAATCAATGGGAAATCAAAAATTTCACGAATATGTGCACTAATTAGTGAATAGTGCCCAAATTAAGCTTAAGTCAACACAAGTCAATAAGATGGTCAACCAAGACCATAAATGTCTTGATTATTAAGGGGGTGGCCGGTTTTTAGGTGGTGATTCACCACATGAGTCATTTAACTTAAGAAGAGAAAAGAGAAATAAGAGAAGTTTACTATTTGCTTTTAAAAAGTAAATATCATACCTTTAGCTTACCTTCTCCTCCTCTTCATTCATTCTCTTCTTTCACGGTTTCTTCTTCTCCTTTCCTGCTCCAAAACCGAGAGGGCTGCCTCCATGGAAGTTCCATCTTCAAATGCTCACCAAACCTTCATTTAAGCTCCAAATCCAAAAATGAGCATAGATTATTCTTAGTTAGACCAAGACCTACCTTTCTACCTTTTCAAATCTTTCAAAGCTCAAGTTTGGTGCCATGAAAAAACTCCATTGATGGAGGAAAATCAAGTTTGAAGAGCTCTTTTGGTTCTCCATTCATTCAGGTAATGAAAGTGAAAGAAAATCAACTTTCCATTCTTTTTCTTAGATGGCCGAAAACCATCACTCATGGAGCCTTGTTTTATCCATTGTTCTAGCTTGATTCTATTCTCCAAGGGCTAGAGGAGGTCCTACTTAATTCATATCCAAGCTTGTTTTGAGAATCCAAGGTAAAACATTCAATTTAATACCTTAGAACACATTTTAAACCTAGGGTTTACTCCTTAAGGTTAGTGTATTGTTAGTACTCATGTGAGTCATTGACTATTGGTTAGAACATTGGCAAAGGAAGTCTAAGTGGTGGCCAATATTCATTCAAGAAGAAGGTCTAAGGAGGAAGTAACATAAGCTTGAGAAAAACAAGGTAAAATGCATACCTAATGGTGGTTTAAGTTTAAGGAATGAGTTTTAGATAAGTACTAATGTGGCTTAGACCTTAAATTATGCAATGGGTTATATACCTAGGAAAAACAATTTGAACAAGCTTATGAACTTGTGACTAAGGAGCCAATGAGAATGAGTTAGTAATATAAGTTTAAGATGAGTTTTAAGAGCATTATAACTACTATGAGATTGATGGGTGTATTTGCAGGTTGAAAGCTTTATATGTGGGAAATTCAGTGTTTAAGTTTAAGTCATTTAAGGGCCTAAGAGCCATGTCATTTAAGAGCCTTGGTGCTATGCAATTTAAGTATTGCAAAATATTGAGTTTGTTGTGAATGAGTTGGTTTGGGTGATGAGATAGGATGAGGAAGAACTTGATGTGTGTGAGATGGTTGAATGAGGAAAACAAGCGTTTGGGCATGGTAATATGCTAGAGGAGCTATGGCGAAATGTGAGTAGAAAACAAGGTGTTTAAGTGATAGTGGTGAGTTAATATGCCCTAGGATTCACTAGGGATCATTATGAGGAATTTGAGTGGAAATGAGTTAGATAAGGAGTTCTTGAGGTTTAGGATGACCTAGAATTGCCTAGGAGGAAATTAGGATTGGTGGGTGTATTGAACACACCAAAGTCATGTTATGAGGAATGGTAGGACCTGTGCAAGAATCTGGAGGAAATGATGTATAATGCTTTGAGATAGTTTAGGTATGAACTAAAGAGTAGAACAATGAGAGTTTCGGGAAGTTTGTGTAAGAGGTGGTGATGTTAGTAGTGGGCTAGTAAGGTTTAGTTTAAATGGTAATGTGTGGACTTGGGTGATGGAAGTGAAAATTGTAGGAGGATATTGTAAGTCGTCAAGGAAAATGACTAGAAACGTATAAGAGTGTATGATCATGAGAATGGTGAGTAAGTTGCGTAAAAGAGGTGGAAATGTCTAAGGATGGTGTTGCATGGTCAAGGTAAATGAAGAACTATGTCAAGGAGTTAAGGTAATGGAAAGAAATGTATAAGTAAGCTCAAGAGTTTAGGAGTGATGAGTAACAAATGAAAAGAAGAGAAATTGTGCATGGACATGCAAGACGACCTTGGAAGGTTTAACAAGCAAAGATGGAAGGGAATGATGTTAAGGAGGAGTTATATGGGTTGAAAAGAAACACATTGGTTAGTTGAAGTTTAGACAAAATGTACATGTTGGAAATATAAGGAATTAATTAACAAGTGTTAGGAATTTCTTGCAAGAATTGAGCAAAAGGTTGGAATGATCTTTGGAGGTTATTTTAATGAGTTTGGAGGATGATTAAAGGTGGGTTTGAGGGTCTAAATGATGTCATAACACATTAGAAGGCTTTAGGAGAAGTTTGGTGAAGATTTAACAATTTTTGGACATGTTCTGGTGGCGTCCGACCCAGGGGTCCGACCCAAGTTTGGGTCGGACGGCCTCTGTTAGACGCCAGTGAAGAGTTCTGGAACGGTCCGACCCTGAGGACTTGGGTCGGACATGGGTCAGACGGGAGAGTTTTAAAAGACGGAAAATTTCTGGAATGGTCCGACCCAGTTGGTTGGGTCGGATGTGGGTCGGACAACGTAGAGCTTTACAATCCGAGAGTTGCTGGAATGGTCCGACCCAGTTGGTTGGGTCGGACGGTGGGTCGGACGACCCTTAAGATTAGAAAAAAAAGAAAAAAGGAAACCCTAAGAGAGTTAGTGGTATTAAGGGTACCCCATTGAGGAGGCAAAGATTACTAGGGGTATAAAGACCTAGGGGATTAAGTTAAGTATAAGCTTAAAAGTTTAAGGTTAAGTTTGTAAGATTAAGTTGTAAGACTTAAGAGGTGTTAGGTGGGGATCATTAAGGGTTAAGTAAGTTAAGTAAGAAAAGTAAGTTGAATTGAGTTAAGTGATTAACAACCTAAAACTGAATGAATGTTTTAGGACTTGGAAATTGGACTCCGGAAGAGATTAAGCAACCGAACGACCAACGGTGAACGGTACAGTTCTTCTTGTGACCTGCTTGCTAACGAGGTGTCCCTCGGCTTGTGTGCTATTTGTTTTTGTGTGCTCACTAAACAAGATAAAGCATGCAACCAGAACATTATGTTTATTGTATTGTTGTGTGATGCTTGAAAACTAACACAACATACCGTGAGAACTTGCTAACCAACGTTTAGTAAGGAATTGAGTGAGACTAAGGAACGCTCCCTAATATTAGTTTGTTATAAACCGAAAGAGGTTAACCAACAAACATTGTCTTGAGACTTTTACTAACTAGAACATAAGGGGGGAGTGAGGAACCCGGGACTGACTCCGCTCATGCATGCTAAGGAAAGGGGGTCGGTATCTATAGCAGATCCGACTTCCGATTAAGGACTTGTCTTCGGACTTGTTGCCTAGGGTCGGTTGCCGGCTCAGCTACGTTGGACACACAGTCCAAGGTAGGTGGCATTAAGATGGTGTGGTAGGATCACCTAAATCCTAAATTATAAGATAAGTTGTTTATTCAACCAATGGAGTGAATAGCTCATTGGCTAGGGTTGCTTTAGACCCGACAAAAATAAACATTGAGGTAAGATACAATCATTTCTAATTGAAGAGTGGTTTGTATTCTAAGATTAAGATAAGGTTGAGATAAGTTACAACCATTCATTTTTAAAGGATGGTTTGTATTATAAGCCTGAGATAAGCTACATCCATTCCTTTTTAAAGGTTGGTTGTTTTCTAAGGCTAAGATAAGACTAAGATTGAGGTAAGATAAGGACGGACTAAGATTAAGAGGGAACATTACTTAAGGAGTTAAATAATAAACTCTTTAATTAAGGGAACGCATTTAAGACGTTTGTTATGTTTGAACTTTGATTGTTCATATTTGGTTTGTTGTCTACTGCACTTTCTATTATGTTGTGCATCTAATCAACCTCCATGCTATCGACAATTAGTCGTCGTAGCCACGTTAGCTTGGGGGCCATGAGAGGATCGTACCAGCATTCGTGCTGACCCCCTTTGGGGGATGTTTTTACTACACAGGTGAACGTCAGGAGGCGGCCGTCGCGAGAGTAAGAAGGGGTACAAGCATTACGGGTTAAGTGTGGCCTACGAGGTGTGCATGTACACTCGTGTGGCATTTGAGCTAGTAAGATGTATAGGATGTGAGGGGTTTGTAAGAAGGATAAGTATTTGGTTAAGATTTGTATGTACTAATGTTCGGTATACTCTGTAGTCAGACCGTGGCAAGGTCCTGGAATGTATTTAAATCCGCTGCAGAGTTTATATGTACGATGATAAGTTTGTGATAACCACGATTGGACCGAGTTGGGGTGTTACTTATAGTTTTATCATATCATTAAAACTATATATTATACATATATCTTATTAAACACTCTTATATAATTCTAAAAATCACCAAATTTCACCTAAGGGTTATAATTACCCTTACTAACCATGTAGTTTCGGTATTTTACATTTCCACCCCAACTTTTATTCCAAAGTGTCATAATGACATAAAATATATATTATACATATATAGTTTATTTAATTCCAAAACCAACCAAATAAATTCCTAAAAATTCCTAATAGCCCATGGGTGTATATAATACCATTTTACTCCCTTTATTTTCGGTAATAACATATTTACCACATATGTTATAAAATTGTTATAATTAAATACTTATCTTATTATAAAACCTTAAATAAGTTATCTAACTTATTTAATTTGGTCAAAACCTACCATATGGTCAAGGTTGACCTCCTTAATATTGCCTTGACCATTAATCTCCATATATTACGGTTTTATACCCACATTTTTCAGAAATTACAATTTAACCCCAAAACTTTATAAAATCCTATAATTTTTATTTAAACTCCTTTAAACCTCCAATTTTCGGCTTTATTATTATATAGCCCCCAAATTTAATTTAATTATGGTTTAGACCCCAATTCATTGCGATAATATATTTTAATTACCTAAACTTAATTAAAACCTTATAAATACATAAATAAAATGGCCTAAACTACATGGCCTTATTACAAACATTTGCTTATAAAATAAATTACACATAAATGCCCAAAAATACTTTAAACTCTCGGCCTTACCCATATCTTTTCCGTATTTACCAATTTTCCACATAATGTCTTAAATTTGACAATTATGTTAGTTAATTACTTATAAAGTTTACTAAACCATTCCTTAATCACCTAAGGTCAAAATAAGACCTTAATAACCTTGTTCACTCACGGCATATATTATTCACATATGTATAAGCACATATTAATATACCAAGTGAAGGTTTAAGTGATTTATACCTTGTTTTTGCCAAGTTTAGGCCTTGTTTGGCCACGACTGTTTGGAGATAAGTTTTCCACAACATTATTTACATGTTTTCAAGCAGCAATTAAGGCATGATTAGTCTCCAAGCAAGAGCTAACCATAAGAAGTGTTTAATGTACATTTTCAAGGTAAATTTTACCTTAGAATACCAAGGCAAGCAAAGGTTGTCTTCGGCCTATTTTTACAGAAGTTAAAGAGCATCAAAAGAGCTACTAAACCAAGCTTAAAAACTGGTATAACTCAGATTAGAAGATGGCTAATCTTTACCTTGATTAAAATGCCAAAAATGGTGTTTTTGGCATGGATTTGGCTAATCCTTGAAGCTCTTGATATACCAACTGAATAATTATGATAAGAATAAGATTATAAGCCTAATAAACAAAGCTTTACAACCAGTAATGAAGAGAATCAAGAGATAAGTGCTTAAAGCACATTTTTATACCTTAAGAACAAGATTAGAATTCTCCACCTCATTCCCTTGTTACAGCCGAGATTTGCCCTCCTTTTAACCTCCAAAATAAGCTAGAAACATGGATGGAAATGGTTGATGCTTAGCTCCATGGAAAGAGGAAAGAAATGTGAAGAGAATGAACATATAAAGGCTTAATAAGCTTACCTAGGTAGCAAAGTGTTCTTCTCTGAATATGGTGACTTCATACGGTAATGGAGGAACAAAAGAGAGAGTATAGCCGAATGGAGTCGGCTGGGAAGGAAGATAAATGAGAAAAGAAGCTAGTTTTGCCTTTTAAGTTAATTAATGTTACTTTATGAAATAGTAAATGATGATTCATTAGTGTAATACCCCTACCGTTAATGCTGTCATTACCGTCCAATCTCCTCGTGCTTCCAGATTCACGCAGCGGTTACATACTTACATACGGTGGGTGATACAATGTCGTTAGCCATCCACGTGACTAACAAAGCTACTACTACATACAGCATCGGTCTGATGGACCGGAATCCCGAATACTACACAATTACAATACATACTCCATTTACTAATTAAATACTACAATGCTCCATTCCACACTTTACTCCTTTACAATGCCATACAATGCAACATACATAACCGAGTTTACTAAGTTCTTTATACAAATACAATACCTCTTTCAATTCCATTCATACTCAATCGGAGTCTACAACTACCCATTCCTCACGTCTACATACTTACAATGCACAAGGTGTTACCCCCTTGGTACACTACTACTTCAAGACTACAAGTTCGATACTATTCTCTACAATCTACATTGTCACCGGTCTCTTATTGCGACCATATCCACTTCGGGTACCTGCACACTAAAAACGTTCCCCCTAGGGGGTCAGCTTTCGCTGAATATGACTTCCGCATACCCCGCGTACTAGCGAGGGTATGCCGACCACTTGGTCGAATACATGCAATTCATTTTATTCAAACATAATGACATAATAACTATATATTATACATATATAGTTTATTTTAATTCCAAAACCAACCAAATAAATTCCTAATAGCCCATGGGTGTTTATAATACCATTTTACACCCTTTATTTTCGGTAATAACATATTTACCACATATGTTATAAAATTGTTATAATTAAATACTTATCTTATTATAAAACCTTAAATATGTTATCTAACTTATTTAATTTGGTCAAAACCACCATATGGTCAAGGTTGACCTCCTTAATATTGCCTTGACCATTAATCTCCATATATTACGGTTTTATACCCATATTTTTCAGAAATTACAGTTTAACCCCAAAACTTTTTAAAATCTTATAATTTTTATTTAAACTCCTTTAAACCTCCAATTTTCAACTTTATTATTATGTAGCCCCCAATTTAATTTAATTATGGTTTAGACCCCAATTCATTGCGGTAATATATTTTGATTACCTAAACTTAATTAAAACCTTATAAATACATAAATAAAATGGCCTAAAGTACATGGCCTTATTATAAACATTAGCTTATAAAATAAATTACACATAATTGCCCAAAAATACTTTAAACTCTCGGCCTTACACATATCTTTTCCATATTTACCAATTTTCCACATAATGTCTTAAATTTGACAATTATGTTAGTTAATTACTTATAAAATTTACTAAACCATTCCTTAATCACCTAAGGTCAAAATAAGACCTTAATAACCTTGTTCACTCACGGCATATATTATACACATATGTATAAGCACATATTAATATACCAAGTGAAGGTTTAAGTGATTTATACCTTGTTTTTGCCAAGTTTAGGCCTTGTTTGGCCACGGCTGTTTGGAGATAAGTTTTCCACAACATTATTTTCATGTTTTCAAGCAGCAATTAAGGCATGATTAGTCTCCGAGCAAGAGCTAACCATAAGAAGTGTTTAATGTACATTTTCAAGGTAAATTTTACCTTAGAATACCAAGGCAAGCAAAGGTTGTCTTCGGCCTATTTTTACAGAAGTTAAAGAGCATCAAAAGAGCTACTAAACCAAGCTTAAAAACTGGTATAACTCAGATTAGAAGATGGCTAATCTTTACCTTGATTAAAATGCCAAAAATGGTGTTTTTGGCATGGATTTGGCTAATCCTTGAAGCTCTTGATATACCAACTGAATAATTTTGATAAGAATAAGATTATAAGCCTAAGAAACAAAGCTTTACAACCGGTAATGAAGAGAATCAAGAGATAAGTGCTTAAAGCACATTTTTATACCTTAAGAACAAGATTAGAATTCTCCACCTCCTTCCCTTGTTACAGCCGAGATTTGCCCTCCTTTTAACCTCCAAAACAAGCTAGAAACATGGATGGAAATGGTTGATGCTTAGCTCCATGGAAAGAGGAAAGAAATGTGAAGAGAATGAACATATAAAGGCTTAATAAGCTTACCTAGGTAGCAAAGTGTTCTTCTCTGAATATGGTGACTTCCTACGGTAATGGAGGAACAAAAGAGAGAGTATAGCCGAATGGAGTCGGCTGGGAAGGAAGATAAATGAGAAAAGAAGCTAGTTTTGCCTTTTAAGTTAATTAATGTTACTTTATGAAATAGTAAATGATGATTCATTAGATTGGCTATATATTTATGTTTCTTAATGGGTGGGTATGGCAGCTAATATGAGGCGGCAATGCTTGGTCAAGCCAATGGATGACATTTGACCATGGTTAAAACTAATTAATTAAATGTTATTTTGGGTACTATTCATCCAAAATCACTCATTTTGATTTTATTTTTAAACTTTGATTTAGACCTAATAATATAGTCTATCAGGTCACATTAATATTATAAAGAATGTAATCTAGTCTTTAAAGTGACAAAAAGTCATTATCTTAGAGCTCATACACAAAAACGTGCTTTAAGGTGTTTTAGCGCACATTTTGTGTCACAAGGTGTTTCTGAGCTTAGTTTTCTTTGAGAACAGTTTTTTTGTGCTTCTTACATGATTATTGATCATAGGAATCCAATTTTATATCAATTGGAGGTCATAAGACCTTTAAGGATTCTTAGAGCACATTTTTGCCCTACTTGACCTTGAAGCATGTAAATGCTTGTTCTTTGTGTTGAAGTGTTGTCCAACGATGGTAGTATGTTTAGTTATGTGTTAATAAGCTTAGGACAAAGTTTTAGGTCCTAAGAAGTTCATTTGGGTATGTATTTACCCTAAACAGTCAAAGGGTGCAATATCTTGCTCTGTGTTGACCACTATTGTTCTCAATTGACTTTTAAGGCATGTTTAGGCCTTAATTAATGTGATTAGATGTTTAATCCATTTTTAATTAGTTTGGGGTATTTCAATTGTGCTTACGCAAAAGAAAAGGAACTAGCTTCCATCAAAGAAAAATACTCTTAGCCAGAAGCTTTTTCTAAGACACCCATGAGAAGAAGCAAACGATAGGTCGGATACCGGTCAGAGACCAGTCATAGAGATGTCTGCGGTTTATGCAAGCAACCTGGTCATCATGAATTTAGTTGCTATAAGACGTGTTTTATGAGGCATTGGCAACTTAAGAAACTAGGACTAAAATGGGTAGTCAAAAATGATCTTAGAACGATTGATGGTGGAAATGGGTCCAACCTTTCTATGGACCCTAACCCCACATCACTAACGTGTTAAGTGCAAAATCGAGTGAGAATGGACCCCTGTTGGTACATTGTAACACCCCTATTTAACATATTTACAGCGGAACTAAAATACTAAGGCGATTATAGATCATCGGGTTCCAAACACTCGGTACCAACCTCACCAATTACAACCATTACAATTATCTAAGTCACGGTCTGAACTTAAGAAAACAACGTAAACAAAACTGAACGTAAAATAGAATAACTCTCCACAGTTCCTAATTCCCATCCCAATCACTCATGCTCTTCGTGGCCACCTGTATAAACAATTCGTACCTGCAAGATGAAACCAAGCAGCCCACCCCGGGAGGGGTGAGTCAGTTCCCTGGAATGGAACTGGTACAATTCTCCAAAATAATATTCAAAACATAACTCTTCAAAATAAACAGTAACTTGAAATCAAACCCTTGAAAGTAGAACAGGGAAGCAGGGCACTTTAAAATCACCAAGTCAAAGATAACAAGTTAAGGATAGAGATAAATAATAGAAAGGTAAAGTTAGTCAATCCAAAAACCACACCATGAGTTAGTGAACATCCAATGCTCAAGTTAGAACCAATTCCAGTTAGGAGTAGAGAGACCCAAGTAGTCACAAGGACCAGGAATGAAAGAAGATATCCAAGAACCAACAACTCAAGAGTGGAATAAAACCAGTTGAGAGAGATGACCCCCACCGCCAAGTACATCCTTTTAGGACAGGGGATATACAGCCCCTCACTGTCTACTACGTCCCTTTGGGACAGGGGATATACAACCCCTCACTGTTTACTACGTCCATTTTGGGATAGGGGATGTACAGCCCCTCACTGTTACCATTGAAGACGCGCGCACGTCGAAACAACAAGACCCAGCTCATGGATGATGAATAAATCCAGAGTCAAAAGAAGAATTACCAAGATTGTCCTTTTCCATATTTCCACTAGATCACTAACTACGCCAGAGCAATACCAAAACACTCAGTCCTACAGAGTGCAGAAGCGTAAACCCTAGGCTGTTAATGTCTAATGAAATAACCCAATAGAAGGAACCAAAAACCATGTAAGTTTCACATTCAAGGCTCAGTTAGTCACACAAGCTGAGTTAGTCACACAACACTTTCCTTTTTTAAATCCATTCAAGCTCAGTTAGCGTTTTCCAAAACATTCCATCAAGCCCATTAGCAAAAGTATCTGAGTACGAGAAATCGTACCTGGGTAACGCTGTAGCAGTTCTAGTTAACTTGCGCAAACAATCAACAGTACTCTGAAGAATATTAAAGGTAGTCTATCATCAATCACTTGTAGCCTACGTTAAGCTTAAATAAACTCCCCACTCTTATTTCTAAGTCTCAATTGTCTTTTAAGCCCTCACTTAAATGTTATGTATAACCTTTGACTTGTCTTAGAATGTTGTATAACTCAAAGTTGTAAGACCAAGAAATGTATTTTATTAACACTTGTTAATTGTTCAACTCTTATCCACTACTCGTACTTAACCATAATTCTCAATTCAAGACTTTTGAGACCCTTATGTCATAAATGCATTTTATGTTATTCAATAAATCTTAGAATTTCAATAACATTCTTAAGCTCAATACTTTTATTCTAAATTTAGAATAAACATCGTATTATGACCTATGATAGGTTTATCTTAGAATATTATACTATTATTTACAATGTACTGATTATGTATTTTATCAATATTACTAAATAATCCATTATGATTAAGTTTCCCCTTAACTTAATTAAGATCTACATCTTGTATATAGAAATCATAGTGTTGTATATACATTTTAGTATAACTTAATTGAGCCACCAAACTCAATTATCATATCCTTAGTTCAGAATGACTTTTTATTATAACCATCTAATAATCTTGACATAAGATGTTGAATTACTTCTCATATTGAAATAACTATATTATAACTAACTTAGACGTAACAAACTCTTACATTTAGTATTCACAAGACATATTATTTGTTTTATTATCACCTATGTAATAAGGTGTTTTAAGATAACCTTTTATGTATCCTTACTTACATTTAATTTCCTAAATGTTTTATTTTACACACCTTCCCTCCATAGACTACGTATAATCCTTTTATACTAAACCTCAATAAACTTAAGTCTTAAATACGTTTTAAATTAGTTACAAAACCTAAGGTTTCAAAGGAGTAACGTAATAAATTATTTTCCTTTATTATGTTTTAGGATAAACATTATATCTTAACATAAGGTAAAATTTATCTAAGAATTAAATTCTTATTCGTAAGTGAAATTGTCCATTATTTAATAAGATCATCTATTCCAAAAAATCATCATACCTTATATTCAAATGACGTACTAATATGTTCTAGTGTCAAAAGGTGAATCAATATAATCTCTCATGTAACTTAGTTTCCTCTAAGTAAAGGTTCAAAGGTTTTAAGTATCTAATTTCTATTTATAAATCTTTTATAAATTCTAACTACTAAACACATCACTTAATTATAAACTCACATCCTAAGTATTGGTAATTAATGTTATAAATGTATTTCATATGGCTCATCTAATGCCAAGAAACTTAAGGATTATTATTTAGATAAATTTCCAAATCATAGTTTAATATAGTTTTATATCATAATCCTTTTAATGATTTTATCTTAAAACATTAAGTTATATTTCAATACCATAAATGTTAAGAAATGATTAAGTCTAGACTTACTAATCCACCTCATATTTAGATGTAAAAGTATTTTATTTATTTTATTATTGTTTATATATATTAAGAACGTTTAGATGTAAAAGTATTACATTTATTTATCCTTAATTATAGAATAAGATCTATTTGTGTAACATTTTATGTAATCTAATCACAATTTTCCTAAGTTTTAACTTATTAATTACTTAACCCAATTATAGACTTACATTATGGTCGTTGACTAACACTATACATGTATTTTAATACGGTTTATATAAATCTTAGAAATTCAAAGATAACTCTTTAAGTTTAATAATCATAATTTAATACCGCCTCATATAATATTCTTTTATTAGTATTATGTAGAGGTTTAGTTTATCTCATTAATTCCTTCGTATTATATTTTCTATAAGGTAGTTTATTTCTTTTATTTATGTTTAGTATATATATATACTAGGATTTATTTAAGACATTCTTTATGCAGTTTTATTGCATTTAATTATTTATATTAACTTTTACACATATCTATATCCAATATACGGTTTATAAAATAAAGTATTTTCCTTAGTTCCTTAGTCCAATTAAGTATATTAACTACTGTAACACCCCCGAAAAGCCCAACAGTAGTCTGAACGTTGCACCAAGTGATATTACAAAAACCTAAGCAGCGGATTCACAGTTTTATCCGGGTGCTACAGACGTCAACCACCCATGTGGTTGTCATGACCATCCTACATACACCAAGTTACGGCCTGCATGACTGGAAACAACCTCACCCAAAACTCTTATAACATACAAGATACAATTCCGAATACCGAGTGTCTACAACAATATTACCGAATCATAAACTGAAAATTACATCCCGGGTGTAGACCATACATCTAGCATACTACTACAACTCAAGAATTATGCCCTGATGGGCTACCCCCCATGGTAGCCACCCCGCCTACGCTCCGTTATCGTCTGGTTCAATACCTGTAAAAATTGGGTTGTAAAGGACTCAGCAAACTACGCGGAGTATGAACGTGTGTAGCCCGTATGTTGCCGGGCCACACGACTACTTGGTCGAATATTATTAAGTCAATTTACATGCTATAATAAAGCAGTAAGGCAGACCAAAATACATCATGGTTTCATACACACTCAAGGGTAGCAAAGCATTAGCAAAAGCAACCCAAGTCATAATATAATGCGTCATAGCCACATCAACACACACAAACCAAGCACAACAAGCCGCTAGTATCGACACAATAATCATGTAAATAATAATGCGTGTGCATAGGTACGTTATACTCCTGATCCTCCTATGGAATCATTCGAGCGTTGTGCGATTTTATTTCTTTTTTCTTGTTCTCATAATGTGTATTACTTTCTCTTTCCTTGCACCAGGTCTGGGGATATAGTTAGATCCTGTGACCATATCGTGTAGGTGCCAATCTTTCCTTGTTCTTTAAGGATTATTTGTGAATTCTTTTATCACTACAATTTGGAGCACGTCTTGTCCATAGCCAATCCTTCATTCCCAGATAGCTCTCTTTCTCTCTGTTGTTTTTAAATGTTACTAGCCACTCCCCCGGATACCAAGGGTCCGTCTCCCTATTCCTTCTCAATGTTACTAGCCACTGCCCCGGATACCAAGGGTCCGTCTCCCTTTTCTTTTCAAAGTTACTAGCCTCTGCCCCGGATACAAAGGGTCCATCTCCCTATTCCTTTTCAAAGTTACTTGCCTCTGCCCCGGATACAAAGGGTCCGTCTCCCTATGCCTTTTAATGTTCTCGTCTCTACCCGGATACAAAGGGTCTGTCTCCTATTCCTTTTAATATTATTGGTCTCTACCCCGGATACAAAGGGTCCGTCTCCCTATTCCTTTTAATATCATTTGTCTCTACCCCGGATACAAAGGGTCCGTCTCCCTATTCATTTCTAACGGGTATTGGCTTATCATTATCATTGATAGATCGAAACCATAGTGGGTGTCATCAGAGGTCCTCTATAGTTAAGAGGAGTTTTCCCTTTATGTAGTTCCTTTGTTTTGTTTACGAGGTTCGTTGTGTTTCATCAACGAGAAGGGACTACATTACTGTGTGCGCGCAAGCAATATGCACAATAATAGCAAGCAGGTAAACCAGGAACATAAGCAATCCATTCACATGCTTTACACAAGCTCACAACAGACAAATCAGCACGGCAAAATAAACATCCGTTTTCATGCATTAGTCTTGTGGTCATAATCAAACAAGGCACACAGCACACAAGCCGTGTAACACGGCAACATACGAACCACACATGTCCATACTTGAAGTCTGTAGGAGGTATCTCCCCCGTCCTAGGCTTCCCCCGTGTGACCGCCCGCTACGTTCCTAAATTTGTAACGCGAGCGTATTAGTCGTGCATTAACGTTCATAAAGTTCATTATTTCATTTTGTTTATCTACACTTAAGGGTTCACACCCGTACTTACCCCATTTTTCTGGGGTTTACATCCTCTACTATCAGTTTAACCACGTGTACTTAGCCTATAATCTCCCTATGATTTATATCAACATAGCCTAGTGTCATAGTATCAGCTGAGGTCCATTGTCAAACTATTATACTTCTTTTACCCATACAATGATCTACTTGCAAGGAACCTACACAACGAAACGATAACTCACAAGTGGTACCCCGCTTAACTAGATGTATTAGGAATGTTTTGAGCTCATTTACAGACCACTCAATCCTTTTAGACTCCTGTACGTTAGTGATACTGAAGCATCGGATTATCGAAAATTGAGATAACATCTCTGTGCAACTTCTATTTAACCTCAATGTTTAATGCATTAAGCTGCCTCCTAATTTCCCCTCCATTTTCTTTCTTGGTTCATAAATTCTGGTTTTCACCCTCGCCTCAATTATCTAAATACTTAGTTAATTTCTCTTAGCATAGTTTTAACCTTCAAACAGATCTAAGGCCACCAGACCAGCCCACTGATCTGCGTCTCCCTTCCCCACTATCCTAACACATGTTTAGACTCGTTTGTTAGTCTTTACCTCACCTTAGCTTGCTTAATGTCACTCTCATTTTTGTATATGTATTTCGTATCCAATTCTGTTTGTACTCTCGGCCTATTTTAAGACTCATTCCGTAATGACACCACCTAGCCCATTACTAAACTGACTGGCGCCCTTAAACATTATTAAACAAGTTAAATCCCTTAGGATTCTCTTATCAGAACCGGCGCTACCTGCAGACCGAGATTGATTCTCTACATTATCCTACTTCTACTATCCTTTTAAAGGTGATATCTAGTTTCCTCTAGCATGCCCAGTTCATTCGCAATTAGTCTGACGTGTTAGTAAGTTTTTGAGCTTAACATCTTGCCAATACCATCTCTATATCGTTTTTGAAATTGCTAGCTATTAACCTCAAGCAGTTACAATTATACTTAACGCTAGGAAAACCAAAACCTCAATCCAAATACAAGGGTTTCTTTGCTGGTGTTGAAACCACTCACAAACAGGAATTCCTTGGTCTTTTGATACATGACAAAATTCTTATTTTCATTCCCAGCCAAGTTCCTCTCATGTTTATACTGATGACACAATACGTTTCCAACACTCGTTTAATCGAATTTTCAACACTTACTGCCTAGGCATTATTTAGTTTTGATTAGGCAATTCCTCTGATTACTTAGTGGTGTTACTTCCCAGCTTACCTATCAGCCTAATACTCCCTGAACACATCACTCCATTTCAGTAGGAAACGCAGCAGGTTTGCAATCTAAACACCTCAAATTTCCTTGTTGTTTTGCTAGTCCACATCTACTAGATTTTTTTTTCCTCACACGTAATCACCAGACCCTTTTAGGCATGTTTTCTTTTACTAAGTCCCTAAACATTATTTTTCCTTGACCACCTCAGTCAAATATTTCCAGAACAACACCACAAGGTTTCGGCAACCAGAACAAGAATTTCCACACAGCAGTTAGCCTTAACACCTCATCTTGCTATTCTGCCAAGCCGACATATAATCAGATGTTTCTTATTATTATTTTTTTGCTTAATACCAATGGCACTTCTCACTTGTTTTCGGTGACACTAGAACATGTTTTTAGTTTGATGAAAAATTGGTACTTAGACCCTCATTTCACTAGTGCATTAACCAGGCAGCACACAGATCTTTCTCCAGCTCAGTATCACCAGATTTGCCAAAGTCCAAACAAAATTATACGCAAGACTAAGCATGAATTTAGATATGGGTTTGGGTTACAACCTTAGGGATTTTTCCGTTGGATTTCTTGCTGATTCCCTCGGTATTTTTGGCACCTTTCCCAGGGGCAACTTCTTGGGTTTCTTCTTGGACTTTGGTTGGCGATTTGGCACAGAAACCCGGCTTCAACAACCGGAATACACCAGAGAGAGTCTCAGGTTAACATGCGTCACTTGTGGAACTCAAAACCGAAACAGTAGAACATAAAAAAAAGACAGTTGGGGCCTTACATCACAGCAACCGGAGAGCAAACTGGTTCATATAGTGGACGACTTACCTGAGGATTTGAGTTACTCTATATCACCACCCCCGTTCGAACCTTAGCAAACGGTATCAAAACTTCTGCTTGAGCTTGAAGACAAGCCATCAGAGGACAACTTCTACCTCAACTTCATGGTGTCTCCTCCCTCTGAAGTCAATTACCGTTATTTTCCCTCCTTCTCTGTGCTATATCCAGGAAATGAGGATAGTTAGATCCTCAAAAATGAAGAGGAGGAAATGCTCGCTCCCGTCAGAATATCCAAACAAAAAATACAAATTCAACTTCAAGAAGCCATCTCCCTCTGAAGTTGAATTCTATCAGGGCTCTTCCTATGAGCCTCTTCAAAAAGATGAGGATATATACGTCCTCAAATTTGAGGAGGAGGAGCCATCCAATTTTGATCCTCGCACCAAGGGTCATCCATTAAAAAATCTGGGCCCTTCTCCAAAGAAAATAATGCCCACCCAACCCACCCATTGAAGCCCACTTCCACCTTCATTTTCGTTCCAGGGGAGGAAATTTACATCCTCGACTCTGAGCAAGCACCACCACTACCATCTTACATCCATACGGCTAAACAACATAGGGAGAATGTTTACATTCTCCAGTTTGACGAAGCAATACCACCATCACCTGGTTTTCAATACAATATTAATGACGGCAAACAACTCCTTCAAAACCAGGTTTTGTGGAGTTTGTATTTTCCTTCTATAGTTGTTGCTGTAATACTTTGTTTTGATCCAGGTGGTTCGGCCCTACTTATTGCAAATTCCTATTTCCGGTGCTACCATTGTCAACTTTCATTTATGATCCGGGATAATGACGAACATGCGTCTAGCTAGAGACGTTAAACCCCGGGCAGCTTGGTGGGAGGCAACCCACTATCTATTTTTTGTCTTTCCTTTAATTTAATGCTGTTTTCTTTTTTGTACTATATTTCACTTTTATATGCTATAATAAAATGCAGGTTTTACTTGAGTACTTCTGGCTGTGTAGAATATTCTTTACAGGTATATTTCATGACATTCCACAGCTGCACTCAAGTGTGGGGGAGCTCTACACACTCTACGAAATTTGGGGAGTACACTCTTTCCCTTTTGCCGTGCCCTATTAATTTAATTCCATCTACACAATGAGGGCATTGCTTCAGCTTAAGTGTGGGGGAGAGTCCTTTTCGGGCCATTTTTGTGCTTAAAATGTTTAAATCTTTCTGCTTGTCTTGCATGTGTTCAAAAAATTAAAATTATGGGCCCTGCTAATATAGGTTGTTCTCTTATGAATAAATAATATTATGAATTGTGGGATAAATGGTACAAATTTTAAAAATTTTCATAAAATCACTTTTGAGGAGCATTTTTTATGCGGTGTGACCAAATAATCTGCAAATGGTTGGATTTTTATTGCTCAGGGGTTCTTTCTGTCTTCTCTCTTAGGGATTGCTAAGGGGTGCTTCTCTGTAAAAAAATATACACAAAATAAAGAAGGGACTTGCGAGAGACCATTGGAACCAACGAAGAGAGTTGAGTGTTCTTAAAACAAAGGCGTGATGCCTACATTTTATCTTCTCATCCTTTATGCAAAAGTGAAACAAATGCATAAATCTATTTTTCCTTTTGTTTTCTCCTCAATGCCCATTCTTGAGAGAAGTTGGCCATGGTAAAAGTTCTCAGAGTCACCTAAACAAAGAAGCATTGAAGTACCTTGGATCATACCCCGAAACTCTATATTTTATTTTTACCCTGAGCACACCTATGCCACCAGCAGTTGATTTTTCACACTCCTCAAAAAGTTTAAAGATCGTGAATTGTTAACCTCTTTATCCTACCCTTAATAATAATATTTGTTAGTATTGAGCATTCCCTACTTACTTGGGTACATGGTTTGCTTGAGGACAAGCAAAAAGATAAGTGTGGGGGTGTGATAAGTGTCCAAATGAGCATGTTTTATAGGTGTATTTCATATATTATATTAGCACTTTTCTTGCTCATTTCTCCACTTTGGTTAGTTTTCCTCTAGTTTATGTTTTATTGATTATCTCACAAATTTATTGGTTAAACATGAGGAAAACCAAGCTAGGAGCAAAGTACACGAAGAGACGAACGCGTAGGCGAAAACGGGGATCAAATCGGAGCTCAAACAAAGATTTTAGAGGCAAAACAATTTTCGTCCGAACCACCGTTCGGACGTACTGGTTCGGACGCGCGCTCCGCGCAGCGTCGACATGTCCGAACCAGCTGGTCCGGACCATGGTCCGGACACTGCTATTTTGACAGCAAGAAAGGAGCCGTGTGAAGAGATAAAATCCTTATCTCTTCACACGCAAATACCACCGCCTTACCACCCCATTTACCCTATATTTCTCTATAAATACACCTCCAAACCTCCATTAAATCATATCTCATTCCACCCCAAACTTATGCCATTTTCCTTCCATAAAAATACCATAAAACTCTCCAAAATCATACATCTCATCCACATATTATCCACATAAAATCCATACAACTCTTCATTCCATAAAAACATTCCATTTCCATACCGTTGTTCTGTCCAACCTCTGCCCAAATATTAGCAGTCAAGATAGTGGAGCTGAATTAATTATCTTTCCCATATGATTTCTTTTACTTCTTATTCTGTCTTTTTAATGACGTTGGGCTAAGAGGATTTACTCCGGGCAAAGGTTAATTTATAGTCTATTTAATTATGTAATCTATATTTCTACCGGTTAAAATAAATACAGTTTGTTACGATTAAAGTTTTTCTCTCACCTTTTTAATAAATCTCATGAATTTATTAAAATGCTTTACTAAGTCTATTTTGATCAGATCGATGATAAATAGACAGGTTAATTAAGCCGTAAATCTGGAGAAAGCTTATTATGATTAATAAGTTAGTATTTTTAGATGCAAATATAATTCCTCACACTTAACCGCCGTTTACATATGTTCTGCTCGAACCTGGATTAGACCGAGCATTTTCTGGTAAACGAGTTCTTATGAGTCTATGATTTAGTCCTCAAGATAATAACAGGAACTTTGCCAAACTATTATAATAAACCGGTAGAGATAGCATAATTAATCAGATTATACAAACCTGAACCCGGAGTCCCGTTTAATTTATCTTCAACTCAGTTAATTAATCTGTTATTTACTTTTCAAAAACAAGTCAATTAATTCCCCCCTTTGTGACAAGCTTAGGTACTACTTTATTTCGCTATAAGTCCCACGGTTTGACCCCGGCCGCTTTTCTCTTACTATACTACTGCGACCGGGTTTATTTGCAGCCCGACGAATATTTTGAGTATTAATTTCTTTCTCAATTGTATTAATTACACCAGTTCTAACCACTCACAATATATAGTCTGCAAAATGGCGCCGTTGCCGGGGACTTGATTTATTCTAGTCCCTAAGCCCCGGATAATTCACCTGTTATATTATAATAATCTGTTACTATTAATTGGACACCTGACTTTGGACATCTGACTACGGACATCTGACTTCTGACATCTAATTACTGACTTCTTAATATTATTGTCATTTAATTTCCATTGTCCTTAACATTTAATTTCCATTGTCCTTAACATTTAAATTCCATTGTCCTTAACATTTAAATTTCCAGTATACTAACTTTTAATTTCCAGTATACTAACTACTAACCTTAATTTTCTGTCATTTAATTTTCTGTCATTTCTTTCCATTGTCTCTAACTACTAACTTATAATTTTTGTCATCTAATTCCTAACATTTTTATTTATTCTAACACATAACAGTTTCTTTTCTCTGTTTTGAGTGGTGAATGCCTTTTACCAGGTCACACAGCTACCCAGAAAATATTTAAAATCACACGGTTGGTTACATTCCAGAGATCGAGAGAACCTTTCTGCGCACCCTAAGGCAGAGACGAACTCAACAAAACATTACCACCACAGTGATAGAATCTAGCCCGGAAGCTGACATGGCATCTACACCAGCGACAGTTCGAAATATCAACAGGCCGTCTAACCAAGGACAACAGCCTGCTATCATCCTTCCTCACCTTAGCCCATCCGAATACGATGAGTGGCAGAAGTTGAAGCCATATCATCAGATCAGATGTGTTAAGGAGCTGGGCATGTTTGATGGTTCCAGTCCAGACGAAGCCCTGTTACATGTTACAAAATTCTTGCAACATGCCAACAGTCTTACTGCAACCGACGCAGTACTCCAGTACGCAAGATTGTCATTATTCCCTCACAGCCTGACGGGAAGTGCGAGCAAGTGGTATCATAGCCTGACACTGAGTACCATTGGTACTTGGGATGACATGGCCACCAAGTTCTATGACAAATTCCTACCCCCGAGCCGAACATTGGAGATGATTGCTGAAATCTATAATTTCAAGCAACCTGGGTCGGAGAATATTTGTGAAACTTGGGACCGTTTCAAAGGACTACTACTTACTTGTCCTCACCATGGTCTGACAAAAGAACAAGTATCACAATTGTTCTACAAAGGCTTGATCGGTCCATGCAGAACAATGGTATTATCCTCCTTAGGGGCCGATATTCTGAAAAAGCCAGGAGCACAATTTCTGAATAGCATGGAGTCTCTTTGTGAAGAAATCAGAGACTGGGCCTCCGGTGGATCAAGGAGCGGTACTCCAGGTTTATACCATGTTGGGGAAAGTGATAACAAGTTCGACCAACTGATGAAAAGCCATGAGCAACTCATGGAAAGCAATGCTCAGCAGGCAACAAAGTCAGACAAAGTAGCACTAATGTAGTGTAAAAGTGGCTTGAGCTACAGCGAAACGATGATCTACAACCCCTCCAGGCTATGCACCTCTACATCATCTCCTGTTATCTTGTACACAATGTGGTGGGCCTCATTACTACGAACAATGCCCCCAGCTACAAGAATTAAAAGCAGCAGAGGAGGCAAACTATCTCACCAACAATTCAGGATACAGACAACCTTGGCAACGTAACATGCAATCCAACCTTCGCTACTCAAACACCGACAATATTCAAAACCCACATACACTTCAACCATCTCAAAATTACAGACCTCAGTCCAATTTCCAAGGAGGCCAAAGGCAATATCAACAACAGCCTTATGGCAATGAAGCATCTTCAAGTCGACCAGCTCAACCTCCTTCGAATCCTGAGTCTGAAATGTCTCAAATGCAAGAGATGTTTAAAGCGATGATGGGTAAGTCCCAAGACACGCAAGAGGAGGTCACAGCTCTCCGCAATGACCAAAAAGCCTTGCAGTCTCAAATACAACAGCTTCTAACTCAACAAAGGCCACCTGGTAAATTTCCTTCACAGACCAATCCTAATCCAAAAGAGTATACAAGTGCAATTTACGTAGTGGACCAGCCCATCACATCAGCTCAAAGGGAGCAACAACCCGAGAGTGAAATGGTCCCTGAAGTGGAGCAGCAGGCTGAGGAAGAATACCTCGACATGAACCAACTGAAGCTCTATGCCAAATTAGTTGCGATAAACGAAATGATGGAAGGTCCACTAGACCTTACATCACAGCAACCGGAGAGCAAACTGGTTCATATAGTGGACGACTTACCTGAGGATTTGAGTTACTCTATATCACCACCCCCGTTCGAACCTTAGCAAACGGTATCAAAACTTCTGCTTGAGCTTGAAGACAAGCCATCAGAGGACAACTTCTACCTCAACTTCATGGTGTCTCTCCCTCTGAAGTCAATTACCGTTATTTTCCCTCCTTCTCTGTGCTATATCCAGGAAATGAGGATAGTTACATCCTCAAAAATGAAGAGGAGGAAATGCTCGCTCCCGCCAGAATATCCAAAAAAACACCAAATTCAACTTCAAGAAGCCATCTCCCTCTGAAGTTGAATTCTATCAGGGCTCTTCCTATGAGCCTCTTCAAAAAGATGAGGATATATACGTCCGCAAATTTGAGGAGGAGGAGCCATCCAATTTTGATCCTCGCACCAAGGGTCATCCACTAAAAAATCTGGGCCCTTCTCCAAAGAAAAATAATGCCCACCCAACCCACCCATTGAAGCCCACTTCCACCTTCATTTTCGTTCCAGGGGAGGAAATTTACATCCTCGACTCTGAGCAAGCACCACCACTACCATCTTACATCCATACGGCTAAACAACATAGGGAGAATGTTTACATTCTCCAGTTTGACGAAGCAATACCACCATCACCTGGTTTTCAATACAATATTAATGACGGCAAACAACTCCTTCAAAACCAGGTTTTGTGGAGTTTGTATTTTCCTTCTATAGTTGTTGCTGTAATACTTTGTTTTGATCCAGGTGGTTCGGCCCTACTTATTGCCAATTCCTATTTCCGGTGCTACCATTGTCAACTTTCATTTATGATCCGGGATAATGACGAACATGCGTCTAGCTAGAGACGTTAAACCCGGGCAGCTTGGTGGGAGGCAACCCACAATCTATTTTTGTCTTTCCTTTAATTTAATGCTGTTTTCTTTTTGTACTATATTTCACTTTTATATGCTATAATAAAATGCAGGTTTTACTTGAGTACTTCTGGCTGTGTAGAATATTCTTTACAGGTATATTTCATGACATTCCACAGCTGCACTCAAGTGTGGGGGAGCTCTACACACTCTACGAAATTTGGGGAGTACACTCTTCCCTTTTGCCGTGCCCTATTAATTAATTCCATCTACACAATGAGGGCATTGCTTCAGCTTAAGTGTGGGGGAGAGTCTTTTCGGGCATTTTTGTGCTTAAAATGTTTAAATCTTTCTGCTTGTCTTGCATGTGTTCAAAAAATTAAAATTATGGGCCCTGCTAATATAGGTTGTTCTCTTTATGAATAAATAATATTATGAATTGTGGGATAAATGGTACAAATTTAAAAATTTTCATAAAATCACTTTTGAGGAGCATTTTTTTGCGGTGTGACCAAATAATCTGCAAATGGTTGGATTTTTATTGCTCAGGGGTTCTTTCTGTCTTCTCTCTTAGGGATTGCTAAGGGGTGCTTCTCTGTAAAAAAATATACACAAATAAAGAAGGGACTTGCGAGAGACCATTGGAACCAACGAAGAGAGTTGAGTGTTCTTAAAAACAAAGGCGTGATGCCTACATTTTATCTTCTCATCCTTTATGCAAAAGTGAAACAAATGCATAAATCTATTTTTCCTTTTGTTTTCTCCTCAATGCCCATTCTTGAGAGAAGTTGGCCATGGTAAAAGTTCTCAGAGTCACCTAAACAAAGAAGCATTGAAGTACCTTGGATCATACCCCGAAACTCTATATTTTATTTTTACCCTGAGCACACCTATGCCACCAGCAGTTGATTTTTCACACTCCTCAAAAAGTTTAAAGATCGTGAATTGTTAACCTCTTTATCCTACCCTTCATAATAATTATTTTAGTATTGAGCATTCCCTACTTACTTGGGTACATGGTTTTGCTTGAGGACAAGCAAAAAGATAAGTGTGGGGGTGTGATAAGTGTCCAAATGAGCATGTTTTATAGGTGTATTTCATATATTATATTAGCACTTTTCTTGCTCATTTCTCCACTTTGGTTAGTTTTCCTCTAGTTTATGTTTTATTAATTATCTCACAAGTTTATTGGTTAAACATGAGGAAAACCAAGCTAGGAGCAAAGTACACGAAGAGACGAACGCGTAGGCGAAAACGGGGATCAAATCGGAGCTCAAACGAAGATTTTAGAGGCAAAACAATTTTCGTCCGAACCACCGCCCGGACGTACTGGTTCGGACGCGCGCTCCGCGCAGCGTCGACATGTCCGAACCAGCTGGTCCGGACCATGGTCCGGACACTGCTATTTTGACAGCAAGAAAGGAGCCGTGTGAAGAGATAAAATCCTTATCTCTTCACACGCAAATACCACCGCCTTACCACCCCATTTACCCTATATTTCTCTATAAATACACCTCCAAACCTCCATTAAATCATATCTCATTCCACCCCAAACTTATGCCATTTTCTTCCATAAAAATACCATAAAACTCTCCAAAATCATACATCTCATCCACATATTATCCACATAAAATCCATACAACTCTTCATTCCATAAAAACATTCCATTTCCATACCGTTGTTCTGTCCAACCTCTGCCCAAATATTAGCAGTCAAGATAGTGGAGCTGAATTAATCTTTCCCATATGATTTCTTTTACTTCTTATTCTTCTTTTTAATGACGTTGGGCTAAGAGGATTTACTCCGGGCAAAGGTTAATTTATAGTCTGTTTAATTATGTAATCTATATTTCTACCGGTTAAAATAAATACAGTTTGTTACGATTAAAGTTTTTCTCTCACCTTTTTAATAAATCTCATGAATTTATTAAAATGCTTTTCTAAGTCTATTTTGATCAGATCGATGATAAATAGACAGGTTAATTAAGCCGTAAATCTGGAGAAAGCTTATTATGATTTAATAAGTTAGTATTTTCAGATGCAAATATAATTCCTCGCACATAACCGCCGTTTACATATGTTCTGCTCGAACCTGGATTAGACCGAGCATTTTCTGGTAAACGAGTTCTTATGAGTCTATGATTTAGTCCTCAAGATAATAACAGGAACTTTGCCAAACTATTATAATAAACCGGTAGAGATAGCATAATTAATCAGATTATACAAACCTGAACCCGGAGTCCCGTTTAATTTATCTTCAACTCAGTTAATTAATCTATTATTTACTTTTCAAAAACAAGTCAATTAATCCCCCCTCTGTGACAAGCTTAGATACTACTTTATTTGCTATAAGTCCCACGGTTGACCCCGGCCGCTTCTGTCTTACTATACTACTGCGACCGGGTTTTATTTGCAGCCCGACGGATATTTTGAGTATTAATTTCTTTCTCAATTGTATAATTACACCAGTTCTAACCACTCACAATATATAGTCTGCAAGTACTCAATAATATTCCAATGTACAGTAATATTCATATATTATACTATATGTATCAAGAAAACAAGTCATTCATTCATAACCACAATACATCCAACCAATCTTTCGTACACAGTACACAGACATAACGACCATAACACACCAACATCAAACGCGCAACAACACAGCAAAAACGTAACGCGCCTAACCCCTTAAAAATGGATTACGCCCACGTAATCCCCACTATATCATTCTTGAACCTTGGTTGAAGATGTTTAAGTCTTAGGTTCTTGTTCCATGTAATGTAGCTCTCATTATAATCCCATCGAAGGTCTTAACCATGTGAGTGGCTTAGTTATGTGTATCATAAGACTTTTATCGGTACACATACCGATCTAACTAACGGATTCAGGTTTAGCCTCTCGGGTCTAAGGTATGGACAGATGAGTTACTTGTCATTCACTTGAAGGTGTGAGATACGGTTCACCAGCTTCTGCTGTGCGCCTCTGATTTCCTTTAGGTTTAGTTTCCTTTACTATGCCTTCCAAGGCGGTGCATGGCTTAATGTACAGGAGTAAATGCCTCTTGATTGACGTGGTGGGGTATTTTAATTCATATACAGTATCGGTGGGTTATAATTTATCTTCATTTCTTTGGAAGTCGGATATTCATGCTTTTGGTGCGCTTTTAAGCGTCTGAATTTTTTTTGTTTCTGGCTGACCTTTTGACTTCAATTTATGTATGGTCTGTAGTAACGATTTAGTTCTTAGTATTGGAATGTTACCGACGTGTCATTGTTACAACGATTTGTTTAGTTTATATTACGTTGACAATTACGTGTACAACCAAATTAGACGTTTTTCGTCTTTAAGAAATCTTTATTTTTCAGCCCCACCTATGGCTTTGACACTGCTGGTTGACTTCAGTTAGTTTGAGTCACAAGGTTACCGAATTATATATGTTAGAAGTTTCTATGATTGTAAACCGTTTTAAGATGGGATATTTAGTTTCCTCATCATCATCATTGTTCTTATGTCCTGCCAGGAAGTAAAGTAATTGATGTCCACTGATTACTTATTGCATTTGATTACGGTAGTGTATACTTTATGTATTAACAGTTATGTTATTGGTACATCACATTATTTACAGTCGTCACATATCTGTACACCCTTGTGTTTATCCCCGAATTTTTCGAGCCATGAACCCATGTATTTTATATGGTTTCATCATCTAGTATCAACACTGCTTCTTTCGCATTTTTACTTATCCAACTTATAAACTTTCACCTATTTATAGTTTATGTGTCCACTTGTAGGGTGTTTCGAGAATCATCCAACACTGACGTGATCAGCGTAAATGTTGGGCTACCCCTTCACCCCAATTTGTGCGCAGTGTCGCTTGACCTGGCCAGGGTCAAGTTCAACCTTGCACGTCCGATTTAAACAATCAATCAATTAGTCAAATTCGAACTCTTATCCCACTTGTTTTTAGTCATCTAGTAATCAATTCATGGACTAGTGTTGAAACCTAAGCCTTTAGATTATTTTCTGATTATTATTCCTTGTGTTTCTCTTACTTGAAATAGTCTAGCTTTTTACCTCCTTGGTCCACTAAACGAGTGGTAGGTACTCCGGATTTATCACCACTGAGGTCTCAATATTTATTTTCGATCGTTGAGTTGTATTGTTAACTCAAGTTAGGTACGGTTGATTTACTAATCAAGACCTTCTTTATTGAACCCATTTACTCCTTGGGTTTTTATTGGTATCTTGTCTTTTCTGGTATGTATGTATGTACATTGGTATATATGATTTGATAAATCCTGTTTAGAGTTCCTTAATATGTAGTGTGTTTGGAAGGACTATTTCGCAATAGTCGCCTTATGCATTGCCCTTTAGATATTTACATGGGAGGTCAAATTTGTGTGGCGATGTTTGTGATTTTAATAATATTGTGCGCTGGTAAATTGATTTCAGAATGTACAAAAACATATATATCTTATGGTTGGAAACCCTACTTGCAGGCTTGTGTCTGGATATATCTCCGTTAAACTCTAGTATGAACTAACGAAGTTTAGGTATTTGTTGATTGTTACGTAACCATGGAGTCCCAAATTTGACGCCATATCATTTCTTCATAACCATAGTTAATGATAACACATGATTCAAAGGGTTTATCTTTTATAAAATGGAATTCCACAATTACTCATGTCATTGTTTGCAGGTGTTTTAACAGTTCCTCTTTCGGAATTTGTTCTTTCATGATTGCAATTCAATTCTCTACTATACTCAACTCCTTTTATTTGGTCTCTTTGATCACGAGACTCGATAGATGTTTTAACGTAGTGGCGAATTCACTGCCATTCTCCTATATGTTTAATTTATGTTGGGTGGGTACTCAGTGCCTCATGGAATGGCTATTTACAAGGTTCGAGAGTCCTTTTTATGGTCCCTATACCAATTTGTGTTTTTTTCTCAGGGAACTGTAGTTGTTGTCTTAGAAAATTTGTTATGTCAGATAATGAAGAGAAACGCGAGGGGAGCAGGGAATTTATTGAATTCCGTAATATTATACTTCAGTGTGTAAAATGGTGTCATGTCTATTAAGCATTATAGATTTTACCAATTTTATGGTGTAATTTCGTCTCAAACTTATTCTCTTATTTCGTTGTTTTATGAGAGGTTTACTAAAATTAACCTCTCAAGTGTACGAATTGAAGAATTTATCTCAATCCCACCCTTGGCTTAATTAATCACTTATTCAAGCTTTATTTATTTCATAAATTTTAGGGATATCTCTATCCTCTTTGCTTGTCAGGTAGGGTCCTATCGACTGCTAAGCATGTCGACCCAAGTTGCCGCTAAAATTGGTTCCTCTATGGGTTGTTCCTTTGGCAACGTCTTTGAACTTCACGCCCCAATCAGAGCTTCGAGTCTTAGGTCTATAGTATACTTTAGTTTTCCTTACCGGATTGATTATATGCCATTGTGTAGATGCCAGATCGGGTTTTCCCGAGTGTGAGGAGGCCTTCTACCTCTCCGGTGTTTTTTTTCCTATAAATTGAAATGGACCCTAGGGACGTGGAGGTTGGTTTAGGTGTCTGTTAGGTATCCAGTAATTTCTGGGGAAGAACCTTAACTAACGAGCCTCACATACTAACCGTAACCCCGTTTCCCCGAATTCATGTTTTCCTATACTCGGTATTTCCTATTCCAGTCATCAGAGCGTAACTGCGCTCTGATACCACTTTCTGTAACCCCCCTGAAAAGCCCAACAGTAGTCTGAACGTTGCACCAAATGATATTACAAAAACCTAAGCAGCGGATTCACAGTTCTATCCGGGTGCTACAGACGTCAACCACCCATGTGGTTGTCATGACCATCCTACGTACACCAAGTTACGGTCTGCATGACTGGAAACAGCCTCAACCAAAACACTTATACAATACAAGATACAATTCCGAATACCGAGTGTCCACAACAATATACCGAATCATAAACTGAAAATTACATCCCGGGTGTAGACCATACATCTAGCATACTACTACAACTCAAGAATTATGCCCTGATGGGCTACCCCCCATGGTAGCCACCCCGCCTACGCTCCGTTATCGTCCGGTTCAATACCTGTAAAAATTGGGTTGTAAAGGACTCAACAAACTACGCTGAGTGTGAACGTGTGTAGCCCGTATGTTGCCGGGCTACACGACTACTTGGTCGAATATTATTAAGTCAATTTACATGCTATAATAAAGTAGTAAAGCAGGCCAAAATACATCATGGTTTCATACACACTCAAGGGTAGCAAAGCATTAACAAAAGCAACCAAGCATAATATACTGGCGTCATAGCCACATCAAACACACAACCAAGCACAACAAGCCGCTAGTATCGCAACAATAATCATGTACATAATAATGCGTGTGCATAGGTACGTTATACTCCTGATCCTCACTATGGAATCATTCGAGCGCTGTGCAATTTTATTTCTTTTCTCTTGTTCTCATAATGTGTATTACTTTCTCTTTCCTTGCACCAGGTCTGGGGATATAGTTAGATCCCGTGACCATATCATGTAGGTGCCAATCTTTCCTGTTTCTTTAGGATTTTGTGAATTTTTATCACTACAATTTGGAGCACGTCTTGTCCATAGCCAATCCTCCATTCCCGGATAGCTCTCTCTCTCTCTCTATTGTTTTTAAATGTTACTAGCCGCTGCCCGGTACCAAGGGTCCGTCTCCCTATTCCTTCTCAATGTAACTAGCCACTGCCCGGATACCAAGGGTCCGTCTCTCTTTTCCTTTTCAAAGTTACTAGCCTCTGCCCTGGATACAAAGGGTCCATCTCCCTATTCCTTTTCAAAGTTACTAGCCTCTGCCCCGGATACCAAGGGTCCGTCTCCCTATGCCTTTTAATGTTCTGGTCTCTACCCCGGATACAAAGGGTCCGTCTCCCTATTCCTTTTAATATATTGGTCTCTACCTCGGATACAAAGGGTCCGTCTCCCTATTCCTTTTAATATCATTGGTCTCTACCCCGGATACAAAGGGTCCGTCTCCCTATTCATTTCAAAGGGTATTGGCTTATCATTATCATTGATAGAACGACACCATAGTGGGTGTCATTAGAGGTCCTCTATAGTTAAAAGGAGTTTTCCTTGTTGTAGTTCCTTTGTTTTGTTTACGAGGTTCGTTGTGTTTCATCTCAAGGTTTCATCACGAGAAGGGACTACACTACTGTGTGCGCGCAAGCAATATGCACAATAATAGCAAGCAGGTAAACCAAAAACATAAGCAATCCATTCACATGCTTTACACAAGCTCACAACAGACAAATCAGCACGACAAAACAAACATCTGTTTTCGTGCATTAGTCTTGTGGTCATAATCAAACAAGGCACACAGCACACAAGCCGTGTAACACGGCAACATACGAACCACACATGTCCATACCTGAAGTCTGTAGGAGTTATCTCCCCCGTCCTAGGCTTCCCCCGTGTGACCGCCCACTACGTTCCTAAATTTGTAACGCGAGCGTATTAGTCGTGCATTAACGTTCGTAAAGTTCGTTATTTCATTTTGTTTATCTACACTTAAGGGTTCACACCCGTACTTACCCCTAATTTTTCTGGGGTTTACATCTCCACTACTATCAGTTTAACCATGTGTACTTAGCCTATAATCTCCCTATGATTTATATCAACATAGCCTAGTGTCATAGTATCAGCTGAGGTCCATTGTCAAACTATTATACTTCTTTTACCCATACAATGATCTACTTGCAAGGAACCTACACAACGAAAAGATAACTCACAAGTGGTACCCCACTTAACTAGATGTATTAGGAATGTTTTGAGCTCATTTACAGACCCACTCAATCCTTTTAGACTCCTGTACATTACTCATACTGAAGCATCGGATTATCGAAAACTGAGATAACATCTCTGTGCAACTTCTATTTAACCTCAATGTTTAATGCATTAAGCTGCCTCCTAATTTCCCCTCCATTTCTTTCTTGGTTCATAAATTCTGGTTTTCACCCTCGCCTCAATTATCTAAATACTTAGTTAATTTGTCTTAGCATAGTTTTAGCCTTCAAACAGATCTAAGGCCACCAGACCAGCCCACTGATCTGCGTCTCCCTTCCCCACTATTCTAACACACTGTTTAGACACGTTTGTAAGTCTTTACCTCCACCTTAGCTTGCTTAATTTCACTCTCATTTTTGTATATGTATTTCGTATCCAATTCTGTTGGTACTCTCGGCCTATTTTAAGACTCATTCCGTAATGACACCACCTAGCCCATTACTAAACTGACTGGCGCCCTTAAACATTATTAAACAAGTTAAATCCCTTAGGATTCTCTTATCAGAACCGGCGCTACCTGCAGACCGAGATTGATTCTCTACATTATCCTACTTCTACTATCCTTTTAAAGGTGATATCTAGTTTCCTCTAGCATGCCCAGTTCATTCGCATTAGTCTGACGTGTTAGTAAGTTTTTGAGCTAACATCTTGCAATACCATCTCTATATCGTTTCTGAAATTGCTAGCTATTAACCTCAAGCAGTTACAATTATACTTAATGCTAGGAAACACCAAAACCTCAATCCAAATACAATGGTTTCTTTGCCGGTGTTGAAACCACTCACAAACAGGAATTCCTTAGTCTTCTGAAACATGACAAAATTCTTATTTTCATTCCCAGCCAAGTTCCTCTCATGATTATACTGATGACACATTACGTTTCCAACACTCGTTATTCGAATTTTCAACACTTACTGCCTAGGCATTATTAGTTTTGATTAGGCAATTCCTCTGATTACTTAGTGGTGTTACTTCCCAGCTTACCTATCAGCCTAATACTCCCTGAACACATCACTCCATTTCAGTAGGAAACGCAGCAGGTTTGCAAGCTAAACACCTCCAATTTCCTTGTTGTTTTGCTAGTACAACTCTACCAGATTTTTTTCTTCACACGTAATCACCAGACCCTTTTAGGCATGTTTTTTTCCTAAGTCCCAAAACATTATTTTTCCTTGACCACCTCAGTCAAATATTTCCAGAACAACACCACAAGGTTTCGGCAACCAGAACAAGAATTTCCACACAGCAGCTAGCCTTAACACCTCATCTTGCTATTCTGCCAAGCCGACATATAATCAGATGTTGCTTATTAATTTTTTTTTTTTTTGCTTAATACCAATGGCACTTCTCACTTGTTTTCGGTGGCACTAGAACATGTTTTTAGTTTGATGAAAAACTTGGTACTTAGACCCTCATTTCACTAGTGCATTAACCAGGCAACACACAGATCTTTCTCCAGCTCAGTATCACCAGATTTGCCAAAGTCCAAACAAAATTATACGCAAGACTAAGCATGAATTTAGATATGGGTTTGGGTTACAACCTTAGGGATTTTTCCGTTGGATTTCTTGCTGATTCCCTCTGTATTTTTGGCACCTTTCCTAAGGGCAACTTCTTGGGTTTCTTCTAGGACTTTGGTAGGCGATTTGGCATAGAATCCCGGCTTCAGCAACCGGAATACGCCAGAGGGAGTCTCAGGTTAACAGGCGTGTTATACCCAAAATTTTGACCCCCTGGTTAGGGTCTGCAAGTTTTGGTGTCGTGAGGGATATTTGATCGGATAATGAGGGATTCCGGCTCGATTGGCGTGTTCCAGGTCCTGAGGAGCAGTCTCGTCATTGTCAGGGGCGTTTTCGTAATTTTTAAGGCTTTTGAGATCTCCTATAGGCTTTCTCTCTCCTCCAAAGGGTGCCCAAATCAGCTCGAAATGCTTTGATATTTTACCCATGATAGAGGATGACATTTGGGGCATAATGACGTTGGAATTTTGATTTTTCAAATTTCCAATAATTTTCTAGCAATTTCTGACTGAATCTGACGAGAAATTGAATTTAAAAATATTCCAATATCCAAAAATTCGATTCCACTTTAGAAAATTCAGGAATATCATCCTTTACCCACTTGTAAAATTTCATAATCAAATTCCTTTTGGAAGCCCTTGAGCTAAAACGTCGGTAAATCTCGGTTTTTACCGGATTTTTCTATCTTTAAGGAAGCCTATATAAGGAGCCTTATCCCATGATCAAAGGATAACCTCAAGAACCCTAGGCTCTCAAAGAAGGCAGCCGTCTCTCTCTCTCCACGTTTTGAACCCAGAGCCACGATCAAACACCGAAATCTCACCAAAATCAACACCAAAACATATTTTTCAACTCCCACAACATCATCAATCATCAAAACCCACAAAAACACCACCAAAACGTGAAGAACAGCAAGAACAACCAACAACCAGAAGCTTGGTGCGAAATCCTCTCGGGTTGCCATCAACGGAGCACTCAACGAATCCCGGTGTGAAGAATCACCGTGAATCCGAAGGTAAAAACAGGTAGAAATCCCACTTTCCTAACTCTCCACGGTATTATCTGTCTTGCCTCAAAATTTGGGCTCAAACTAACCCCTCTACGCTTCTGTATTGCTGTTTGTTTAAGCTTTGTCCAATAACTTGTTTGCTAAGTTTCGTGCTTAATTCGAATTCAAATTGAAAACTTTCAATCACTAACATCTTGTAAATCCTTCAGGCTACACACCCATAAAATTTGAGCAAAAACACCTTCGGGAACAGCCTCAACGCCGCCGTCCGAGGGCGGTCCGCACCCACGGACGTCATGTCCGGGGTCCCGGACTCCCTGTCCGTAAGCTCGGACGCCCACGGACGGCGGCGGGATTTTTTTTAAATTTTAAAAATTTAGGTTTTCTAATAGTGTCCGGGCCCACGGACAGCCTGTCCGTGGCCCCGGACTTTACAATTTTCTGTTTTATGTTTAATTCGACTTTTATTTCCATATAGGTTAACTAGGGTCCGTGGCCTCGGACATTAGGTCCGTGGCTACGGACGGAAAAAAATTTGACCTAATTCTGCCTCCGAAACCCTAGTTTAGGTAATTTTAATTTCCACTTTAATTTTCTGTCAAAAAATGTTAAAAAATAAAAAAAAACAGAAGAGCACACCTAGGTTAAAAAAACTTTGTAGAAAGCCGTAATTGAACCAAGTAGAGGAAAAACGACCTAGGAAGGGTAATGAAAGTAATTGAACCCTAAATAAGTCGAATACCAAGCCCTCGAACCCGAACTCTCCTTTCCTAATTCGATCTAGGTTAAAATTAGGTGGCGACTCATAATAGGTTCCAGTGAGCTAGCTTAGGTTTAAATAATTATTGTTTTATGACATAGTTATTAATCTTAGGTTATAGGTGGACCTAAAACCCGATTAGATCCTAATCAGCTTTAATCCACATAGGATAGGGTTTAAAATCGAGGCTCACAGACTGGCGACTCTGCTGGGGACAAACTCTTAATATTAACTTGTTTAATTTTAAGAAAGAGGGCTTAACTCGAAAAATGTTTATTTATGGCTTTATTACTTTGTTTGTTTACTTCGTGTGCACTTTAATTTTCTGCACCTTTACATCATATGAGAGCGAGGGTCCACCTAAACCAATTTCACCCCGGGACCCGTTTGAGGGTCCCCTGTCTGGGACTCACACCTTTTAGGTGATGTGAATAAGGGGGGGAAAAGAGGAGGATGTCGTCTAACCACATCCCCTAATACCTGGGCCTTAGCCCCAAGCGTTTCCCTGGCAGTGTCCTTACCTAGCCCATTGTTTGGTCAGTCAAAGACCCGGCCGTAGACGCACACCTTCAGGTGATGTGAAAAAAGTGGGGAAGCCCAAAGAGAATAGCGTGCAAGCCTATTCCTTTGTGGCGACCTGGGCCCAAGCCCCAAGCACCTCTCCGGATCGATCCATACCCAAATTGATTTAACCGTCAAGTGAGGACATGTTGAATTTGTGTGGGCCTTGTTTGCTTGTATGATCGGCCCACTACCCAGCCTAGAGATTGATAGGAATTCTCCTACATCAACCTAGCCCAACGCGAATTGGCAGCTCTATTTGTTTGCGGCCCAGAGGCCCTGTTTGGTTCAACATGTGAGTCGTTCGGGCTTCGGCCCAAAAGCCTAGACTTAGGTGATTTCACTTCTGGCCCATTTTGAATTATCCAATTAGTTATAGGCCCATAAAAAGGAAATCCACCTGAACTTGAAATAACTCACAAGTCCTGAAAATAAAATCTTTTTCGGCTTAGCAACCATCTTCTCTGGCCCAAAGAAAGTTAGGCCCATTCGTGATTTAGGGATCGTTCCAGCCCATGTTCTTTATTTCAGGCCCAAACACATTTCGGCCCAAGGGCTCATTCTAGTCTAGGAAAACTCTTCACTCGGGCTCTGACCCAAAATCCTAGATCTAGGTGCCATTTTTTAGGCCCAACCAAAACACTCGGCCCAAATTCCAGTTCATATATAGAGCAATCAGTCCGGCCCAAGTACCACACTCATTCATTTCATCTAGGCCCATAGACTAGTTCATAGTTTTGCCCATGAGCTTCGCTCTCAGTCCAGAATTTCAGCCCATAAAACATTTGAATCCAAGATAGTTTGCATAATTCATTCATTCCAGTTTCGGCTTCAAGGCCCAACAAGAACACCAAAAATAAATAAGTCATCACGTCATTTCACCGTCATCCACTATCTTGATCACATACATCCCATGTGTCTCACCACACTCCCCTCTCCACATGAAACTCATTCTTGCGCGGGGAATATCTCACCTCCTTGTCGGCTTCCACCACTTGTCACCTCTCGATAGAAAGTTTCACCGTACACTGAAAGCATCCCACTACCATGCTTTGCTTTCATCACTACATCACTCCACCAAAACAGCAAGACTTCATCGCCACGTACCACCACACATACAGCCACCTCCAACGAATAACCTGGGTATTCAAAAGGCTTGTCAAAAAACCCCACAATAATACTGGGGGCAATCTGAGTTAAGGGTCGATAATGTTTATTTCATTGATTTAAAGCGCGTGAACAAGTCTCTGAGTGAACATTTCGCGAGAGTGCCTTGAGCGGTAAAACCATGAGTGAAAGAGCATGTCATTTTTACGTGACTCTAGAGAGATCACATTCAAAGGTAAGGAAAACGGCATACATAACTCCGACCGAAGGAGACACTTTGTAAATTTACGCTTAAACCTGTGAAAAGTAACAAAGAACGGATACACAACTATTAGGGATGACGAAGCACCTAGGTACAGCACCACACAGCCAAAAGCTTGTGAACCCTGACATTACACCCTAGGCACCCCCGCTGAGCTTTTCGTATACGTTCCCCTTTTACAACACTACAAACTCCACAAACAAGCCAGCCAATGATGAATGACCGACCCGGTGACCAAAGGAAGCAAGGAGCCCGACTTCCGAACAGCAACTTCACAAGTCCAAAGAAGCAAAACCGCTACCAGCGTGACGAAATGATCCGGAAATGGTCCCAAAGTGACACAGGATCCAAACGAGCTAACATCAAAAACAGCTCTCAAAGTTCAAAACCGGGAAACACAAGAACCCCGAAGAAAAAGAAATTCAAAGAAAGGCGAACCTGAAAAGCCTCGAAGAAATCCAAAATCAGAAAGAAGATAGAAGGTGCAAGGAACAACCCAAAAGTTCCAAGTCCCAAGTTCACAAGCGAAGTCATCACGAAGTAGCCAAACGACTTCAATACAAAGAAGGCAAGTCCGAGAGACGGGTTGCAAGTTGCAGCTTTGGTCACCCTTATAGCTCTACATATCATAAACACTCCTCCATTGTCCTGTTGTCATTCATCACACCCCATAACCACGATAAGCTTAAAAGACTTCCGACCTAGTAGTTGTGTATCCAATCACGTGAAAGTAACAGGTTGAACGCGTAAATCTAACAAATGTCAAATTCAATGGTTGGGATGTTTTGACCAAAATGAGAGCATGACTGCAAGCATTAAACACCTTGAGTGTAGGATAGAAAGCACCACATCAAGATAAACCTTGACCTTGTGAGAATGAGACTTGTTTTGCGCAATTAATCAAAGAAAATACTGGGGGCAATCGATCGTTCCGATCGATTGCCAAAAATCCTAAAGAACTCAGATTGCCTTAAGGAAAAATACTGGGGGCAATTGTTGGTCCCAACAATTGCAACAACGACACCGATTGGGGCCCAAAAGTCAGAAACCCAAAGGATTCAAACCCTTCTCATACCACTCAGGCCCGTCCTAAGCCCTACCTCCACTTACAAACATTTACAGGCCCGTCCTAAGCCCTTCCTTCACGTCAAATTCCCACAGGCCCGTCCTAAGCCCTACCTCCACTTACGAACATTCACAGGCCCGTCCTAAGCCCTTCCTCCACGTCAAATTCCACAGGCCCGTCTTAAGCCCTACCTCCATGTCCAAACATCCGTAGGCCCATCTTGAGCACTACCATCTCCAGATTTGACATGAACCTTAATCCTTCTACATCCACTTAGACCCATCATACATTTTACCCACTTTCACTTAGAACAACCTTTAGGCTCGTCATAAGACCTAGAACCATCCTTTAGGCTCGTCATAAGACCTAGTTCCATCCCTATAGGCTCGTCATAAGACCTAGATCCAACCTTAGGCTCGTCATAAGACCTAGATCCATCCTTAGGCTCGTAGTAAGACCTAGTTGCATCCCTTTAGGCTCGTCATAAGACCTAGTTTCAACCCTTAGGCTCGTCATAAGACCTAGATCCTTCCCTTAGGCTCGTCATAAGACCTAGAACCATCCTTTAGGCTCGTCATAAGACCTAGTTCCATCCCTATAGGCTCGTCATAAGACCTAGATCCAACTTTAGGCTCGTCATAAGACCTAGATCCATCCTTAGGCTCGTAGTAAGACCTAGTTGCATCCCTTTAGGCTCGTCATAAGACCTAGTTTCAAACCTTAGGCTCGTCATAAGACCTAGATCCTTCCCTTAGGCTCGTCATAAGACCTAGAACCATCCTTTAGGCTCGTCGTAAGACCTAGTTGCATTCTCTTAGGCTCGTAGTAAGACCTAGCGTTACCCTTTAGCTTACCCACTCTCATCAAACACATTGCATTCATCACATTCATATAGGCTCGTTAAGACCTAGTTGCATTATCCAGGCGCGTCACAAGACCTGGCGACAGAAAAGTTGGCGAGGTGATGGCAATAAATCCTCCTTTTGTGATGTCAACTTATTTTCGGGATCAACGAATGGTGGGCAAAGGCAATAAGTCCCCAGGGTTTTTACCAGGAGTTATCCCTGCACACCGGCTTGGGGGGCGATGGCAATAAGTCCACATTGGGTCCAGCCAGGAGCATCGGCACGGGTTTCGGTCCCCCAGAAGCATCCGAGCATCATCAGCATCATCAGCATCATCAGCATCATCAACATCATCGGCATTATCATCAGCATCAGCATCATTTGCATCATTAGCATTCAGCATTCTTGCATTTGCATCCAGTTTTCACATCCTAGGCAGTCAACGCCTTAGAATAGCTTGACATCATTTTCACCACTTTAGGTAGTCAGCGCCTTAGAATAGCTCGACAGCATATCATCATTTCAGGTAGTCAACGCCTTAGAATAGCTTGACATCATTTTCACCACTTTAGGTAGTCAGCGCCTTAGAATAGCTCGACAGCATATCATCATTTCAGGTAGTCAACGCCTTAGAATAGCTTGACATCATTTTCACCACTTTAGGTAGTCAGTGCCTTAGAATAGCTCGACAGCATATCATCATTTCAGGTAGTCAACGCCTTAGAATAGCTTGACATCATTTTCACCACTTTAGGTAGTCAGCGCCTTAGAATAGCTCGACAGCATATCATCATTTCAGGTAGTCAACGCCTTAGAATAGCTTGACATCATTTCATCACTTTAGGTAGTCAGCACCTTAGAATAGTTCGACAGCATATCATCATTTTAGGTAGTCAACGCCTTAGGATAGCCTGACATCGTATCATCCTTATAGGTAGTCGGCACCTAGAATAGTCTGACATCACTTCGTTATTACCTTTAGGTAGTCGGCACCTTAGAATAGCTCGACAATGCTTTGTAGCTTAGGTAGTCAGCGCCTTAGAATAGCTCGACAATGCTTTGTAGCTTAGGTAGTCAGCGCCTTAGAATAGCTCGACAATGCTTTGTAGCTTAGGTAGTTAGCGCCTCCGAGTAGCTGGGCATCGTTAACCCGGTTTTCATACAACGTGGAGGATTCTGTGGAGTCCAAAATTTTGGGGCACCACTCAAGCATCAACCAGACTTTTCACATTCGTTACAAAGTCCAGTTGACGGGGGGCAATCTGTTATACCCAAATTTTGACCCCCCTGGTTAGGGTCTGCAAGGTTTTGGTGTCGTGAGGGATATTTGATCGGATAATGAGGGATTCCGGCTCGATTGGCGTGTTCCAGGTCCTGAGGAGCAGTTTCGTCATTGTCAGGGGCGTTTTCGTAATTTTTAAGGCTTTTGAGATCTCCTATAGGCTTTCTCTCTCCTCCAAAGGGTGCCCAAATCAGCTCGAAATGCTTTGATATTTTAACCCATGATAGAGGATGACATTTGGGGCATAATGGCGTTGGAATTTTGATTTTTCAAATTTCCAATAATTTCTAGCAATTTCTGACTGAATCTGACAAGAAATTGAATTTAAAAATATTCCAATATCCAAAAAATTCGATTCCACTTTAGAAAATTCAGGAATATCATCCTTTACCCACGTGTAAAATTTCATAATCAAATTCCTTTTGGAAGCCCTTGAGCTAAAACGTCGGTAAATCTCGGTTTTTACCGGATTTTTCTATCTTTAAGGAAGCCTATATAAGGAGCCTTATCCCATGATCAAAGGATAACCTCAAGAACCCTAGGCTCTCAAAGAAGGCAGCCGTCTCTCTCTCTCCACGTTTTGAACCCCAGAGCCACGATCAAACACCGAAATCTCACCAATCAACACCAAAACATATTTTTCAACTCCCACAACATCATCAATCATCAAAACCCACAAAAACACCACCAAAACGTGAAGAACAGCAAGAACAACCAACAACCAGAAGCTTGGTGCGAAATCCTCTCGGGTCTGCCATCAACGGAGCACTCACGAATCCCGGTGTGAAGAATCACCGTGAATCCGAAGGTAAAACAGGTAGAAATCCCACTTTCCTAACTCTCCACGGTATTATCTGTCTTGCCTCAAAATTTGGGCTCAAACTAACCCCTCTACGCTTCTGTATTGCTGTTTGTTTAAGCTTCTGTCCAATAACTTGTTTGCTAAGTTTCGTGCTTAATTCGAATTCAAATTGAAAACTTTCAATCACTAACGTCTTGTAAATCCTTCAGGCTACACACCCATAAAATTTGAGCCAAAAACACCTTCGGGAAACAGCCTCAACGCCGCCGTCCGAGGGCGGTCCGCACCCACGGACGTCATGTCCGGGGTCCCGGACTCCCTGTCCGTAAGCTCGGACGCCCACGGACGGCGGCGGGATTTTTTTAAATTTTAAAAATTTAGGTTTTCTAATAGTGTCCGGGCCCACGGACAGCCTGTCCGTGGCCCCGGACTTTACAATTTTCTGTTTTATGTTTAATTCGACTTTTATTTCCATATAGGTTAACTAGGGTCCGTGGCCTCGGACATTAGGTCCGTGGCTACGGACGGAAACAAAATTTGACCTAATTCTGCCTCCGAAACCCTAGTTTAGGTAATTTTAATTTCCACTTTAATTTTCTGTCAAAAACGTTTTAAAAATAAAAAAAAAAACGAAGCGCGCACCTAGGTTAAAAACAACTTTGTAGAAAGCCGTAATTGAACCAAGTAGAGGAAAAAAAACGACTAGGAAGGGTAATGAAAGTAATTGAACCCTAAATAAGTCGAATACCAAGCCCCGAACCCGAACTCTCCTTTCCTAATTCGATCTAGGTTAAAATTAGGTGGCGACTCATAATAGGTTCCAGTGAGCTAGCTTAGGTTTAAATAATTATTGTTTTATGACATAGTTATTAATCTTAGGTTATAGGTGGACCTAAAACCCGATTAGATCCTAATCAGCTTTAATCCACATAGGATAGGGTTAAAATCGAGGCTCACAAGGCGTCACTTGTGGAACTCAAAACCGAAATAGCAGACATAGAAAAAAAAGATAGTTGGGGCCTCACCTTGGAACGTTCTCTGGATAGATTTGGTCGTGTTTTGTTGGGGATCCTGGGCGCAGTACTGTAAAGCCTTTCCAGACAAATTCGTGCATGAAAGGGTTTAAACAGAGAGAGGAGTCGTTATTCAACTTCCGGTAAAAACAAAGAGGGTGGAAAGAGTTAATCGTCGGTATCACTGGTTACTTGGTCTGACCTCTCAAAGCCGGGTTCATGTGTGAACATGCAGAGAATTTAAAGGGCTTAAGCAAAATTCTCAACTGAACCAGACCGAGGCAAAGAAAGTAAATAATGGAATGAACAAGGTTTAGTTTACGGTTATTACCTTCCGAAGCATTTCTGGGGCGGGTTCTTGCTCGAGGATCGTCGGAGATTCGGCCAAGAAGGTTGCATGCAAGGATCAGGCATGGGGGAAGAAGGAGACTAGGTGAGTTGGATGTGGTTTCGGACTAAATCCAGAATAGCGAAGAGCGGAAAAAACGAACAAGTTAGCTAATGGCCTTACCTTACGCCCAGATCAAGCTAGAGTGGAGCGGTTTTCTTGCAAGTCTTCAACCCACAGCACCAGAAGGAAGGAGGGACTTCGGGAAGAATTCTCGCAAGCAAAGATTTGGAAGGGGGCATATGCGAGGCAGTTACAGGGACTTGGAAGTTCCTTCTCCGCTTTTGCGCCAGGCGTGAAGCAACAGGGGGGTGCACCACGCGAGGAGTTAGGGAAGCAGGGAAGTAAGTAGTGTGGAGAGAGATTGGAGTTTCGGACAATCTCCAGAATAGGGCTGATAATTTTTAATCTATGTACATTATGCATATAAGTAATTTAGTAAGACAATAGAGTTAGGTAGTACATAGGTAGTCAGTTTAACGGATATAAACTTGGTGAGTACAAGTATTTATGTAATCATGTCACTTGCACATGTTCTATGATATATTCTCGTAACATAGTTACTTAGTACAACTGTTACGTGTCAATGAGTACTCATATATTTCAGTTTGCATAATGTTTCACACTTGTTTCGTGTACAATGTCCTAACATGGAATAATTTACATTCACTCGGTTGTGCGGGTCAACGTCAAAACCGACGGTTACAACTGCTAATATTATAATGTGACCCGCCATTACGTTCATGGACATATGTATGTCCCTTAGTCTCGTAAGTCATAAGTTACAACATGATTATATTAATGTGCCCCATTACTTAAACACTCCTCGTATATCGTGATTTTATGCGTTTCAGTTATTAGGGGTGTGTTTCAACTACCATATTATATAATTAATGTAAATGTAGATTAATTTAGTCCTTGATTTAACCTAGTTAACTATTTTGATTTCTTATATATATATGTATAATATATTATATATAATATATATATTTACTTCACTTAAAAGTTTATACCAAAAATATTTATAACATTCTGTATTAAATGTTAGTTTAGTCTTATTATATTTTCCCCAACCTATAAAGTTCATTAATCAACTATACTTTAATTTTTGGTCACATTAAAAACCTTATATTATAAGGTAACTTATGAAAAACCTTAGAAATACAATAAATTTTAAACCTATTTACTCTTGTCCAAAAATTCCCAAATTAAGTATACAGCAACTATAACATTTTAGACATATTATAAAAACTTATTTCATAAAAATATCTTTTTAAATTTTCCAAATTATTCCATAATACTCATAACTTGCAAAAATTATAACTTAAGTTTAAAACTCAAAAACCATATTAATTTACATCATAAAATAAACTAGATTGTATAAGGAATCTATGGTTAAAATTTCAAGTCAAAATACATTCGGGAGGCTGTGTAAATAAATTCAGCAAGTTAGAGTATTTTCTTGCAATTTAAACTAAGTTAATACATCATTTACTTCTTCGATCTAATCGCGACCGTCCGTTCCCTTAAACCATGATCGGACGGTCCATATCTTGCGAGTTCATTAGACAAGACTAACATATTACGAACAGAGATCGGTCGATTCTCTCAATATATAGAACGAAATTCGGTGATTCTTGTTTCATTGGATTAAAAATTCAAATACGGTTCTAATGGTAGAAATTTTGTTAATTATAATGCTAGGATAAGGGATTTCGAATCTGGGTAAACTCGATTAGGGTTCATATCCGTTTCGAATCGAATTTCTACAAATTCTATCAATGTAGTGAGTATATGTTAAATTGATAGAGGGGTATGAATAGGAATGCAAAAACTGAAATACCCCAAACCTAGATATGGTATTTAATGATAAACTAAGGTATAAGAAGGCTAAAGAATGCCTTAGAAACATTAAGAAACCATTTTAATCAAAGAAAACATAAGGAAACACCAAAAGAGTAGTTTAAGCAAAAACGTGCTCTAAACTTGGAGAGACTTGGGTGAGCACCCAAATATCATTCTAAGACCTTAGTAACATCATAATGGTCATTTTAAGCCAATTACCAAGAAAACCAAGCTCAAAAACAAGTTAAAACAAAATTGTGCTTTAAGGACTCTTAAAGCACATTTTTGAAAAATTGTCATAGAAATGGGTTTTATGTGGCTAAATGCCCATGATTACTCCTTAATTAACTTGTGTACTTGTTAGTATCACATTAGGAAGTCTAAATAAAGGGAAATCAAAAATTCACAATTATGTGCCTTGGTTAGTGAATAGTAACCAAATAGGACTAGTTTAGTCTTTAGTCAATTAAGTTTAGTTAGTTGGTCAAACAAGACCATGACTAGCTTAATTAAAGGGGGGTGGCCGGTTTTTAAGGTGATGATTCACCATATGAGCAAATAAGAAAAGAAAATAAGAGGTAAAGTAAAACTACTATTTGCTTTTAACATAAATATCCCACCTTTACTTACCTCTCTCCTCACCTCTTCATTCTTTCTTGTTCCCACCGTTTTGTGCTGCTCCTCTCTTCTTCTTCTACGTGAAACTCAACCTCCATGCTAGCTCCACCTTGCTTTGGCCATAGCTCACTCATTTTAGCTCCAAACCAAAACAAAACACATATTCTTCTTAGTTGGCTCAAGCTCCTTCTTCCTATCTTTTCAAAACTTCAAGAGCTCCATTTTGGTGCCAAGTCAAACCGCCATTAGAGGAGGAAACTCAAGCTTGGAGACTCCATTAGCTTCTCCATTCTCTTAGGTAAAGAATATGTAAGAAAAATCAAGTTCCCACCATTTCTTCCCTTGTCCGAAAATTTGTACTCATGGGGCTTCATGTTTATGCCTTGTTCTAGCTTATTTTCTACTCTCCAAGGGATAGAGGAGGTCCTTCTTCTTCATATCCAAGCTTATTCTAAGACTCCAAGGTAAAACAATCAATTTAATACCTTAAAGCACATTTTTAACCTAGGGTTTGTTCCTTAAGGTTAATGTATTATCTAGCACTCATTGGAGTCATTGGATATTGGTTAGAACATTGGCAAGGAGAGTTTAAGTGGTGACCGAGATTGTTCAAGGAAAAAGGCTAAGGAGGGAAGTTTGTGAGCTTGTAAAAGAACAAGGTAAAGTACTTACCTTAAGGTGTTTTTTGTTTAAGGGGATGGGATTTAGATTGGTGATGAGTTTAGTGTAGAGTTTAAATTGGGAAAGAACTATAAAGCCTAGGAGAAAGAACAATGATTACTTGTGAACTTGTGACTAAGGAGCAAATGAGAAAAGGAGATAGTTAAGAATGTCAAGGTGAATTATAAGAGCATTTAAATTGCAATGGGAGCCTGTTGTGTGTATTTGCAGGTCAAGGCTATATAATTGAGGAAATTCAGTGTTTAAGATTTACGCATTTAAGGGCCCAAGAGCCAAGTCATTTAAGGGCCTAAGTGCCAAGAAATTTAAGTTTATGCACTATATTGTGATGTAGTGTAGTTTTGGTGTATGATGTGTGTTAAGGAGGTTTAATGAGAGTTTGAAGTTGATAGCTATTTGATGGTGAAAAACTAAATGTTTTGGTGTAATAATATACTAGAGAACCCATGGCAAAATTTAGAGAAGAACCTAGTGTTTAGGATGTGTTAAGGAGATTTCATGACTAAGGAAGCATAGGAAACTTTAGGAGTTGTTTTGACAAAAAGAGTGAGTTTAAGGAGGTCTTGAGAATTAGAATGACCTTAGCATCATTAGGTGGATTTAGGAACAAAATGAATGTCTTGGGGGCATACTTGAGTATTTAGGACTTAGGCAAATGTTGGTAAACAAGTAGGAAAGAAATAATGTGTTGGTAGAAGGAGGCATAAACTTGTGTAGAAACTTTAAGTAGTTGCATAAAGGAGTTTGAGATGGTGAAAGATGCTTGGGAGATGATGTTATAGTGGTGAGGAAGCATTTGGCATAGTGGTTATATTAGGTATGAACCACCACTTAGAAACCTAGTGAAAAACATTACAAGTGTTGGCATGATTATAAGGAGAATGCATAATGACTAAGGTGGATGTTGGTGAGTGATTTAATGAGTTTTGTGGAGGGCTTAAGGTGTATTTGAAGTGCCCAAATGAGGGTTAGAACATACTAGGATATATGTGGTGAAGTTTGGAGTCAAATGGGAATTTTAGAAACAAAGTTCTGGAGTCGACCGACCTTAGGGACCGGACCTGCAAGGTCGGTCGAGCTCAGTTTACACTACCGGAAAGAGTTTCTGGAATCGACCGAACTTGGGGACCGGACTTACAAGTTCGGCCGGGCTTGTATTTTGTGTACGAATTAAGCCTCGGAAGGGACCGACCTTGGGACCGGGACTTACAAGGTCGGTCATGCCTAGAATTTTGTACGGGAATGTGGTCTCTGGAATTGACCGAACTTGGGACCGACCTTGGCAAGGTCGGTCGGGCTTAAATTTCCCACGGGAAACTCTGCGGAATGGACCGACCTTGGGGATGGACTTGCAAGGTCGGTCGGGGTAAAATTTTCAAATGGTAATATGTCCTGGAATGGACCGACCTTGGGTTAAGGTCGGTCGGTAAGATCGGTCGAGCAAAAAAACAAAAAAAAAAAAGAAATTTTAAATTCTAAGATGTTAATTGGTAATAAGCTATGCCATTGGTAGGGTAATAATGATTAGGAACCTAAGAACCTAAGGAATTAAGTTAGGTTAAGTATAACCTTAAGTTTAAAGTTAAGTTAATATGGTTAAGTGGTAAAGACTAAAGAGGGTATCGAATGGGAATCTTTAGGGATTAAGTGTCTTAAGTAAGGTGCAAATAAACTAATGGCCTAAAAAATGAATGAATGTTTTAGGTTTGTGAATTGGGACCCGATGAAGGTTAAAAAAAACAACAGTCGACGATGAACTGTACAGTCTTTCTTGTGACCTGCTAGCTAACGAGTGTCCTCGGCTTGTGTGCTATTGCTTATTCGCTATGACTAAGACAAGATAAAGCATGCAACCGGTTATACTTATTCTCGTTGTGAATGTGTTCTCTTTACACTAACCCACGAGACTTGAGATTGTTACTAATTAAGTTTAGTACTTACTGAGTTAAGGATAAGAGTTAAGTATTGGTATCTGTTGGTTAATAACCGTTAAGGTTTAACTAACACATGGTGTGTAAGATTTTTTCTAACTGGAACTTGAGTGAGGAACCCGGGACTGACTCCGGTCATGCATTCTAAGGAAAGGGGGACGGTATCTGAATCAGATCCGCCCTCCGCTTAAGGACTGGTCTCCGGACTTGTTGCCTAGGGTCGGTTGCCGGCTCAGCTACACTGGACTCCCGTCCAAGGTAGGTGGCATTAAGATGGTGCGGTAGGATCACCTAAATCCTAAGTTTAAGTTAAGCTACAACCATTCCCATTCTAGGAACGGTTTGTATACTGATATTGAGATAAGGTTAAGACTGAGGTAAGTTAAGGAGAACTAAGGTTAAGGAAATCAGACTAAGGAGGGGGTTACTAACCCGCTTGATAACGGAACTCTTGTGTCGTTTATTGTATGTGAACTATATATGTTCCTCTGTGGATTGTTGCTTATAGCACTTCATATCATGATTGTGTTTCTAATCAATTTCCATGCTATCGAAAATTAGTCGTCGTAGCCCCGTTAGCTTGGGGGCCATGAGAGGGCGTACCAGCATTCGTGCTGACCCCCTTTGGGGGCTGTTTTTACACTTGCAGGTAAGAGACCCATGAAGTCACACCACGAGAGTAGGAGCGGTTAGACTTAGGATGGGTTACTTATTTTTGGAGCACGGGTTGCGCATGTGCGCCCGTCTGTTTATATTGAAACTGATGTAAGTTTGTGACTATGACTTAGATACTTAAACTCGGTTGGTTGGTGGTATTTTTGTTGATGGTATTGTGGTTGGTGGTATTTTGGTTGGTGGTATTTTGGTTGGTGGTGTTTTGGTCGGTTGTTTATTTTGGATAAGTGTTGTAAATTGATAAGGCCGGTATATTCTAATGATCAGACCGTGGCAAGGTCCCGGTGTTTGTTATTTCCGCTGCGACGAATTCGATTAAGTGTTAAGTTTTGCGATAACCACGATTGGCTTTGGACGGGGTGTTACAAAAGTGGTATCAGAGCATAGTTACGCTCTGATCAAGGAATACCGGACATAAGTGACCACCGAGTTAGGATATAAGTTAAGAAATAAGTGACGGGTTAAGGGTGTGAGCTGTTAGTGTGAGTAGAGTTAGATGACCACTAATAAGTGTGGATCGTCTTTACCGTCTACGGACGTTATAAATTCGTTAGCCGAAACAGTGGGGGATACGAATCTAATGTGAGTTGTAATTGTTCAGATGTCAGGAAGGAGAGGCCGAGGCCGTGGCAGAGGCGAGGATGCTTCAGAGATACCGGAGGGGCAAACAATCGCAGAGATCGTGGCTGCCGCATTAGGGCACATGGGCTATAAGCCTGGTGTTGGTGCACCACCTCCACCGCCACAACCTCGGGAACCGAATTGGGTGAAGAGCCTTGCAGACCTTCGACCCGCACATTTTAAGGGGGAGACCGATCCCGCCAAGCTTGAGGCGTATATCTCTGAGCTGGAGACCGCCTTCGAGACCCTTGACGTCCCTGCTGGGTTCAAGGTGCGTCTAGCTGCGTTCTACCTGAAGGGGGCAGCAGGCGATTGGTCGAAGCTGGTGAGGGCCGAGCATGTGGCCAATCCAGAGTACGGCTGGGAGCAGTACACCGCATTGCTACGAGCAAAGTACTACCCTGCCCATGTCCAGATGAAGAAGCTCTTGCAGTTGGATGCGCTTAAGCAGACCGACAAGATGATGGTGGACGAGTATTACTCAGAGTTCACCGCTTGCTCCGTCTTCTGCCACGTCTTGGATATTCAGACCAGATACTGGTGGACCGCTTCTATGGCGGGCATAGCCATCGACTCCGCTACGGCATGGGGCCGACGAGTTATACTACCTTGCAGGTAATGAGAATGGTTGAGATATGAGTAAGTAAATGAGAAGAGATTTAGATTACGAAAAATAAGAGTGACTAATACTGTGGAAAGCAGGAGTGCTATCATACCGCTGCTAAGGTTGAGATAACCGTCCAGCTGAAGGACGAGGAGAATGCTAAGAGGAAGAGTGCCGGTAAGAGCACGGAGAACCAAGGGCAAGGTGGGTACAAGAAACAGAAGTACCAGCCTTAAGCCCAGAAAAGTCAGAACCAAAAAGGGAAGGAGGAAAAGGAGAAGGCTCCGGAAGAGCCACTGAAGTTGACATATGCGTATGTAGCTAAGCCCTTGCGCTCTAGGGTGCCAAAGGGTAAGGCAAATTAGTGTTGAGTGAGTTAAGAGACAATTAGTAACTGTTTGAGGTATGAGTACTAATATTATGATTGATCAGGATCTGAGACTGAAAAGGGAGCCGGTGGTGGCTACTAGCGACGCTACATCTATCAGTGGTGTCACAAGGACCACCCCGGGCTCGATTGCAAGGGGAACAAGGTGGAGTGCAATTACTGTGGGGTATATGGACACCGGGCATACGAGTGCTTCCGGAACCCCGCTAGCAGAGCCTTTAGGCCCGAGATGAAGGGCAAGGGTAAGATTGATCAGGGAGGCGGATCCGACGGTCAGAGAAGGGTGCAGCAAGCTGCAGACAAGAACCCACGGGTGACCCAGAAGTCGGGACCCACACCACATGGTGGACCGGGACGATGAGCCTCAACCCTCATCGAGGCCAGGTACCGCTATAACCACTTAGTAATAAAATTGTCTGCTTACCGCATTACATGCATGTTTGGTGAATAATTGAGTTAAGTGAGAATAAGATAAGATTAGAATATAAGTAGGATATAACCTATTACCACCTTAGGAAGTTTCAACATTTGCTATCCAATGCCTTCAACACCTAACCCGGAAGACGCCGACATCGAAACCCGAGACTTTCCAACCGAACAATGTCAGGTTATCCGCCCAGGTATGATTATATTAAGGGGATACCTGACACCAGCAGCACAAATAGCCATCATCAGGAGATGCAGCCAACTAGGAGTGGGACCGGGAGGTTTTATACACCGGAGTACCCAGGGGGAGCAAGGATGAAATTAAAGATGATGAGCTTAGGCAAGGATTGGAATCCGTATGCCAAGACCTACCAAACCACGAGGATGCATGATGGAGTCTCACCACCGGGAATACCCGAAGAGTTCCATCCGATTATTACACAAGTCGTGGAGATCGCTCAGCAGTTGGAAGCTGACCCGATTCCAGACTTACAAGCGGACATCTGTATTGTAAATTTCTATGAGAAAGACGGGCGACTCGGACTACATCAGGATAAGGACGAGACAACAGAGTCTCTAGTACGAGGGATACCCGTAGTGTCTTGGTCCATAGGAGATAACGCTGAATTTTTGTACGGCGAGCAGAAGCGTGCGGACCGTGCTAATAAGTTAATACTTAAGTCAGGGGATGTATTAGTTATGGGAGGAGAGTCAAGGATGTTATACCATGGGATTAAGAGAATCAAGCTGAATACAGCATCGTCAGCAGTGATTAATGCGACGCATATGAAACCAGGACGGTTAAACCTAACCTTTAGACAATATTAGCTATGTAACGTTTTAGTGTGAGATAAGGAATGAGATGTAAGATTGAAGCACATGTTTTAAGCAGGATGGTTATGAATAAAATAGTAGTGGTGTTCATATAAATTGTTACGACTCTTGTTATACCATCAATACTCATGAAGCTTATGAATACAATTAGGTCATGGACTCGGTACGGAAGGTGCGCTAAGCATACTTACAGAGGCACAGGCCGACGCCAGCGGTACTATCCTCACTGGCACCTTTCCGATTAATGGGATTGAGGCATCAGTTCTCTTCGACTCAGGGGCCTCGCATACCTTTGTCTCGACATCTTTTGCGAGAAGGTTGGGGCTAGACGCCGATGAGCTACCCGACTTCACGGTTACGCTCCCGTCTAAGGAGAAGGTTCGTTGCACTCGCTACTACCGAGGAGCCATTGTCAGAATTAAGGGGGAAGACTTTCCAGACAGTTTTATTGAGTTCAGGGAGTTGGGATTTGATGTTATCTTCGGGATGAACTGGTTGGAGCGGCACAAGGGTCGTATCCTCTGCGCCGAGCATAGATTGCTGCTCAGGAGCCCGTCTGGGGTAACAATATCATACCGCCAGAGGCCCAGAGAGCCTTCGACTAAGATCATCACCGCCATGGCAATGTATAAGGAGTTGAGGAGAAAGGAAGAAGTGTACCTCTGCTATGTACAAGACATAGAGAGAGACCCTGAGTTTGACCCCGACTTACTAGTAGTGTCGGAGTTCCCCGACCTATTTCCACGGGAACTGCCCGACATGCCACCCACTCGGGAGGTAGAGTTCACCATCGAGCTGCTACCTGGTACCGGACCAATAGCCAAGGCGCCATACCGTATGGCTCCAGCAGAAATGAATAAACTAAAGGAGCAGTTGAAAGATTTGTTAGATAAGGGATTTATTAGACCAAGTGTATCACCATGGGGAGCGCCAGTTCTCTTCGTGAAGAAGAAGGATGGTAGTCTCCGCCTCTGCATCGACTATAGAGAGTTGAATGCAGTGACAGTGAAGAATAAGTACCCACTACCCCGCATTGACGATCTGTTCGATCAGTTGAAGGGAGCATCTGTGTTTTCCAAGATTGATCTCAGATCGGGGTATCATCAGATAGCCATTAAGGAGGGAGATATTGAGAAAACGGCATTCCGAACACGATACGACCACTACGAGTTTACAGTGATGCCGTTCGGTTTGTCGAACGCACCGGTGAAGTTCATGGACCTGATGAACCGCTTGTTCCGAGAACAGCTGGACAAGTCGGTTGTGGTGTTTATTGATGATATTTTGATATACTCGAAATCAAAGACTGAGCATTAGGAACATATGAGGAGAGTACTGGACATATTGAGGGAGAACCAGCTATATGCTAAGTTCTTCAAATGTGAGTTTTGGCTTGACCAGGTCTCTTTCCTAGGTCATGTCATTTCGGACGCTGGGATCTCAGTGGATCCAACAAAGGTTGATGCCGTATGTACTTGGCCAAGACCGAAGACTGTTACCGACATTCGGAGCTTTCTTGGTTTGGCAGGCTACTACCGGAGGTTTGTTAAGGATTTCAGCAAGGTCGCGAAGCCGATGACTAGTCTGATGAAGAAAGATGCACCGTTCGTTTGGACGGCTGATTGTGAGAGTTCGTTTCACAATTTGAAAGACTCACTGACCGCTGCACCGGTTCTGACCATTCCAGACGGTACAGAGGGCTTTGAGGTTTACGGTGATGCATCCGGCAGAGGGCTGGGTTGCGTGCTCATGCAACATGGCAAGGTGGTGGCATATGCCTCACGCCAGTTGAAGAAACATGAGGAGAACTACCCCACACATGATTTAAAGCTGGGAGTTGTAGTCTTCGCTTTGAAGATATGGCGCCATTACCTATACGGGGTTAGTGTGACGATCTACACCGATCATAAGAGCTTAAGATACATATTTACTCTGAAGGAGTTGAATCTCAGACAGAGGAGATGGTTAGAATTCTTGAAAGACTATGACATTGACCTCCAATACAAAGAGGGAAAGGCCAATGTTGTAGCGGACGCCCTGAGCCGTCGAGCACACTCACTCCATTCGCTAGTCTCTTTCTCCAGCTTGGTTGATGAGGTGCGAGAGGCTCAGAGGGCAGATGAGTATATGAGAGAGGTCAGGCAGAAGCTGACAGATGGTACCTTTGAGAGCCAGAAATATGACTTCAGACTTCACGACGATGATCTGATCAGACTTAAGGGCCGGTTATGCATACCACGGGGCAACACGGATCTGAAAGACCGTATACTTAGAGAATCACACTGTTCTTCAGTCTCCATCCATCCGGGAGCCTCTAAGATGTATAAAGACATGAAGAGATACTTCTGGTGGTCGGGGATGAAGACAGATGTTACCGAGTTCGTCTTGAGGTGTTTCACATGCCAGAAGGTAAAATTCGAGCACCGACGACCGGGCGGAATGGTACAGTCGATGCCAGTTCTGGAGTGGAAGTTCCATGATATCTCCATGGACTTTGTAGTTGGACTCCCACCTGCTAGGGGAGGTCTCAACATGATATGGGTGGTGGTGGATCGCCTTACCAAAGTAGCCCGATTCATACCGATGAAGGATACTTGGAAGGTGACCAAATTAGCTGAGTTGTTTGAGAAGGAAATTATGAGGCATCACGGGATACCGAAGACCATAGTGTCAGATAGAGATACCACATTCCTTTCGAGGTACTGGAGAGCCACTAGAGAAGCGTTGGGTACAGAACTCAAGCTGAGTACCGCATTCCATCCTCAGACAGATGGTCAGACTAAGCGTACTATTCAGACACTCGAGGACATGCTGAGAGCATGTGCCTTAGACTTCCAGGGTAGTTGGATTGACAAATTGCATCCGATTGAGTTTTCATACAACAACAGTTATCACGCTTCGATCAAGATGGCACCTTTTCAAGCGTTGTACGGTAGACCATGTCGTACACCGCTCTGCTGGGATGAGCCGAGTGAGACGGTTATTATAGGACCAGAATATTTAGAACAAGTTAAGGCTGAAGTTCAGCAAATCAGGGAGAACATGAAAGCTGCTCAAGATAGGCAGAAGTCGTATGTTGATGTTCGACGACGAGACCTAGAGTTCGCAGTGGGCGACCGGGTATTTCTGCGAGTTTCACCGATGAAGGGTGTATTCAGATTTGGGCAGAAGGGCAAATTAAGCCTGAAGTTTGTTGGTCCTTATGAGATTACGGAGCGGGTGGGCCCGGTTGCTTATAGGTTGAATTTACCTGCTGAACTGGGTAAAGTGCATGATGTTTTTCATGTTTCACAGCTAAAGAAATACATGCACCACCCCTCCTATGTGCTAGAACCCGAGAGGTTGGCATTAGAACCGAATATGAGATCAGTGGAGATTCCTCAGAGAATCTTGGATAGTAAGACTAGGGACACTTGCCATAAGTCTGTGCGACTGGTGAAGGTTCTCTGGTCTTACCAGGATGTCGAAGAGGCCACGTGGGAATTAGAGGATAAGATGAGGGTGAAGTACCCTTCTTTGTTTACTGACTAGATCTTCTGTATAGGGTACGGGGCGTACCCCTTTTTAAGAGGGTAGAGCTTCCTCGCTTTTGAGTTAGGAAACGAAGTTGTTATCGTTTGTTTGGTTGTGTAAGATGTGATTTGGTGTAAGTTGCTACACTTTGGTGATAAGTTTGAGATATGTATAATACTTATGTATTGTATTTGTGATTGACCTTTGAGTCTTGAGATGTGTGAATGAGAATATAAGATGTGGTATTAAGATTAAGAAATTGAGTACCATGAATGGTTTAGTACACGTGTGAACTTTGGGGACAAAGTTCTTTTAAGGGGGGTAGATTGAAATACCCCAAACCTAGATATGGTATTTAAATGATAAACTAAGGTATAAGAAGGCTAAAGAATGCCTTAGAAACATTAAGAAACCATTTTAATCAAAGAAAACATAAGGAAACACCAAAAGAGCAGTTTAAGCAAAAACGTGCTCTAAGCTTGGAGAGACTTGGGTGAGCACCCAAATATCATTCTAAGACCTTAGTAATATCCTAATGGTCATTTTAAGCCAATTACCAAAGAAAACCAAGCTCAAAAACAAGTTAAAACACAAATTGTGCTTTAAGGACTCTTAAAGCACATTTTTGAAAAATTGTCATAGAAAGGGGTTTTATGTGGCTAAATGCCCATGATTACTCCTTAATTTACTTGTGTACTAATTATTATCACATTAGGAAGTCTAAATCAATGGGAAATAAAAAATTTCACAATTATGTGCCTTGGTTAGTGAATAGTAACCAAATAGTGACTAGTTTAGTCTTTAGTCAATTAAGTTTAGTTAGTTGGTCAAACAACACCATGAATAGCTTAATTAAAGGGGGGTGGCCGGTTTTTAAGGTGATGATTCACCGTATGAGCAAATAAGAAAAGAAAATAAGAGGTAAAGTAAAACTACTATTTGCTTTTAACATAAATATCCCACCTTTACTTACCTCTCTCCTCACCTCTTCATTATCTCTTGTTCCCACCGGTTTTGTGGTGCTCCTCTCTTCTTCTTCTACATGCAACTCAACCTCCATGCTAGCTCCACCTTGCTTTGGCCATAGCTCACTCATTTTAGCTCCAAACCAAACAAAACACATATTCTCTTAGTTGGCTCAAGCTCCTTTTTCCTATCTTTTAAAACTTCAAGAGCTCCATTTGGTGCCAAGCGAAACCGCCATTAGAGGAGGAAACTCAAGCTTGGAAACTCCATTAGCTTCTCCATTCTCTTAAGGTAAAGAATATGTAAGAAAAATCAAGTTCCCACCATTTTCCCTTGTCTGAAATTTGTACTCATGGGGCTTCATGTTTATGCCTTGTTCTAGCTTATTTCTACTCTCCAAGGGATAGAGGAGTCCTTCTGCTTCATATCCAAGCTTATTCTAAGACTCCAGGTAAAACAATCAATTTAATACCTTAAAGCACATTTTAACCTAGGGTTTGTTCCTTAAGGTTAATGATTATCTAGCACTCGTTGGAGTCATTGGATATTGGTTAGAACATTGGCAAGGAGAGATTAAGTGGTGACCGAGATTGTTCAAGGAAAAAGGCTAAGGAGGGAAGTTTGTGAGCTTGTAAAAGAGCAAGGTAAATTACTTACCTTAAGGTGTTTTATTGTTTAAGGGGATGGGATTTAGATAGGTGATGAGTTTAGTGTAGAGTTTACATTGGGAAGAACTATAAAAGCCTAGGAGAAAGAACAATGATTATACTTGTGAACTTGTGACTAAGGAGCAAATGAGAAAAGGAGATAGTTTAAGAATGTCAAGGTGAATTATAAGAGCATTTAAATTGCAATGGGAGCCTTGTTGTGTGTATTTGCAGGTCAAAGGCTATATATATTGAGGAAATTTAGTGTATAAGATTTACGCATTTAAGGGCCCAAGAGCCAAGTCATTTAAGGGCCTAAGTGCCAAGCAATTTAAGTTTACGCACTATATTGTGATGTATGTAGTTTTGGTGTATGATTGTGTTAAGGAGGTTTAATGAGAGTTTGAATGTTGATAGCTATTTGATGGTGAAAACTAAATGTTTTGGTGTAATAATATACTAGAGAACCCATGGCAAAATTTAGAGAAGAACCTAAGTGTTTAGGATGTTTTAAGGAGATTTCATGACTAAGGAAGCATTAGGAAACTTTAGGAGTTGTTTTGACAAAAGAGAGTGAGTTAAGGTGTTATTGAGAATTAGAATGACTTAGGCATCATCATGGTGGATTTAGGAACCAAATGAATGTCTTGGGCATACTTGAGTATTTAGGACTTAGCAAATGTTGGTAAACAAGTAGGAAGGAAATAATGTGTTGGTAGAAGGAGGCAAACTTGTGTAGAAACTTTAAGTAGTTGCATAAAGGAGTTTTAGATGGTGAAAGATGCTTGGGAGATGATGTTATAGTGGTGAGGAAGCATTTGGCATAGTGGTTATATTAGGTATGAACCACCACTTTGAAACCTAGTGAAAAACATTACAAGTGTTGGCATGACTATAAGGAGAATGCATAATGACTAAGGCGGATGTTGGTGAGTGATTTAATGAGTTTTGTGGAGGGCTTAAGGTGTATTTGAAGTGCCCAAATAAGGTTAGAACATACTAGGATATATGTGGTGAAGTTTGGAGTCAAATGGGAATTTAGAAACAAAGTTTTGGAGTCGACCGACCTTAGGGACCGGACCTGCAAGGTCGGTCGAGCTCAGTTTACACTACTGGAAAGAGTTTCTGGAATCGACCGAACTTGGGGACCAGACTTACAAGTTCGGCCAGGCTTGTATTTTGTGTATGAATTAAGTCTCTGGAATGGACCGACCTTGGGACCGGACTTACAAGGTCGGTCATGCCTAGAATTTTGTACGGGAATTGGTCTCTGGAATCGACCGAACTTGGGACCGACCTTGGCAAGGTCGGTCGGGCTTAAATTTCCACGGGGAAAACTCTCGGGAATGGACCGACCTTGGGGACTGGACTTGCAAGGTCAGTCGGGGTAAAATTTTCAAATGGTAATATGTCCTGGAATGGACCGACCTTGGGTAAGGTCGGTCGGTAAGATCGGTCGAGCCAAAAACACAAAAAAAAGAAATTTTAAATTCTAAAGATGTTAATTGGTAATAAGGTATGCCATTGGTAGGGTAATAATGATTAGGAACCTAAGAACCTAAGGAATTAAGTTAGGTTAAGTATAAACCTTAAGTTTAAAGTTAAGTTAATATGGTTAAGTGGTAAAGACTAAAGAGGGTATCGAATGGGAATCTTTAGGGATTAAGTGTCTTAAGTAAGGTGCAAATAACTAATGGCCTAAAAATGAATGAATGTTTTAGGTTTGTGAATTGGGACCCCGAAGAAGGTTAAACAAACAACAGTCGACGGTGAACTGTACAGTCTTTCTTGTGACCTGCTTGCTAACGAGGTGTCCCTCGGCTTGTGTGCTATCTGCTTATTCGCTATGACTAAGACAAGATAAAGCATGCAACCGGTTATATTCTCCGTTGTGAATGTGTTCTCTTTACACTAACCCATGAGACTTGAGATTGTTACTAATTAAGTTTAGTACTTACTGAGTTAAGGATAAGAGTTAAGTATTGGTATCTGTTGGTTAATAACCGTTAAGGTTTAACTAACACATGGTGTGTAAGATTTTTACTAACTGGAACTTGAGTGAGGAACCCGGGACTGACTCCGGTCATGCATTCTAAGGAAAGGGGGACGGTATCTGAATCAGATCCGCCCTCCGCTTAAGGACTGGTCTCCGGACTTGTTGCCTAGGGTCGGTTGCCGGCTCAGCTACACTGGACTCCCGTCCAAGGTAGGTGGCATTAAGATGGTGCGGTAGGATCACCTAAATCCTAAGTTTAAGTTAAGCTACAACCATTCCCATTCTAGGAACGGTTTGTATACTGAGATTGAGATAAGGTTAAGACTGAGGTAAGTTAAGGAGAACTAAGGTTAAGGAAATCAGGACTAAGGAGGGGGTTACTAACCCGCTTGATAAGGGAACTCTTGTGTCGTTTATTGTATGTGAACTATATATGTTCCTCTGTGGATTGTTGCTTATAGCACTTCATATCATGATTGTGTTTCTAATCAATTTCCATGCTATCGACAATTAGTCGTCGTAGCCCCGTTAGCTTGGGGGCCATGAGAGGGCGTACCAGCATTCGTGCTGACCCCCTTTGGGGGCTGTTTTTACACTTGCAGGTAAGAGACCCATGAAGTCACACCACGAGAGTAGGAGCGGTTAGACTTAGGATGGGTTACTTATTTTTGGAGCACGGGTTGCGCATGTGCGCCCGTCTGTTTATATTGAAACTGATGTAAGTTTGTGAGTATGACTTAGATACTTAAACTCAGTTGGTTGGTGGTATTTTTGTTGATGGTATTGTGGTTGGTGGTATTTTGGTTGGTGGTATTTTGGTCGGTTGTTTATTTTGGATAAGTGTTGTAAATTGATGAGGCCGGTATATTCTAATGATCAGACCGTGGCAAGGTCCCGGTGTTTGTTATTTCCGCTGCGACCAATTCGATTAAGTTTTAAGTTTTACGATAACCACGATTGGCTTTGGACGGAGTGTTACAAAAACGAACAGCATTATCGGTTTAATTTGGTCGGAATCGTACCGGAGATGCGTCGGCAAGGCAGTTCGAACTCGTTTTCTGGAAAAATTAGTATTTTTTGTGCTCTTCAGGTAGGCAACTTTAGACGCTTCTATCTCCCAAACGATCGAGAACTGGCTTGAGGTTTCTTCATAAGAATTGTAGAGGAATCAGAGTTCTTTAAAACGAGCTATAGAACATGAATATTCGCCCACGGATGAAAAGATATGATAGGACGAAGTTTACCTGTTCAACTGAAATTTCCGGATTTCTGGGTTTCCAAAACTCGGGGAGGCAACTTTTGATGCCTTTATCTTTCACGCTATTGAGAATCAGCCTTTGGTGTAAAAAGGAAAGTTGAAGAGGGATTAGAGATCTTCAAAACAAGCTAAATAACACGAATTTTGGCTGAGAAACGAAGAAGTTATGGCAAGACGAAGTTTACCTGATTTCAGTAAAAACTGGAATTCTGGGTTACGAATTCGCAAGGAGTCAACTTTAGATCGATTTTTCCGTCGATTTAGAATGCTTTAGGTTATGTATAAGTTATGGTTGGAAAGAGGAATTGTAGGAGAAGATAATGGAGAAGACGGCACTAAAAAATTCTCAAAGACGAGTGAGATATCGGTGTTTAAAGTTAGGGCAAAAACACTGATGGCAGTTAGGATTCTGGCCAATTTTCGTGCTAAGTACAGGCGACCCGTGTGAGCTTGACACGTGACAGTTTTCAAAATTTTGGCTCTAAACTTCATTCTATCATAACTTTGGCTAGGATGATCCGTTTTTGACGTTCTTTTTATCGATCTTCATGGTTTTCCATAACCTATTTATTGGTATAGGTTTCATGGGCTGGTTTGACCATTCTAAAAAAGTCAAGCCTAACAAGGCTGAAGAAGCTTTATGGTTTCCATAATTTTATTTTGACTTTTATGAGTCAAATTAATGTCCAAATTATTTCTATAATCTTTATAATATACTTGGAGTTTTTTAAAATTTTCCCAAGATTTATTGACTTATAAATCTTATTATTAAATTCATAATACTATATAATAATATATAATAATTTAATACTTAATAGTATTCTTTAGGGTTAAATAGAAGAAATCCCCCAAAATAATTTCCATAATTCCACATAATATTAATATTCATAATTCCATACAATACTTTAATATTAAATAGTATTAATTAAGGTTTAACAAAAGAAATCCCCTAAATTAATTTACTTTAATATTAAATAGATGCTTGAGAGATGATGTAGTAGTGGTGAGGAAACATTATTGGCATAGTGGTTATCATAGGTATGAAACACCACTTAGAGAACCAAGGAGAAAATAACATCAGTGTTAGGAATTTCGGTATGGAATGAGTAAATGTTAAGGAGATGGATAATGAATTACATGGATGTTGTATGAGGGTTTAAGTGTACCAAATGATGCTAGAAAACATTAGGAGGCTTTATGAGAAGTTTGGTGAAGATTTGACAAAGTTTGGGCAAGTTTTGGTGGCGTCCGACCTAGGGGTCCGACCCAAGTTTGGGTGGACAGCCTCTGTTAGACGTCAGTAAATGGTTCTGGAATGGTCCGACCCAGAGGACTTGGGTCGGACATGGGTCGGACGGTCGTGTTTTGAAGGACGGTAAATGTTCTGGAATGGTCCGACCCAGTCGAGTGAGTCGGACATGGGTCGGACGTGGGTGTTTTGTAAGGCGGTAAATGTTCTGTAATGGTCCGACCCAGTCTAGTGAGTCGGACATGGGTCGGACATGTATGTTCAAAGGTTGATAAAATCTATGGAATAGTCCGACCCAGATGGTTGGGTCGGACATGGGTCGGACAAGTTAAGTTTTTCAAACCCGAAAATCACTCGAAGGGTCCGACCCAGTTGGTGGGTCGGACGGTGGGTCGGACAGACCAAAATTTATAAAAAAAACAGAAAAGAATGTGACAAATGTAGTTAACCCTAGGGGGAATAATGTAGGTAATGAAGGATTAGTTGGGCATTAAAAACATGTCATACAATCATGTTAAACATTTAGTAAGTTTGAAGTTAAGTAAATAATTAACTGACATTCTTAAACATGTATAGGAGTGACCTACGGTGGAAATCAATCGAAGCAAGGACCAGGGTATGGTTTTCTTGCAGTCTGTTGCCTACCGGTTTACACCGGCTTGTGTGTTGATTGTTTTTCTGTGTGTTTATGACATTATAAGACTAAATCATGTAATGAGTTTACCGTTGTTCATATTATTGTGATGTTATGATGTGACTCATTTCCCTTGTGTGTGTCTAACATGACTTACCACTTGTTGTGTATTGTTTGTTAAGTTCCACCGTGAACTTCTAACAAGTGCTAACTGGGAAGTGAGGAATCTGGTTGTCCGGTCATGCATGTAAGTTAAGAGTAGATATCTGAATCAGATTCGACTCTTATGTTGTTAAGATTGTTCTCCTTAATTTGGCGTTCGATCTCCCGCTAGCTTCCTCCAAAGCTTACCTATTCTGACTTATGATCGGTTTAGTGGGAACATGTGTTTGTGTGATGTGTTCGGGTCACTATATCCGAACCATCTATGACTTAAGTTACTCGTTCGAATAACAGAATGGTAATGAGTGTGTGTAACGAGCTTAACATGAGAGTGAATCATTCTCTAGGCTTCTTATGTTATGTTATGTCTTATCTGTTATGTTATGGTATGTTATGTATGTGATGTTATGTTATGTTCTGTTATGTTGTATGTTATGTTATGTTATGTTATGTTATGTTTATGTTATGTTAGTTATGTTATGTTATGTTCATGTTATGTTATGTTATGTTATGTTTGTATGTTATGTTATGTTATGTTATGTTATGTTATGTTATGTTATGTTATTTATGTTATGTTATGTTATGTTATGTTATGTTATGTTATGTTCTGTTATGTTATGTTAGTTATGTTATGTTATGTTATGTTATGTTATGTTATGTTATGTTATGTTATGTTATGTTATGTTGTTATGTATGTTATGTTATGTTATGTTATGTTTGTATGTTATGTTATGTATGTTATGTTATGTTATGTTATGTTATGTTATGTTATGTTATGTTATGTTATGTTATGTTATGTTATGTTATGTTATGTTATGTTAAAATGAATGCCATGTTATCATGACAAGTAGTTGCGCGTATCCCGGTAGCCGATGGGCTGCGCGTTAATGACCCCCTCGGGGGCTCCATATTTTTACTGCAGGATGAGGATCGAGGAAGCAGAGTGGCTGTAGGTTCTAGGCTGCAGTTGTACTTTTGGGTTATTTTGGATGTTGAGCCCGGGATGCACCTGTGCTCCCGTGGCATTATATTTTGATTCCGTTGAAACTACTGTTGCGGTATATTGGGAGTTTACAGTGAAGGAATGTAATTAAATACTCGGTATTGTATATGGTGTATTTATGGTTTAGTTCTATGCTCGGGAGTTTGATCATCAGACCGGTACACTTGTATTTATTCTGCCTTGTTAACCACGTGGGTGGTTGACGGCGTTGTAGCACCGAAGCATTTAGTTAATGTTTAGTTGTTTATTCCCGCTGCGATTTCAATTAGTTGTGAAGTACGTTGTAGGGGTGTTACAATAAATCATTTGTAACATACTAGAGTAGTTTACAAAAATATTTCAAATCATGTAATAATCCTAGATAGTCTTTCAAAATTATCTTCAAGGGTTTATTAACAAACCATAAGTTAAAACTCTATAAAATAAATATTTTCTGTGACTTTTCAAGTTTCAATTGTTTTTATAATTAACTATCGTATTTTAGACGAATCATTAAGTGTTCACTTCATAAAAATTACTTATTATACATTTACATAATTTCACACAAGGCAGAGTTTTAGGAAGTTCTTATTAATTATAATGTAGTTCCAAAATCTGATTTCTTTATGTTAAAATTGATTTGATTTTTTTTTCAAGGTAGGAACCCCATATATATATATTTAAGTCAAATGAATTAGTCTAGTAAAAACTCACTCACTCTTGATAATTATTTTTCTTAGGGTTTGTTCTATATAAGTATTACTCTGATCATCACTCAATCTTTAAGTAACTTCCTTTAATGGTTTTTATATTCATAATGGGTAGATGTTGTACCTTGGAGTACCCAAATTTAAATCCCCTTCCTCCATATATAGGTATTTTCACCAAAGATTTAACTCAATAAACCCTTTACATGTATGAATTTTAATACTGGATCTTAAGATACAAAATTTTGAATTGTTCATTGTGGCTAGTAATGAAATATGCCTAGCTCAAGACTTCATGGTGGTAACGTCTTACCACCAATCCTCCTCAAGTACAACACAATCCTTTACTTGCGTAGAAGATTATTTACTGTTAGATGACAAAGCTTGTCTAGCCCCTAAACTTCCAGAAGTGGGTGTGCACCCCCACTACTTTCAGCCTAGGAGTTCGTCGCACCAGGCACTTCCCGTAGGGTGTTAGGTTTAGGTGTTTTCTTTCTAAAGTTAACATAGAGTTTTAGTGTGTTTTACAGGTTCAGATGTTGATCTTTTCTAATATGCTACTAGTTCTTGTTAGCTTAATAATTTTCTAGACTTAAGATTTATCTTAAACATTATCTTTAGGTAATAAATTGATACCAAGTAGTTCATGAGATTTATTTTCAAGCTTCAGAGAAGTTGAAGTACTTATCACTTAGTTATTCAAAGCTCCATTTGTATACTATTTTCAACCACATGTATTCTGTAAAGTTCTAGGAACATGTGTACTAGCTTTTAAAGGATTGTATTTTAGCAATGTATTCTCCATAAGTATGCTTTTGAAAAATAGCTTAATATTTGATTTATCCCAACCAAAATCATATCGTACTCAATATACGATGTTCCAAACTTATATATATATATTTACTATAGTTTAATGTTTGAACGGTATAACAGCACACCACACTCAACAGACATTCATAAAAGAAAAGTGTGTAAAGGAATCATTCACAATTCCAAGAAGGGTTAGGAGTCGTGCCTTACTCGAGTCCTCACTTCCCAATTCTACCCCAATTCCCCAGTTTTAAGTGCACCTATATTCTAAGTATTTCACTCGGCTTGTTTTCTCAGGTTCAGAGCATAACTACGCTCTGATACCAATTTCTATAACGCCCCTATTTAATGTATTTACAGCGGAACTAAAATACTAAGGCGATTATAGATCATCGGGTTCCAAACACTCGGTACCAACCTCACCAATTACAACCATTACAATTATCTAAGTTACAGTCTGAACTCAAGAAAACAACGTAAACAAAACTGAACGTAAAACAGAATAACTCTCCACAGTTCCTAATTCCCATCTCAATCACTCATGCTCTTCGTGGCCACCTGTATAAACAATTCGTAACTGCAAGATGAAACCAAGCAGCCCACCCCGAGAGGGGTGAGTCAGTTCCCTGGAATGGAACTGGTACAATTCTCCAACACAATATTTAAAACATAACTCTTTAAAATAAACAGTAACTTGAAATCAAACCCTTGAAAGTAGAACAGGGAAACATGGCACTTTAAAATCACCAAGTCAAAGATAACAAGTTAAGGATAGAGATAAAAATAGAAAGGTAAAGTTAGTCAATCCAAAAACCACACCATGAGTTAGTGAACATCCAATGCTCAAGTTAGAACCAATTCCAGTTAGGAGTAGAGATACCCAAGTAGTCACAAGGACCAGGAATGAAAGAAGATATCCAAGAACCAACCACTCAAGAGTGGAATAAAACCAATTGGGAGAGATGGCCCCCACCGCCAAGTATGTCCTTTTAGGACAGGGGATATACAGCCCCTCACTGTCTACTACGTTCCTTTTGGGACAGGGGATATGAAATACCCCGACCTTAAATATAGTGATTAAAATTATCCTAATCCGTATTTAAGAGCCTAATAACGCTTAAGTAATATTGGTGAGAAAAATAAATCCAAAAGGAATAAAGAAACGCTTAAAAAGCGAAAAACGTTAAATAAACGTTAAATAACCATAGGAGGTATGAGACCTCGGTTAGCGTATTATATGGATCCTAAAGGGTTCATAAGACCTAAATAATCTAGGGAACAAACTCCCGAAGAAAACGGATCCAAATATTGTATTAAAACGCTAATAGAGCTTTAGCGCACATTGTTCGAGGAAACCGGGAAAACGCGTCTTCAAGCCGGTCAAATAGACTCGTAACAATTTTGGTCAACCAAATATTCATTAATAAACATTAGTGAAGATCTAGAGCCAATAAACCAATAAAACGAGGAAATAGTAAAAACTGTCAAAAAACGGAAGTTGTGGGGTAAAAGCATAAATAAACCAAACTAGTGTGTCCACTATGTAAATAAATTTTTAAAACCCACAAGGGGGCTGTGTATCAACCGATTCCCCCCTTCCCTCTCACACAATAATAAATAAAGAAAGAAGAAAAGAAGAAGAAAGAAAAAGAATACAAAAAGCAAAAAGAATACTCTCTTTCCTCACCTTTTTCTTCTCTCTCCCATTTTTTCCTTCCCCATCGTGCTCTCTTTCTTCCTCCTTCCCTCATGCAGCGATTTGAGCTTCCCTCTACAATAATGGAAGCTCTTCTCTTCTCCATGCTCCACCCTCATGTGAGTTTCAAATGCAAAATAATTACATATTTGTAATCCCCTCATCATCCTCTACACTCTCTCTTTTCAAAATCCAAAAATGAGGAAGTTCATTTTCGTGGGTATACCCCATTGGTGATGAAAATAGCATCAATGTGTAGCTTGGGGTCCCCTCTCTCCATTAAGGTAAAAATCTCCATGAGAACCTTAAGTTTTCCTCATCTCCTTGGTAACCGATTTTGCCCCATTGTAACACTCATTTTCTATCTCTCTTTTGAGCACAATATCAACCTTGCAATGGTGGTGGATTCACCTTCTTGAACCAAGGGCTAAAACCCCTCCTAAAAGCTTCAAAAGCGGGAATGGAGTTTGGCAAATCCTTCTTGAACCAAGGCCCTAGAAATTTGTTTAAAACATCTCAATGAGTTATTATAAATATAAGGGTTAGTATTAATTACAATTTTTTGTGTGCTTGGGTGATGGGAATGGAGTTTGGCAAATCCATTCCCCATATGGCCGATTTGCGCAAGAGAGAGAGAAGAGAAGAAGTGGAAAAGAAAGGAGGAAATAAGAGCTTAAGGTAAGAGCTCTCTCTTGAATGCTACATTTAATGCATTAGAGTAATGGGAAGGGGTAAACCAATTAAAGAACCCAAAATATGTATTGGTATTGTAGTATTGGAATTTTTGGGATTTGTGAATTAGTATGAATTATAGGCTTAGGGCCAACTGTATAGTATATGTGTTGGTATTGTGGATTGAGAAAGTATTGAGGAATTTATATTTGTATGTGTGCTGGTAGGACCCTTGCAAGGGTGTGGCTAGATTAAGAATGAAATAAGTGAGATTGTGTATGTGTGGCTATGTAAGAAAAGTCGATGAACTATGGCAAAATTTTGGTAGGAATTATGTATTTAAGAATGACTTGGTGAATGGGAGAACCAAGGTATGTATTGGGATGAGTAAGGAGATTTAGTAACCATGGAATGGTAGTGTAGTATGAGGATATAAGGATGCAAAATCTATAGCAAAGAGTGCATGGATGCATTGGAGAAACTATGAGGAATTAAGTGTATTTGGAGGACTTAAGGTGAGTGTTTAATACCTTGGAAGCAAATTGAAAAAGATTTAGGTAATGAGAAGAACTAGGATGTAAAGCAATGCATTTTGGATGCTAGGAGTAACAATGGTTGAGGGAGTATTGAATGGTAGAGGTTAGAACAAAAATCTGTAGCATTGGAGAAATGAAAGACTGTTGTAAGTGTTGAGAAGAAATTAGGGAATTGTGTAAGGGGATTTAAAAATGAGTATTGAGGTTGGAGGATGAGCTAAGGCAATTTTGAGGGCCTAAGTAGTGTTAAAACATGTGGGATTACATGTAGGAAGATTGAGGAAATAATGGGTAAGAAGAGGGGCTGAAAACAGAAATAAAAATGCAAATACTGGGCCGGGCCGACCTTGGGACCGGACTTGCAAGGTCGGTCGAGCCCAGATCTACAAAGAGCGGAAACCTTCTGGAATGGACCGACGTTGGGACCGGACATGCAAGGTCGGTCGGCCAGAAGAATTTCCCGTCATGTAACTTACTGGAATGGACCGACCTTGCGACCAGACTTGCAAGGTCGGTCGGGCCAAAATTTTCAGTCGTGTAACTTACTGGAATGGACCGACCTTGGGACCGGACTTGCAAGGTCGGTCGGCCCTGAAATTTTCCCAACGTATTGTCCTACTGACTTCGACCGACCTTGGGACCGGACTTGTAAGGTCGGTCAAGTCATAAAAAAAATTAAAAAAATAATTTTTTTTTAAAATTATAACAATATATATATATGTATACCCACATATAAATGTGTCCATATTTATGTAAGTATACCATTGTTAAGTAAGGAAATAAACTTAAAGTAATGAAGAGTAAGTAAGTAATGTGTAAGTGTAAGGACATAGTAAGTACGAGTTAGGAAACGTAATGGGAATATGAGTTAAGTTAATTATAGATAGTTAATCACTCGATTATATGTGTACTATAGGACTTGATTTGTGAACACCGGAGGAACGTCGGATACAAGTACGACGGTGAACGGTATGATTTCTTCATGCCCTGTATAAGATAAATGCATGAATCGGACTATATTGCACTTACCTATGCTTGACTTATGTTGTTCTTGATATTTATTGTCTTGAACACTAGTTTGGATAATTCATGAAATATATGAATGATGATGAACTGTATTCGAATCTTGTATAGTACTTAAGTATTGTTGTAACACCCCTACTACGCACATAACACTACTTGAAATCGCAGCGGAAATAAATAACTAAACAGTAACTAACGCTTCGGTGCTACAACGCCGTCAACCACCCACGTGGTTGACAAGGCAAAATAAATACAAGTGTACCGGTCTGATGATCAGACTCCCGAGCATAAAACTAAACCATAATACATCACATACAATACCGAGTATTACATACATCCTTCACTGTTAACATCACTGTAACCCGATCATAACCAATATATACCGCCACGGGAGCACAGGCGCATCCCGGGCCAACATCCAAAAGTAATCAAAAGTAAACCTGCATCCTAGGATCTAAAGCCACTCGCTTCTTCGATCCTCATCCTGCAGTATAAGAAATATGGATCCCCCGAGGGGGTCAGCAACCCTTGGCTGGTATGGTTAACGCGCAGCCCATCGGCTACCGGGATACGCGCAACTAATTGTCATGATAACATGGCATTCATTTTTACACATAAATAACAACATAATGTGGCATAGCATCAATAGTGCACAGCACAACATCACATACACAGTGGATCTTCGTTCCACAATAACAAACCACAAGGGTCAAATAACACAAGAGCCTAGAGAATGATTCACCCTCATGTTAAGCTTGTTACACACACTCATTACCATTCTGTTATTCGAACGAGTAACTTAAGTCACAGATGGTTTGGATTTAGTGACCCGAACACACCACACAAACACATGTTCCCACTAAACCGATCATAAGTCAGAATAGGTAAGCTTTGGAGGAAGCTAGCGGGAGATCGAACGCCAAATTAAGGAGGACAATCTTAACAACATAAGAGTCGAATCTGATTCAGATATCTACTCTTAACTTACATGCATGACCGGACAACCGGATTCCTCACTTCCCAGTTAACACTTGTTAGAAGTTCATGGTGGAACTTAACAACCAATACACAATAGGTGGTAACTCATGTTAGACACACACAAGGGAAACGAGTCACATCATAACATCACAATAGCATGAATAACTGTAAACTCATTACATGTTTAGATTTTATAATGTCATAAACACACGGAAAAACATACAACACACAAGCCGGTGTAAACCTGAAATACCCCAAACCTTAATATATTGTATAAACACTTAAATATGGTGTATTAAGACTAAAAAGAGTCTTAGAAACATTAGTAAACAAATTTAAACAAAAGAAAACACAAATGTGCTTTAAAGTCAATAAGAGCCAAAATGTGCTCTAAGCTTGGGATAAACTTGGTTAAGACCTAATGAACTTACCAAGACCTCATTTATACACTAATGAACATATTAAACCAATTACCAAAGAAAACCAAGCTTGAAAACAAGTTTAAACACAAAATGTGCTTTAAGGAGTCTTAAAGCACATTTTTGAAAAATTGTCTTGTAAATGAGTTTTGAGTGGCTAGATGTCCATCATTACTCTTAAATAATATGTGTACTATATAATATCACATTTGGATGTCTATATTAATGGGAAATCAAAAATTTCACTTCTATGTGCCTTGTTTTCAGAATAGTAATTTTTTATAAGCTATTTTAACATATGTTGTATAAGTAATTAAATTGACAAATAAAGACTATAATACCCTCATATAATAAGGGGGCCGGTTTTCTTAAGTGTGGTGACTCACCACTTCTTATTAATGTATTAAGTAAGTAAAGATAAGTAAATAAACTACTTTTACTTTTAAGGTATAAATATCTTCAAAAGCAAATTCTATCTCATTCTCTCATTTCTTTCTTTCATTTCCACGGTCTCAACCTTCTTCTTCCTTCTCTCTTGCTGTTCTCTCACGGTAATACCACACCACTCCATTAAAACTCCTCTTTGATCTCTTGTAAAATCTTGCTCACTTGTCAAATCAAAAACAAACACCACCAATCTCTTTCTCATCAAGCTCTTCATTTCTATCTTCTTAAAAGTCCAAGACCACCATTTCGGTGCCATGGAGTTCTCCATTGAAGGAGCTTGAGCTTGTATTTTTACATATTGTTACTCTCCTTTGCTTCTAGGTAAGGAATCTCAAATAAAAACTTCATTTCCTTCATGTTTTTGTTGTAACCGAAAATACATATTGAAGGAGCTTTGTGTGACCTTGTTCTAGCTTCATTCCAACTCTTCATGGACTAGGTGGAGTCCTCTCTTGCTAGATATTCAAACTCTCTTCAAAGAGCAAGGTAAAACAACTACATTAATGTTTTTGAAACAATGTAAAATTAGGGTTTACAATGAGATGGAGCTTATAGCTTGAATACTCATTATAATGTTTGTATGTGTTTAGAACTTGTCAAAGAATCAAATACCCTACCGGTTTTCTAAAGGAAACAAGAAAGAAGTTGTTTGGAAAAGAGGTAAATCTACTAACCAAATGTTGTTTAATGCCTTAGGAGAAATGAGCTATAAATGCTTATTAAAACTACCTAAAGAGCAAATGGTGAATGACTTAGTAAAGTGTTCTCAAGAGCTTAGTAAAAGGCATATGTGTTGTTGAGTGTATTTGCAGGTTAAAGGCAAATATATTGTGGAAATTCAGTGTTTATGATTTATGCATCTTAAGGGCCTAAGAGCCATGTCATTTAAGGGCCTAAGTGCCATGCAATTTAAATTATGCACTATATTGTGATGTAGTGCTTTGTGAGTGGAGTTTGTGTATAATAAGTACTTGATGGATTTTTAGTGTTCTTGGTTGTTTGTTGGTAAAAGCAATGTGTTTGGTTTAGCAATGTTCTAGAGAACCTACGTCGAAATTTAGGTAATAAATGAGAAGTTCTAAGTGTTAAAATGAGTTTGATAAGTTAAGGAGTATTTAAAATGGTTAAGTGTTGTTTCGTGTAAGAAACATGCATTAAGGTGATTTGGGATGTAACAAGGACTTAGGCATGAGCTTGAGATTTTAGTATGTACCAAAGTCATTTGGACTTAGGTAAAGACTTAGGCAAACTTTGGTAAATTAAGGAGAAAGTATGAACTTGAAAAAGGATTTGAAGTAATGATATAAGGAGTTAGTTGTGAGAGATGATGCTTGGGAGATGATGTTAAATAAGGAGAAAGATTTTGGGATAGTAGTTATCATAGGTATGAAACACCATTTGAAAACTAGGAGAAAAATTGTAAGTGTTAAGGAATTTTGTAAGATAAGTAAAGGTTTAAGGAATTAGAAAAGAGTTTATGAGTGTTTAAGGATGTCTTGAGGTGTGTTTAAAGTGCCCAAATGAGGTTAGGGGTACTAGGTTATATGGGGTGAAGTTTGGAGTTGAATGTAAAAAGGAAAACAAGATTTGGGGCAGACCGGACTTGCGACCGGACTTGCAAGTTCGGTCGGGCCCAGTTTACCCTGCGAGAATTGGCTTCTGGAATGGACCGACCTTGGGGACCGGACTTGCAAGGTCGGTCGGGCTTGTTTTTGTGTACGGATTGAGTTCTGGAATCGACCGGACATAGGACCGGACTTGGCAAGTCCGGTCGGGCTAAATTTTCAAAGGGAAGAAACTCTCGGGAATAGACCGAACATGCGACCGGACTTACAAGGTCGGTCGGAGTAGAAAATTTTGACGGAAATATGTTCTGGAATCGACCGGACTTGGACAAGTCCGGTCGGCAAGGTCGGTCGGACCTAAACTTGTAAAAAAAAAAAACAGAAAAGAATGTGACCTATGTAGTTAACCCTAGAGTGTATAATGAAGGTAACCTAGGGTAAGATAGACATTAAAACATGTCATACAATCATGTTAAATACTTAGTAAGTTTGAGTTAAATAAATAATTAACCGACGTTATTAATTATGTATAGGAGTGACCTACGGAGGAAACCAAACGAGGCAAGGACCAAGGTATGGTTTTCTTGCAGTCTGTTGTCTAGCGGTTTACACCGGCTTGTGTGTTGTATGTTTTCTGTGTGTTTATGACGTTATAAGATTAAACATGTAATGAGTTTACAGTTGTTCATATTATTGTGATGTATGTTGTGACTCATTTCCCTTGTGTGTGTCTAACATGACTTACCACCTATTGTGTTGGTTGTTAAGTTCCACTATGAACTTCTAACAAGTGTTAACTGGGAAGTGAGGAATCCGGTTGTCCGGTCATGCATGTAAGTTAAGAGTAGATATCTGAATCAGATTCGACTCTTATGTTGTTAAGATTGTTCTCCTTAATTTGGCGTTCGATCTCCCGCTAGCTTCTTCCAAAGCTTACCTATTCTGACTTATGATCGGTTTAGTGGGAACCTGTGTTTGTGTGGTGTGTTCGGGTCACTAAATCCGAACCATCTGTGACTTAAGTTACTCGTTCGTCTAACAGAACGGTAATGAGTGTGTTTAACGAGCTTGACAGGAGTGAATCACTCTCTAGGCTCTTGTGTTATTTGACCCTTGTGGTTTGTTATCGTGGAGTGAAATCCACTGTGTACGTGTTGTGTGCTGTGCCATTGATGCTCAGCCATATGTTATGTATATAAATGAATGCCATGTTATCATGACAATTAGCTGCGCGTATCCCGGTAGCCGATGGGCTGCGCGTTAGCCATACCAGCCAAGGGTTGCTGACCCCCTCGGGGGATCCATATTTCTTATACTGCAGGATGAGGATCGAAGAAGCGGAGTGGCTCTAGATCCTAGGATGTGATTTACTTTTGTATACTTTTGTTGGCCCGGGATGCGCCTGTGCCCGTGGCGTTATATACATTTGGTTGTTGCAGTTACAGTGATGTTACAGTGAAGAATGTAAGTACTCGGTATTGTATATAATGTATTTATGGTTTAGTTTTATGCTCGGGAGTCTGATCATCAGACCGGTACACTTGTATTTATTCTGCCTTGTCAACCACGTGGGTGGTTGACGGCGTTGTAGCACCGAAGCGTTAGTTACTGTTTAGTTATTTAATTCCGCTGCGATTTCATTTAGTATCATGTGCGTATTAGGGGTGTTACAAAAAGTGGTATCAGAGCGAAGTATCGCTCTGATGACTAGAATACCGAGCTTAGGAATATACCGAGTTAGGAAACCTAACTACAGTTACTAAGTGATCAGTTATGGAAAGGTTAACCACTAACTAAGTGGAGATACCTTATTGTCGGGAAGCGTTACAACCGTTGGACCGATAAGTGTGCAAGCATATAATGAATATTCATGTGAATACAGATGGCAGGTAGACCGCGCGGTAGAGGCCGCGGAAGTGGTAGGTACTGTGGGTGACCAGGGCGAGAACACTACGGCTCAGGTTATGGCTGAGGCTGTAGCAGCCGCTGTGGCCCAGATGGTACCCCAGCTTGTAGCTGCGATACAGCAGGGGCAGATGCCCGGAGTTCAACCACCACCGCCACCGCCACGAGAGACCAACTGGGTCAAGGCATTGGCAGACTTGAGACCCCCTTCATTTCATGGGGAGACCGACCCACGTAAGCTGGAGGCGTACATCTCCGAGTTGGAGACCGCCTACGAGACCTTGGCTGTACCGCAGAGGCTAAGGTCCGTCTTGCCGCTTACTACCTGAAGGGTTCGGCACAAAACTGGTGGAAGCTTGTGAGAGAGGACCGGATGGCGGATCCTCAGTTTGGCTGGAGGGAGTACACGGCTCTGCTGTGAGCCAAATACTACCCCGTGCACGTTCAAGAGGCCAAGCGCCTTGAGCTGGATAGTCTGAGGCAGGGGGACAAGGTGTCGGTTGATGAGTATTACACTGCCTTCACCGGCCTTGTCCACCTGTTACCGGACCTGGGATACTCGAACCGGGTGCTGGTAAACCGTTTCTATAACGGTCTCAGCCACGTCTTCGCTATGGGATGGGGCCAGCTGAGTATACTACCTTGCAGGTAATTTAAATAAAGAGTGATGTGAATATGTGTAGTCTACAAGTGAGTATTAATGTGAGTTTGTGAGTATGTATTGCGGGGCATGACTGACCATCCTAAATTCAGGAGTGCTATCATGCCGCTGCTAAGGTGGAGATCACCGTCCGTCTGAGGGACGAGGAAATGCGCACAAGCGCAAGGCCACGAGCGAGGGCCAGAGTTCGCAGGGGTACGGGGGAGGAAAGAAGAAGAAGAAACCTTATCCCCAGCCCCAGAAGAGTCAGCACCAGGGTGACAAGGGCCAAGCCCAAACCACCACAGCTGAGGAGCCACTGAAGCTCACATATGCTTATGCGGCGAAGCCCCTACGCTCTTACCCACCTAAGGGTAATTTTAATCTTGTGTGATAAGTGAGTGTATTGATAAGTTGTGAACAAGTACTGAGTGTGTCGTGTTAGCAGCTAGCACGGGCTCTGGACCGGAGCGCCACTATTACTGTAAGTGGTGCAATGGAGACCACCCCGGCAAGGACTGCAAGGGAAATGAGGTGCAGTGTCGGTACTGCGAGAAGTGGGGTCACCGTGACCACGAGTGTTACCGGAACCCCAACAGCAGAGTCAACAAGCCCAAGGGGCAGTGGAAGGGTAAGGCCACAGCAGCTATTGATGGCCCGAAGACGGCTAACCAGCCACCCACTGATCAGAGGCATACTGATTCCCAGAAGGGGAAGGGGTCGGGACCTAGCAAGGCCACCCTGAATGTGGTGGACCGGTCTGAGGCGCCAGGGCCCTCTTCTAGACCAGGTACCGCCTAAACTGTTGAATGTAATAAGTGATTGCATACCGCATTTCATGCTTGTGTATTAGTGAGTTCAAGTGACATCATGTGAGTAAAGTAAAGTATAGTGTGAAAGACACCTAATTAGATAATTCTAAACTTAAAGGAACCTTCAATATATGTTATCCAATCCCACCCACACCAAACCCTGAAGAAACCACCATCAACATCACCGACTTTCCAATGGAGCAATGTCAGGTTATCCAGCCAGGTATGATACTTTAAATGGATACCTGACACCGGAAGCACAAATCCATGTCATCAGACGATGCGACGAACTTGGAGCTAAACCTGGAGGTTTCTACACACCTGAATATCCGAACGGATCAAGAATGCAATTGAAGATGATGTGCATGGGTAAGGACTGGAACCCTTACACCAAGTCATATCAAGAAGTGCGAGCTGAAGATGGAGCAACAGTACCAAGTATACCTGAGGAGTTCCGTGCGGTCGTTAATCACGCCGTGGGAATTGCTCAACAAGTTGAAACGGATTCGATTCCAAATGTGGAAGCAGATTTGTGTATTGTGAACTTCTACCAGAAAGGTGGACGGTTAGGTTTACACCAAGATAAGGACGAGTCACCCGAGTCTCTAAGTAAGGGAGTACCCGTGGTGTCTTGGTCCATTGGTGACACCGCAGTATTTGTGTATGGCGAGCAGAAGCGGGCTGATCTCGCAAAGAAGTTAATACTAAAGTCAGGAGATGTGTTAATCATGGGTGGGCAGTCAAGGATGCTATATCATGGCATCAGGAAGATCAAACTGAATACCGCACCGTCGGCAGTGATCAATGCCACACACATGAAACCCGGACGTTTTAATTTGACCTTCAGACAATTCTAAAGCCTTGTATACTTTTGTAATGTGTTAAGCCAGTATATGTTAAGGAAGTTATGTATGTGTTAAGTTATATCAACCATGTAAACCAACAATGTTGTAAAGAGAAGGTGTTAATGAATAAAGTGGAGTTATTGAAGTATATCAACCGTGTTGTTACCCAGTACTTATTAGTTTGCCAATGAATTAGGCTGTGCACTCGGAACGGGAGGTACATTGAGTGTCTGCAATGAGGCAGAAGCCGGCAAGAGCGGCACAATCCTCACCGGTACCTTTCCAGTGAATGGCGTGGATGCATCGATCTTGTTCGACTCTGGAGCCTCACACACATTTGTTTCGCTATCTTTTGCGAAGAGGCTGGGGTTAATGGAGAGGAGATGCCAGACTCTTGGTCACTCCCCATCGAAAGAGCGGATCAGGTGTACCCGCTACCACCGAGATGTCATTATAAGAATCAGGGTGAAGATTCCCGATCGACCTGATAGAGTTCGACGGACTTGGATTTGATGTGATTGTCGGGATGAACTGGTTGGAGCGGTACAAGGGCAGAATCCTGTGTCCGAGCATCGACTGCTTCTTCGGAGTCCATCTGGGGTTACCATATCATACCGCCAGAGGCCCAGGGAGCCTTCGACTCAGATCATCACCGCCATGGCCATGTATCGTGAGTTACGCGAGGGAGTGATGTATACCTCGCTATGTCCAGGACATAGAGAGAGACCCTGAGTTTAGCCCAGATGTGCCGGTAGTGTTAGATTTCCTGATGTATTTCCTAAGGAACTGCCGGGCATGCCGCCAGCACGAGAGGTTGAGTTTGAGATCGACTTAGTTCCGGGCACTGGACCCATTGCGAAAGCACCTTATCGTATGGCTCCAGCAGAGATGACAGAGCTCAAGGAGCAGCTGAGAGACCTACTCGACAAGGGCTTTATCCGCCCTAGTGTTTCACCATGGGGAGCGCAGGTTCTCTTCGTGAAGAGAAGGACGGGAGCCTCCGCCTGTGTATTGATTATCGGGAGCTGAATGCTGTTACGGTGAAGAACCGTTCCCTTTACCACGCATCGACGATCTATTTGATCAGCTGAGGGGTGCATCAGTTCTCCAAGATAGACTTACGTTCCGGATACCGTCAGATTGCCATCCGTGACAGTGATATCGAAAAGACAGCTTTCAGAACTAGGTATGGGCATTATGAGTTCACAGTTATGCCGTTTGGCTTATCAAATGCACCAGCTAAGTTCATGGACTTAATGAACCGCTTATTCCAAGATCAGTTTGGACAAGTCAGTGGTAGTCTTCATCGATGATATTCTTGTGTATTCTAATCAAGAGGTGAGCACGAAAGCCACCTGAGAAATGTGTTACAAACATTGAGGAGGAACCAGTTGTATGCAAAGTTTTCGAAATGTGAGTTTTGGTTGAACCAGGTATCCTTCCTTGGACATGTGATTTCTGAGGCCGGGATCGCTGTTGATCCGGCAAAGATTGATGCTGTGCGCACCTGGCCTAGGCCGAAGACAGTCACTGATATCAGGGCTTCCTCGGTCTGGCAGGTTATTATAGGAGTTTGTGAAGGACTTCTCCAGTGTCTCGAAGCCGATGACTTCCTTAATGAAGAAGGATGCACCATTCGAGTGGACAGTCGACTGTGAGAGTTCTTTCGCGAGTCTCAAGGATGCTCTGACATCTGCACCAGTCCTGACTATACCGGACGTCCAGATGGTTTTGAGGTCTACTGCGACGCATCAGGCAGAGGTATGGGTGTGTATTGATGCAGCACGGGAAGGTCGTAGCATACGCCTCCCGTCAGCTGAAGAAGCATGAGAGAAAACTACCCTACCCACGACTTAGAAGGGTGCCATTGTCTTCGCATTGAAGATATGGCGACATTACTTGTATGGGGTAAGTGTGACAATCTATTCTGACCACAAAAGCTTAAGTACTTGTCACTCAGAAAGAGTTGAACATGAGACAAAGAAGGTGGGTTGAGTTTCTGAATGACTACGATATTAATCTGCAATATAAAGAGGGTAAGGCAAATGTGGTAGCTGACGCATTGAGTCGCCGAGCACACTCTCCATTCGCTAGTCTCTTATACTGGCTTGGTTGAAGAGGTGCGGAGTGCTCAGATGACGGATCAGTACATGCTGGAGATCCGGCAGAGAAGCTTATTGACGGCACATTCGAGGGTCAGAAGTACGACTCAGACTCCACGATGATGACCTGATTAGGCTGAATGGCCGTTGTGTATACCTAGGAGTGGCGCTGAGTTGAAGGAGCGCATATTGAGTGAATCCCATTGTTCTACTACTTCGATTCACCCGGAGCTTCAAAGATGTATAAGAGTATGAAAAGGTATTTTGGTGGACTGGAAGAAAGAAAGATGTTAGTGATTATGTATTGAGGTGTCTCACTTGCCAGAAGGTCAAGTTTGAGCACCGACGGCCTGGTGGTATGTGGTACAGCCAATGCCAGTGCCTGGAGTGGAAGTTCCATGATATCTCCATGGACTTTGTAGTAGGGCTTCCGCCTACAAGGGGAGGTCTGAATATGATATGGGTTGTAGTTGACCGACTGACAAAAGTGGCCCGATTCATTCCGATGAAGGACACTTGGAAAGTGGCAAGATTGGCAGAAACTCTTTGATAAGGAAATTGTAAGGCATCATGGTGTACGAAAACGATTGTATCTGACAGAGATACCAGATTCTTATCCAGATATTGGAAGTCCACACGAGAGGCATTGGGTACTGAATTGAAATTGAGTACAGCGTTTCACCCACAGACCGATGGTCAGAGTGAGCGCACCATTCAGACACTTGAGGATATGCTACGTGCTTGTGCACTTGACTTTCAGACCAGCTGGATTGATAAGTTACATCTGATCGAGTTAGTTACAACAACAGTTACCACGCTTCGATCAAGATGTCTCCCTTCCAGGCCTTGTACGGTAGACCATGCCGCACGCCATTATGCTGGGATGAGTCGAGTGAGACGGTCATTATAGGACCAGAGTATCTTGAACAAGTCAGGCAGAAGTTCGCCAAGATCCGGGCTAACATGAAGGCAGTCAGGATAGACAGAAGTCATACGCAGATGTGCGCAGACGTGACCTGGAGTTCGCCGTGGGCGATCAGGTATTTTTGAGAGTATCCCCCATGAAGGGAGTATTTCGTTTGGCCAGAAGGGCAAGTTGAGCCCAAAGTATGTGGGGGCCTTATGTTGTGACGGAGCGGATCGGCCCGGTAGCCTATAGACTAGACCTACCGCCGAGCTGGGCAAGGTAATGATGTATTTCATGTGTCCAGTTGAAGAAGTATATGTCTCATCCGTCTCATGTGCTTCAGCCTGAAGGCAACCTTAGAGCCGACCATGCGATCAGTGGAGACTCCGGTACGGATCTGGATACTAGACTCGAGACACTCGCCCATAAGTCGTGATGGACTGGTGAAAGTTCTTTGGTCTAACCAGGACGTTGAGGAGGCCACTTGGGGCTGGAAGATAAGATGAAGGCGAAGTACCCGTCATTGTTTACTTCTAGTTCTTATGTGTATAGGGTACGGGGCGTACCCTTTTTAAGGGGGGTAGAGCCGTTTCGGTTATGTGTGAACGACGTGTATTTGAATACATCGTCTATGTTATGTTGTTATGTTACAGACCGTGGTGTCTGAGTGATGGGATAATGTTGTAGGACCTTGTGTCCAACGTTATGTACCCGATGTTATGTTGTATGGACCTTGTGTCCAATGTTATGTAAGTGTGTTGTTAATGATGTATGGAAGTATTGTTTATAAGTAATCCTGTGTTCTAACATTTAGGATATGTGGAGGTATGAACTTGAGGGCAAGTTCTTTTAAGGGGGGTAGATTGAAATACCCCAAACCTTAATATATTGTATAAACACTTAAATATGGTGTATTAAGACTTAAAAGAGTCTTAGAACATTAGTAAACAAATTTAAACAAAAAGAAAACACAAAGTGTGCTTTAAAGTCAATAAGAGCCAAATGTGCTCTAAGCTTGGGATAAAACTTGGTTAAGACCTAATGAACTTACCAAGACCTCATTTATACACTAATGAACATATTAAACCCATTACCAAAGAAAACCAAGCTTGAAAACAAGTTTTAAACACAAATGTGCTTTAAGGAGTCTTAAAGCACATTTTTGAAAAATTGTCTTGTAAATGAGTTTTGAGTGGCTAGATGTCCATCATTACTCTTAATAATATGTGTACTATATAATATCACATTTGGATGTCTATATTAATGGGAAATCAAAAATTTCACTTCTATGTGCCTTGTTTCATGAATAGTAATTTTTTATAAGCTATTTTGTAACATATGTTGTATAAGTAATTAAATTGACAAATAAAGACTATAATACCCTCATATAATAAGGGGGCCGGTTTTCTTAAGTGTGGTGACTCACCACTCTCTATTAATGTATTAAGTAAGTAAAGATAAGTAAATAAACTACTTTTTACTTTATAAGGTTAAATATCTTCAAAAGCAAATTCTATCTCATTCTCTCATTTCTTTCTTCATCCCACGGTCTCAACCTCTTCTCCCTTCTCTTGCTGTTCTCTCACGGTAATACCACACCACCTCCATTAAAACTCCTCTTTGATCTCTTGTAAATCTTGCTCATTGTACAAATCAAAAACAAACACCACCAAATCTCTTCTCATCAAGCTCTTCATTTCTATCTTCTTAAAAGTCCAAGACCACCATTTCGGTGCCATGGAGTTCCTCCATTGAAGGAGCTTGAGCTTGTATTTTTACATTTGTTACTCTCCTTTGTTTCTAGGTAAGGAATCTCAAATAAAAACTTCATTTCCTTCATGTTTTGTTGTAACCGAAAATACATATTGAAGGAGCTCTTTGTGTGACCTTGTTCTAGCTTCATTCCAACTCTTCATGGACTAGGTGGAGTCCTCTCTTGCTAGATATTCAAACTCTCTTCAAAGAGCAAGGTAAAACAACTACATTAATGTTTTTGAAACAATGTAAAATTAGGGTTTACAATGAGATGGAGCATATAGCTTGAATACTCATTATAATGTTTGTATGTTGTTAGAACTTGTCAAAGAATCAAATACCCTACCGGTTTTCTAAAGGAAACAAGAAAGAAGTTGTTTGGAAAAGAGGTAAATCTACTAACCAAATGTTGTTTAATGCCTTAGGAGAAATGAGCTTATAAATGCTTATTAAAACTACCTAAAGAGCAAATGGTGAATGACTTAGTAAAGTGTTCTCAGCTTAGTAAAAGGCATATGTGTTGTTGAGTGTATTTGCAGGTTAAAGGCAATATATTGTGGAAATTCAGTGTTTATGATTTATGCATCTTAAGGGCCTAAGAGCCATGTCATTTAAGGGCCTAAGTGCCATGCAATTTAAATTATGCACTATATTGTGATGTAGTGCTTTGTGAGTGGAGTTTGTGTATAATAAGTACTTGATGGATTTTTAGTGTTCTTGGTTGTTTGTTGGTAAAAACAATGTGTTTTGGTTTAGCAATGTTCTAGAAGAACCTACGTCGAAATTTAGGTAATAAATGAGAAGTTCTAAGTGTTAAAATGAGTTTGATAAGTTAAGGAGTATTTAAAATGGTTAAGTGTTGTTCTCGTGTAAGAAACATGCATTAAGGTGATTTGGGATGTAACAAGGACTTAGGCATGAGCTTGAGATTTTAGTATGTACCAAAGTCACTTTGGACTTAGGTAAAGACTTAGGCAAACTTTGGTAAATTAAGGAGAAAGTATGAACTTGAAAAAGGATTTGAAGTAATGATATAAGGAGTTAGTTGTGAGAGATGATGCTTGGGAGATGATGTTAAAATAAGGAGAAAGCTTTTGGGATAGTAGTTATCATAGGTATGAAACACCACTTGAAAAACTAGGAGAAAACATTGTAAGTGTTAGGAATTTTGTAAAGATGTAAGTAAAGATTTAAGGAATTAGAAAATGAGTTTATGAGTGTTTAAGGATGTCTTGAAGTGTGTTTAAAGTGCCCAAATGAGGTTAGGGGGTACTAGGTTACATGGGGTGAAGTTTGGAGTTGAATGTAAAAAGGAAAACAAGGATTTGGGGCAGACCGGACTTGCGACCGGACTTGCAAGTTCGGTCGGGCCCAGTTTACCCTGCGAGAATTGGCTTCTGGAATGGACCGACCTTGGGGACCGGACTTGCAAGGTTGGTCGGGCTTGTATTTTGTGTACGGATTGTTTTCTGGAATCGACCGGACATAGGTCCGGACTTGGCAAGTCCGGTCGGGCTAAATTTTCAAAGGGAAGAAACTCTCGGGAATAGACCGAACATGCGACCGGACTTACAAGGTCGGTCTAGAGAAATTTTGACGGAAATATGTTCTGGAATCGACCGGACTTGGACAAGTCCGGTCGGCAAGGTCGGTCGGGACCTAAACTTGTAAAAAAAAAACAGAAAAGAATGTGACCTATGTAGTTAACCCTAGAGTGTATAATGAAGGTAACCTAGGGTAAGATAGACATTAAAACATGTCATACAATCATGTTAAATACTTAGTAAGTTTGAAGTTAAATAAATAATTAACCGACGTTATTAATTATGTATAGGAGTGACCTACGGAGGAAACCAAACGAGGTAAGGACCAAGGTATGGTTTTCTTGCAGTCTGTTGTCTAGCGGTTTACACCGGCTTGTGTGTTGTATGTTTTTCTGTGTGTTTATGACGTTATAAGACTTAAACATGTAATGAGTTTACAGTTGTTCATATTATTGTGATGTTATGCTGTGACTCATTTCCCTTGTGTGTGTCTAACATGACGTACCACCTATTTTGTGTTGGTTGTTAAGTTCCACTATGAACTTCTAACTAGTGTTAACTGGGAAGTGAGGAATCCGGTTGTCCGGTCATGCATGTAAGTTAAGAGTAGATATCTGAATCAGATTCGACTCTTATGTTGTTAAGATTGTTCTCCTTAATTTGGCATTCGATCTCCCGCTAGCTTCCTCCAAAGCTTACCTATTCTGACTTATGATCGGTTTAGTGGGAACCTGCGTTTGTGTGGTGTGTTCGGGTCACTAAATCCGAACCATCTGTGACTTAAGTTACTCGTTCGTCTAACAGAACGGTAATGAGTGTGTTTAACGAGCTTGACATGAGAGTGAATCACTCTCTAGGCTCTTGTGTTATTTGACCCTTGTGGTTTGTTATCGTGGAGTGAAAATCCACTGTGTACGTGTTGTTGTGCTGTGCGCCATTGATGCTCAGCCATATGTTATGTTATGTTATGTTATAAATGAATGCCATGTTATCATGACAATTAGCTGCGCGTATCCCGGTAGCCGATGGGCTGCGCGTTAGCCATACCAGCCAAGGGTTGCTGACCCCCTCGGGGGATCCATATTTCTTTTACTGCAGGAGGAGGATCGAAGAAGCGGAGTGGCTCTAGATCCTAGGATGTGATTTACTTTGTATACTTTTGGGGGGTGGCCCGGGATGCGCCTGTGCTCCCGTGGCGTTATATACATTTGGTTGTTGCGGTTAACAGTGATGTGTTACAGTGAAGAATGTATGTAGTACTCGGTATTGTATATAATGTATTTATGGTTAGTTTTATGCTCGGGAGTCTGATCATCAGACCGGTACACTTGTATTTATTCTGCCTTGTCAACCACGTGGGTGGTTGACGGCGTTGTAGCACCGAAGCGTTAGTTACTGTTTAGTTATTTAATTCCGCTGCGATTTCATTTAGTATCATGTGCGTATTAGGGGTGTTACAAAACCAGTAGGCAACAGACTGCAAGAAAACCATACCTTGGTCCTTGCCTTGATTTGTTTCCACCGTAGGTCACTCCTATACATGATTCAAGAATGTCGGTTAATTAACTTACTTAACCTCCAAATTTACTAAGTGTTTAACATGATTATTTGACATGTTTAAATGTCTAACTTACCCTAGGTTACCTTCATTATACCCCCTAGGGTTAACTACATAAGTCACAATCTTTTCTGTTTTTTCTGTTTTTTTTTAAGTTTTTGGTCTGTCCGACCCACCGTCCGACCCACAACTGGGTCGGACACTTCCAGTGATTTTCGGGTCTGAAGAACTTACCTTGTCCGACCCATGTCCGACCCAACCTTCTGGGTCGGACCATTCCAGAGAATTTTATCGACCTCAGAACATACATGTCCGACCCACGTCCGACTCACTTGACTGGGTCGGACCATTACAGAACCTTTACCGCCTTACAAAACATGCCCGTCCGACCCACGTCCGACTCACTCGACTGGGTCGGACCATTCCAGAACATTTTCCGTCCTTTACAACATGACCGTCCGACCCATGTCCGACCCAACCTTCTGGGTCGGACCATTCCAGAACAATTTCCTGACGTCTAACAGAGGCTGTCCGACCCAAACTTGGGTCGGACCCCTGGGTCGGACGTCCTCTAAACTTACCCAAACTTTGTCAAATCTTCACCAAACTTCTCCTAAAGCCTCTTAATGTTTCCTAACAACATTTGGTACACTTATATCCACATACAACATCCATGAAACTCATTATCTATCACCTTAAACATTTACTCATTTCATACCGAAATTCCTAACACTTATGTTATTTCCTCCTTAGTTTTCCCAATGGTGTTTTATACCTATGATAACTACTATCCCAAAATGCTTTCTCCTCATTTTAACATCATCTCCCAAGCATCATTTCTCACAACTAATTCCTTATGTCATTCTTGAAATCCTTTTTCAAGTTTACACTTCTCCTTATTTTACCAAAGTTTGCCTAAGTCTTTACCTAAGTCCAAAATGACTTTGGTACATACTAAAACCTCAAGATCATGCCTAAGTCCTTCTCACATCTTAAATCACCTTAATGCATGTTTCTTTCACAAGGAAAACACTTAACCATTCTAAACACTTCTTAAATTATCAAACTCATTTTAAACTCTTAGAACTTCTCGTTTATTACCTAAATTTCGACATAGGTTCTCCTAGAACATTACTAAACCAAAACATATTGTTTTCACCAACAAACAACCAAGAACACTAAAAATCCATCAAACACTTTCTTATACACAAACTTCACTCATATAGCACCACATCACAATATAGTGCATAATTTAGATTGCATGGCACTTAGGCCCTTAAATGACATGGCTCTTAGGCCCTTAAGATGCAAAATCATAAACACTGAATTTCCACAATATATTTGCCTTTGACCTGCAAATACACTCAACAAAACATATGCCTTTTACTAAGCTCTTGAGAACACTTTACTAAGTCATACACCATTTGCTCTTTAGGTAGTTTTAACAAGCATTATAAGCTCATTTCTCCTAAGGCATTAAACAACATTAGGTTAGTAGATTTACCTCTTTTCCAAACAACTTCTTTCTTGTTTCCTTTAAAAACCGGTAAGGTATTTGATTCTTTGTCAAGTTCTAAACAATATACAAACATTATAATGAGTATTCAAGCTATAAGCTTCATCTCATTGTAAACCCTAATTTTACATTGTTTCAAAAACATTAATGTAGTTGTTTTACCTTGATCTTTGAAGAGAGTTTGAATATATAACAAGAGAGGACTCCACCTAGTCCATGAAGAGTTGGAATGAAGCTAGAACAAAGTCACACAAAGAGCTCCATCAATGGGTATTTTCGGTCACAACAAAAACATGGGGAAATGTAGTTTTTATTTGAGATTCCTTACCTAGAAGCAAAGGAGAGTAACAATATGTAAAAATACAAGCTCAAGCTCCTTCAATGGTGGAACTCCTTGGCACCGAAATGGTGGTCTTGGAATTTTAAGAAGATAGAAATGAAGAGCTTGATGAGAGGAAGAGATTGGTGGTGTTTGTTTTTGATTTGGACAAGTGAGCTAGATTTTACAAGAGATCAAAGATGGAGATGGTGGTGTGTACTATTGCAAACCGTGAGAGAATGAAGAAGAGAGGTTGAAGATGGTGTTTGGAACCGTGGGAAATGAAAGAAAGAAATGAGAGAATGAGATAAACTTGCTTTTAGAAGATATTTATGCTTTATAAAGTAAAAAGGTAACTTAAGTAGTCTTCTTTATTTTCTTAACATGCTAACAAGGGTGGTGTGTCACCAACCTTAAAAACCGGCCCCCAATAGTAGTATGAGGGTATTTTAGTCTTTGTTGAACATTTAATTACTTATACAAACATATGTTACAAAATAGCTTGTAAAAATTACTATTCATAAAAACAAGGCACATAGAAGTGAAATTTTTGATTTCCCATTGATATAGACTTCCAAATGTGATACTATATAGTACACATATAATTAGAGAGTAATGATGGACATTTAGCCATTCAAAACTCATTTACAAGACAATTTTTCAAAAATGTGCTTTAAGACTCCTTAAAGCACATTTTGTGTTTAAACTTGTTTTCAAGCTTGGTTTTCTTTGGTAACTGGTTTAATATGTTCATTAGCATATAATTAAGATCTTGGTAAGTTCATTAGGTCTTAACCAAGCTTACCCCAAGCTTAGAGCACATTTTGGCCTTTATTGACCTTAAAGCACATCTTGTGTTTTCTTTTGTTTAAATTTGTTTACTAATGTTACTAGGACTCTTTTTAGTCTTAATATACCATATTTAGGTGTTTAAACAATATATTAAGGTTTGGGGTATTTCAATCTACCCCCCTTAAAAGAACTTTGTCCTCAAAGTTCATACTTCCACATATCCTAAATATAAGAACACGGGAATACTTATAAACAATACTTCCATACATCATTAACAACACACTTACATAACATTGGACACAAGGTCCATACAACATAACATCGGTACATAACATTGGACACCAGGTCCATACAACATCACCCACATCATTCAGACACAACGGTATGTAACATAACAACATAACATAGACGATGTATTCAAATACACGTCGTACACACATAACCGAAACGGCTCTACCCCCCTTAAAAGGGGTACGCCCCGTACCCTATACACATAAGCACTAAGAAGTAAACAATGACGGGTACTTCGCCTTCATCTTATCTTCCAGCTCCCAAGTGGCCTCCTCAACGTCCTGGTTAGACCAAAGAACTTTCACCAGTCTCACGGACTTATGGCGAGTGTCTCGAGTCTTAGTATCCAGAATCCGTACCGGATCCACTGATCGCATGGTCGGCTCTAAGGTTAGCCTTTCAGGCTGAAGCACATGAGACGGATGAGACATATTTCTTCAACTGGGACACATGAAATACATCATGTACCTTGCCCAGCTCGGCGGGTAATCAAGTCTATAGCTACCGGCCGATCCGCTCCGTCACAACATAAGGCCCCACATATTTTGGGCTCAACTTGCCCTTCTGGCCAAAACGAAATACTCCCTTCATGGGGGATACTCTCAAAAATACCTGATCGCCCACGGCGAACTCCAGGTCACGTCTGCGCACATCTGCGTACGACTTCTGTCTATCCTGAGCTGCCTTCATGTTAGCCCGGATCTGGCGAACTTCTGCCTGAACTTGTTCAAGATACTCTGGTCCTATAATGACCGTCTCACTCGACTCATCCCAGCATAATGGCGTGCGGCATGGTCTACCGTACAAGGCCTGGAAGGGAGACATCTTGATCGAAGCGTGATAACTATTGTTGTAACTAAACTCGATCAGATGTAACTTATCAATCCAGCTGGTCTGAAAGTCAAGTGCACAAGCACGTAGCATATCCTCAAGTGTCTGAATGGTGCGCTCACTCTGACCATCGGTCTGTGGGTGAAACGCTGTACTCAATTTCAGTTCGGTACCCAATGTCTCGTGTAGACTTCCAATATCTGGATAAGAATCTGGTATCTCTGTCAGATACAATCGTTTTCGGTACACCATGATGTCTTACAATCTCTTTATCAAAGAGTTCTGCCAATCTTGCCACTTTCCAGGTGTCCTTCATCGGAATGAATCGGGCCACCTTGGTCAGTCGGTCAACTACAACCCATATCATATTCAGACCTCCCCTTGTAGGCGGATGCCCTACTACGAAGTCCATGGAATATCATGGAACTTCCACTCAGGCACTGGCATTGGCTGTACCATACCACCAGGCCGTCGGTGCTCAAACTTGACCTTCTGGCAAGTGAGACACCTCAACACATAATCACTTACATATTTTTTCATTCCAGTCCACCAAAAATATCTTTTCATACCTTTATACATCTTTGAAGCTCCGGGGTGAATCGAAGTAGTAGAACAATGGGATTCACTCAATATGCGCTCCTTCAACTCAGCGCTACTCCTAGGTATACACAATCGGCCATTCAGCCTAATCAGGTCATCATCGTGGAGTCTGAAGTCGTACTTCTGACCCTCGAATGTGCCATCAATAAGCTTCTGCCGGATCTCCAGCATATACTGATCCGTCATCTGAGCACTCCGCACCTCTTCAACCAAGCCAGTATAAGAGACTAGCGAATGGAGAGAGTGTGCTCGGCGACTCAATGCGTCAGCTACCACATTTTCCTTACCCTCTTTATATTGCAGATTAATATCGTAGTCGTTCAGAAATTCAACCCACCTTTTGTCTCATGTTCAACTCCTTCTGAGTGAACAAGTACTTTAAGCTTTTGTGGTCATAATAGATTGTCACACTTACCCCATACAAATAATGTCACCATATCTTCAATGCGAAGACAAAGGCACCCAACTCTAGGTCGTGGGTAGGGTAGTTCTCCTCATGCTTTTCACTGTCGGGAGGCGTAGCTACGACCTTCCCGTGTTGCATCAATACACAACCCATACCTCTACCTGATGCGTCGCATAGACCTCAAACCATCTGGACCGTCTGGTATAGTCAGGACTGGTGCAGATGTCAGAGCATCCTTGAGACTCGTGAAAGAACTCTCACAGTCGACTGTCCACTCGAATGGTGCATCCTTCTTCATTAAGGAAGTCATCGGCTTCGAGACACTGGAGAAGTCCTTCACAAACCTCCTATAATAACCTGCCAGACCGAGGAAGCTCCTGATATCGGTAACTGTCTTCGGCCTAGGCCAGGTGCGCACTGCATCTATCTTTGCCGGATCAACAGCGATCCCGGCCTCAGAAATCACATGTCCAAGAAAGGATACTTGGTTCAACCAAAATTCACATTTCAAAAACTTTGCATACAGCTGATTCCTCCTCAATGTTTGTAACACATTTCTCAGGTGGCTTTCGTGCTCACCTTTCGATTTCGAATACACAAGAATGTCATCGATGAAGACTACCACTGATTTGTCCAACTGATCTTGGAACAAACGGTTCATTAAGTCCATGAACTTAGCTGGTGCATTTGATAAGCCAAACGGCATAACTGTGAACTCATAATGCCCATACCTAGTTCTGAATGCTGTCTTTCGATATCACTATCACGGATGGCAATCTGATGGTATCCGGAACGTAGATCTATCTTGGAGAATACTGATGCTCCCCTCAGCTGATCAAATAGATCGTCGATGCGTGGTAAAGGGTAACGGTTCTTCACCGTAACAGCATTCAGCTCTCGATAGTCAATCCACAGGCGGAGGCTACCGCCCTTCTTCTTCACGAAGAGGACCGGCGCTCCCCATGGTGAAACACTAGGGCGGATAAAGCCCTTGTCAAGTAGGTCTCTCAGCTACTCCTTGAGCTCTATTTCATCTCTACTGGAGCCATACGATAAGGTGCTTTCGCAATGGGTCCAGTGCCCGGAACTAAGTCAATCTCAAACTCAACCTCTCGTGCTGGCGGCATGCCCGGGAGTTCCTTAGGAAATACATCAGGAAACTCCGACACTACCGGCATATCAGAACTAAACTCTGGGTCTCTCTCTATGTCCTGGACATAGCAGAGGTATACATCACTCCTCGTCGTAACTCACGATACATGGCCATGGCGGTGATGATCTGTGTCGAAGGCTCCCTGGGCCTCTGGCGGTATGATATGGTAACCCCAGATGGACTCCGAAGAAGCAGTCGATGCTCGGCACATAGGATTCTGCCCTACCGCTCCAACCAGTTCATCCCGACAATCACATCAAATCCAAGTCCGTCGAACTCTATCAAGTCGATCGGAAACTCTTCACCTCTGATTCTTACAATAGTATCTCGGTGGTAGCGGGTACACCTGATCCGCTCTTTCGATGGGAGAGTGACCAAGAAGTCTGGCATCTCATCACCATCTAACCTTAGCCTCTTCGCAAAAGATAGCGAAATAATTGTGTGTGAGGCTCCAGAGTCGAACAAGATCGATGCATCCACGCCATTCACTGGAAAGGTACCGGTGAGGATTGTGCCGCTCTTGCCGGCTTCTGCCTCATTGCAGACACTCAGTGTACCTCCCGTTCCGAGTGCACAGCCTAATTCATTGGCAAACTAATAAGTACTGGGTAACAACACGGGTGATATACTTCAATTACTCCACTTTATTCATTAACACATTCCTTTTACAACATTGTTGGTTTACACGGTTGACATAACTTAACACATACATTACTCCCTTAACATTTACTGGCTTAACACATTACACAATTATACAAGGCTTTAAAACTGTCTGAAGGTCAAATTCAAACGTCCGGGTTTCATGTGTGTGGCATTGATCACTGCCGACGGTGCGGTATTCAGTTTGATCTTCCTGATGCCATGATATAGCATCCTTGACTGCCCACCCATGATTAATACATCTCCCGACTTTAGTATTAACTTCCTTGCGAGATCAGCACGCTTCTGCTCGCCATACACAAATACTGCGGTATCACCAATGGACCAAGACACCACGGGTACTCCCTTACTTAGAGACTCGGGTGACTCGTCCTTATCTTGGTGTAAACCTAATCATCCACCTTTCTGGTAGAAGTTCACAATACACAAATCTGTTTTCACATCTGGAATTGAATCCGTTTCAACTTGTTGAGCAACTCCCACGGCGTGATTAACGACCGCATGGAACTCCTCAGGTATACTTGCTACTGTTGCTCCATCTTCAGCTCGCACTTCTTGATATGTCTTGGTGTAAGGGTTCCAGTCCTTACCCATGCACATCATCTTCAATTGCATTCTTGATCCGTTCGGGTATTCGGGTGTGTAGAAACCTCCTGGTTTAGCTCCAAGTTCGTCGCATCGTCTGATGACATGGATTTGTGCTTCCGGTGTCAGGTATCCATTTAAGAGTATCATACCTGGCTGGATAACCTGACATTGCTCCATTGGGAAGTCGGTGATGTTGATGGTGGTTTCTTCAGGGTTTGGTGTGGGTGGGATTGGATAACATATATTGAAGGTTCCTTTAAGTTTAGAATTGTCTAATTAGGTGTCTTTCACACTATACTTTAACTCCTTACTCCCATGATAATACACTTGAACTCATTAATACACACATGCATGAAATGCGGTATGCAATCACTTATTACATTCAACAGTTTAGGCGGTACCTGGTCTAGAAGAGGGCCCTGGCGCCTCTGACCGGTCCACCACATTCAGGGCGGCCTTGCTAGGTCCCGACCCTTTCCCCTTTTGGGAATCAGTGTGCCTCTGATCTGCGGGTGGTTGGTTAGCCGTCTTCGGGCCATCAATAGCTGCTGTGGCCTTACCCTTCCACTGCCCCTTGGGCTTGTTGACTCTGCTGTTGGGGTTCCGATAACACTCGTAGTCACGGTGACCCCACTTCTCGCAGTAACGACACTGCACCTCATTTCTCTTGCAGTCCTTGCCAGGGTGGTCTCCATTGCACCACTTACAGTAATAGTGGTGCTCCGTTCCAGAGCCCGTGCTAGCTGCTATCACAATACACCATCAATACTTGTCTCACAACTTATCAACATACACTTCAACTTATCACACAAGATTAAACAATTACCCTTAGGTGGGTAAGAGCGTAGGGGTTTCGCAGCATAAGCATATATGAGCTTCAGTGGCTCCTCAACTGTGGTGGTTTGGGCTTGGCCCTTGTCACCCTGGTGCTGACTCTTCTGGGGCTGGGGATAAGGTTTCTTCTTCTTCTTTCCTCCCCGTACCCCTGCGGACTCTGGCCCTCGCTCGTGGCCTTGCGCTTGTGCGCATTCTCCTCGTCCCTCAGACGGACGGTGATTTCCACCTTAGCAGCGGCATGATAGCACTCCTGAATTTAGGATGTCAGTCATGCCCGCAATACATACTCACAAACTCACATTAATACTCACTTGTAGACTACACATATTCACATCACTCTTTATTTAAATTACCTGCAAGGTAGTATACTCAGCTGGCCCCATCCCATAGCGAAGACGGTGGCTGAGACCGTTGTAGAAACGGTTTACCAGCACCCGGTTCGAGTATCCCAGGTCCGGTAACAGGTGGATAAGGCCGGTGAATGCAGTGTAATACTCATCAACCGACACCTTGTCCCTCTGCCTCAGACTATCCAGCTCCAGGCGCTTGGCCTCTTGAACGTGCACAGGGTAGTATTTGGCTCGCAGTAGAGCCGTGTACTCCCTCCATCCAAACTGAGGATCCGCCATCCGGTCCTCCCTCACTAGCTTCCACCAACTCTGTGCCGAACCCTTTAGGTAGTAAGCGGCAAGACGGACCTTAGCCTCTGTGGGTACAGCCAAGGTCTCGTAGGCGGTCTCCAACTCGGAGATATACGCCTCCAGCTTACGTGGGTCGGTCTCCCCATGAAATGAAGGGGGTCTCAAGTCTGCCAATGCCTTGACCCAGTTGGTCTCTCGTGGCGGTGGCGGTGGTGGTTGAACTCCGGGCATTTGCCCCTGCTGAATCGCAGCTACAAGCTGGGTACCATTTGGGCTACAGCCTCAGCCATAACCTGAGTCGTAGTGTTCTCGCCCTGGTCACCCGTATCACCAGTACCGCTTCCGCGGCCTCTACCTCGCGGTCTACCTGCCATCTAAATTCACATGAATATTCATTAGCAATATGCTTGCACACTTATCGGTCCAACGGTTGTAACGCTTCCCGACAATAAGGTATCTCCACACTTAGTTAGTGGTTAACCTTTCCATAATGTTCACTGAAGTAACTGTAGTTAGGTTTCCTAACTCGGTATATCCCTAAGCTCGGTATTCTAGTCATCAGAGCGATACTTCGCTCTGATACCACTTTTTGTAACACCCCTACTACGCACATAACACTACTTGAAATCGCAGCGGAAATAAATAACTAAACAGTAACTAACGCTTCGGTGCTACAACGCCGTCAACCACCCATGTGGTTGACAAGGCAAAATAAATACAAGTGTACCGGTCTGATGATCAGACTCCCAAGCATAAAACTAAACCATAAATACATCACATACAATACCGAGTATTACATACATCCTTCACTGTTAAACATCACTGTAACCCGATCATAACCAATATATACCGCCACGGGAGCACAGGCGCATCCCGGGCCAACATCCAAAAGTAATCAAAAGTAAACCTGCATCCTAGGATCTAAAGCCACTCCGCTTCTTCGATCCTCATCCTGCAGTATAAGAAATATGGATCCCTCGAGGGGGTCAGCAACCCTTGGCTAGTATGGTTAACGCGTAGCCCATTAGCTACCGGGATACGCGCAACTAATTGTCATGATAACATGGCATTCATTTTTACACATAACATAACATAACATAATATGTGGCATAGCATCAATAGTGCACAGCACAACATCACATACACAGTGGATCTTCGTTCCACAATAACAAACCACAAGGGTCAAATAACACAAGAGCCTAGAGAATGATTCACCCTCATGTTAAGCTCGTTACACACACTCATTACCGTTTGTTATTCGAACGAGTAACTTAAGTCACAGATGGTTCGGATTTAGTGACCCGAACACACCACACAAACACATGTTCCCACTAAACCGATCATAAGTCAGAATAGGTAAGCTTTGGAGGAAGCTAGCGGGAGATCGAACGCCAAATTAAGGAGGACAATCTTAACAACATAAGAGTCGAATCTGATTCAGATATCTACTCTTAACTTACATGCATGAACGGACAACCGGATTCCTCACTTCCCAGTTAACACTTGTTAGAAGTTCATGGTGGAACTTAACAACCAATACACAATAGGTGGTAAGTCATGTTAGACACACACAAGGGAAACGAGTCACATCATAACATCACAATAGCATGAATAACTGTAAACTCATTACATGTTTAGATTTTATAATGTCATAAACACACAGAAAAACATACAACACACAAGCCGGTGTAAACCGGTAGGCAACAGACTACAAGAAAACCATACCTTGGTCCTTGCCTTGATTTGTTTCCACCGTAGGACACTCCTATACATGATTCAAGAATGTCGGTTAATTAACTTACTTAACCTCCAAATTTACTAAGTGTTTAACATGATTATTTGACATGTTTAAATGTCTAACTTACCCTAGGTTACCTTCATTATACCCCCTAGGGTTAACTACATAAGTCACATTCTTTTCTGTTTTTTCTGTTTTTTTTTAAAAAAGTTTTTGGTCTGTCCGACCCACCGTCCGACCCACAACTGGGTCGGACACTTCCAGTGATTTTCGGGTCTGAAGAACTTACCTTGTCCGACCCATGTCCGACCCAACCTTCTGGGTCGGACCATTCCAGAGAATTTTTCGGGTCTGAAGAACTTACCTTGTCCGACCCATGTCCGACCCAACCTTCTGGGTCGGACCATTAAAGAACCTTTACCGCCTTACAAAACATGCCCGTCTGACCCACGTCCGACTCACTCGACTGGGTCGGACCATTCCAGAACATTTTCCGTCCTTTACAACATCACCGTCCAACCCATGTCCGACCCAACCTTCTGGGTCGGACCATTCCAGAATAATTTCCTGACGTCTAACAGAGGCTGTCCGACCCAAACTTGGGTCGGACCCCTGGGTCGGACGTCCTCTAAACTTACCCAAACTTTGTCAAATCTTCACCAAACTTCTCCTAAAGCCTCTTAATGTTTCCTAACAACATTTGGTACACTTATATCCACATACAACATCCATGAAACTCATTATCTATCACCTTAAACATTTACTCATTTCATACCGAAATTCCTAACACTTATGTTATTTCCTCCTTAGTTTTCCCAATGGTGTTTTATACCTATGATAACTACTATCCCAAAATGCTTTCTCCTCATTTTAACATCATCTCCCAAGCATCATTTCTCACAACTAATTCCTTATGTCATTCTTGAAATCCTTTTTCAAGTTTACACTTCCTCCTTATTTTACCAAAGTTTGCCTAAGTCTTTACCTAAGTCCAAAATGACTTTGGTACATACTAAAACCTCAAGATCATGCCTAAGTCCTTCTCACATCTTAAATCACCTTAATGCATGTTTCTTTCACAAGGAAAACACTTAACCATTCTAAACACTTCTTAAATTATCAAACTCATTTTATACTCTTAGAACTTCTCGTTTATTACCTAAATTTCGACATAGGTTCTCCTAGAACATTACTAAACCAAAACATATTGTTTTCACCAACAAACAACCAAGAACACTAAAAATCCATCAAACACTTTCTTATACACAAACTTCACTCATATAGCACCACATCACAATATAGTGCATAATTTAGATTGCATGGCACTTAGGCCCTTAAATAACATGGCTCTTAGGCCCTTAAGATGCATAAATCATAAACACTGAATTTCCACAATATATTTGCCTTTGACCTGCAAATACACTCAACAACACATATGCCTTTTACTAAGCTCTTGAGAACACTTTACTAAGTCATACACCATTTGCTCTTTAGGTAGTTTTAACAAGCATTATAAGCTCATTTCTCCTAAGGCATTAAACAACATTAGGTTAGTAGATTTACCTCTTTTACAAACAACTTCTTTCTTGTTTCCTTTAAAAACCGGTAAGGTATTTGATTCTTTGTCAAGTTCTAAACAATATACAAACATTATAATGAGTATTCAAGCTATAAGCTTCATCTCATTGTAAACCCAAATTTTACATTGTTTCAAAAACTTTAATGTAGTTGTTTTACCTTGATCTTTGAAGAGAGTTTGAATATATAACAAGAGAGGACTCCACCTAGTCCATGAAGAGTTGGAATGAAGCTAGAACAAAGTCACACAAAGAGCTCCATCAATGGGTATTTTCGGTCACAACAAAACATGAAGGAAATGTAGTTTTTTTTGAGATTCCTTACCTAGAAGCAAAGGAGAGTAACAATATGTAAAAATACAAGCTCAAGCTCCTTCAATGGTGGAACTCCTTGGCACCGAAATGGTGGTCTTGGAATTTTAAGAAGCTAGAGATGAAGAGCTTGATGAGAGGAAAGAGATTGGTGGTGTTTGTTTTTTGATTTGGACAAGTGAGCTAGATTTTACAAGAGATCAAAGATGGAGATGGTGGTGTGTACTATTGCAAACCGTGAGAGAATGAAGAAGAGAGGTTGAAGATGGTGTTTGGAACCGTGGGAAATGAAGGAAGGAAATGAGAGAATGAGATAAACTTGCTTTTAGAAGATATTTATGCTTTATAAAGTAAAAAGGTAACTTAAGTAGTCTTCTTTATTTTCTTAACATGCTAACAAGGGTGGTGTGTCACCAACCTTAAAAACCGGCCCCCAATAGTAGTATGAGGGTATTTTAGTCTTTGTTGAACATTTAATTACTTATACAAACATATGTTACAAAATAGCTTGTAAAAATTACTATTCATAAAAACAAGGCACATAGAAGTGAAATTTTTGATTTCCCATTGATATAGACTTCCAAATGTGATACTATATAGTACACATATTAATTAGAGAGTAATGATGGACATTTAGCCATTCAAAACTCATTTACAAGACAATTTTTCAAAAATGTGCTTTTAAGACTCCTTAAAGCACATTTTGTGTTTAAACTTGTTTTCAAGCTTGGTTTTCTTTGGTAACTGGTTTAATATGTTCATTAGCATATAATTAAGATCTTGGTAAGTTCATTAGGTCTTAACCAAGCTTACCCCAAGCTTAGAGCACATTTTGGCCTTTATTGACCTTAAAGCACATCTTGTGTTTTCTTTTGTTTAAATTTGTTTACTAATGTTTCTAGGACTCTTTTTAGTCTTAATATACCATATTTATGTGTTTAAACAATATATTAAGGTTTGGGGTATTTCAATTGTATTGTATTCCGTATGAATGGGTATTGAGCAATGTATTTGTGTATGTGGCTTGGATGTTGACTTCTACTAATTCCTAACTACCTAACTCCTAACTTAAGTGAGTAAATTGGAATGAGTAGAAGTCCGATATAGCTTCGGCCACGCGTGAGGATGAGGAGACACAAGAGGTTGGATCCGGTTCCTGACTCTTAAACTGGTCCGTGGCCCAAACCCCTTAAATGGGTAGCATCCCGGATTGGTGAGTCAAGTAAATCCCGGTGGTGGGACGGAGTAGTCCCCGGGCCGGAGGTCCCGACGAGTTAACATGAGTAAGAGTAAGTAAGTAAGTAAGTAAGTAAGTAAGTATGAATGAGTATGTGTAAGTACTATGGAACGAGTAAAAGAGTAATCTCCACCCGATTAACCCGGGTGGACCAACATGAGCTAACAAGGATATGTATTGTGTATGTATTGCGTATGTATTGTATATGTATTGTGTAATGCGGATCTCGGGATGGTAAGAATGTATCTGATGGCTTGTATGGGTTACCATGTATGCATTGAAGAGCGTGTATTGATGCGTATGTATGTATTTCTTGTGTAATGTATTGTAATATTATGTATAAGAGCATGTATGCATGTATGTATGAATAAAATGAACCGCATGTATTCGACCAAGTGGTCGGCGTACCCTCACTAGTACACGGGGTATGCGGTTATCATGCTCAGCGAAAGCTGACCCCCTCGGGGGAACGTTTTTAGTGTGCAGGTACCCGAAGCGGTTTGGTCAAGGTAAGAGACCGGTGGCATACCCTTTTATTCTTGAAGCAAGTAGTTGTGAGGAATGGGTAGTGGGTAGACTCCTAGTGAGTATGTATGAGTTTGGAAGAGGTAATATTCTTGCATAAGGATCTTAGTAAACTCGGTGAATGATATTGTACTGTATTGAACTTGTGGATTGTATGGAATGGGAATTGTAGTATTTGATTCGTAATTGTAGTAAGACTCGCACTGTGTAGTACTCGGATATTCAGGTCCATCAGACCGATGCTATATGTAGAAGTAGTAGACTTGTTAGTCACGTGGGTGACTAACGGCATTGTATCACCCACTGTTTGTAAGTATGTATCCGCTGCATGACTTTGAAAGCATGAGGAGATTGGACGGTAATGATTGTATTAATGGTAGGGGTGTTACAGGATATACAGCCCCTCACTGTTTACTATGTCCATTTTGTGACAGGGGATATACAGCCCCTCACTGTTACCATCGAAGACGCGCGCACGTCGAAACAACAAGACCCAGCTCATGGATGATACAATATCCAGAGTCAAAAGAAGAACTACCAAGATTGTCCTTTTCCATACTTCCACTAGATCACTAGCTACGCCAGAGCAATACCAAAACACAAAGTCCTACAGAGTGCAGAAGCGTAAACCCTAGGCAGTTAATGTCTAATGAAATAACCCAATAGAAGGAACCAAAAACCATGTAAGTTTCACATTCAAGGCTTAGTTAGTCACACAAGCTGAGTTAGTCACACAACAGTTTCCTTTTTTAAATCCATTCAAGCTCAGTTAGCGTTTTCCAAAACATTCCATCAAACCCATTAGCAAAAGTATCTGAGTACGAGAAATCGTACCTGGGTAACGCTGTAGCAGTTCTAGTCAACTTGCACAAACAATCAACAGTACTCTGAAGAATATTAAAGGTAGTCTATCATCAATCACTTGTAGCCTACGTTAAGCTTAAATAATCTCCCCACTCTTATTTCTAAGTCTCAGTTGTCTTTTAAGCCCTCACTTAAATGTTATGTATAACCTTTGACTTGTCTTAGAATGTTGTATAACTCAAGGTTGTAAGACCAAGGAATGTATTTTATTAACACTTGTTAATTGTTCAACTCTTATCCACTACTCGTACTTAACCATAATTCTCAATTCAAGACTTTTGAGACCCTTATGTCATAAATGCATTTTATGTTATTCAATAAATCTTAGAATTTCAATAACAATTCTTAAGCTTAATACTTTTATTCTAAATTTAGAATAAACATCGTATTATGACCTATGATAGGTTTATCTTAGAATATTATACTATTATTTACAATGTACTGATTATGTATTTTATCAATATTACTAAATAATCCATTATGATTAAGTTTCCCCTTAACTTAATTAAGATCTACATCTTGTATATAGAAATCATAGTGTTGTATATACATTTTAGTATAACTTAATTGAGCCACCAAACTCAATTATCATATCCTTAGTTCAGAATGACTTTTTATTATAACCATCTAATAATCTTGACATAAGATGTTGAATTACTTCTCATATTGAAATAACTATATTATAACTAACTTAGACGTAACAAACTCTTACATTTAGTATTCACAAGATATATTATTTGTTTTATTATCACCTATGTAATAAGGTGTTTTAAGATAACCTTTTATGTATCCTTACTTACATTTAATTTCCTAAATGTTTTATTTTACACACCTTCCCTCCATAGACTACGTATAATCCTTTTATACTAAACCTCAATAAACTTAAGTCTTAAATATGTTTTAAATTATTTACAAAACCCAGGGTTTCAAAGGAGTAACGTAATAAATTATTTTCCTTTATTATGTTTTAGGATAAACATTTTATCTTAACATAAGGTAAAATTTATCTAAGAATTAAATTCTTATTCGTAAGTGAAATAGTCCATTATTTAATAAGATCATCTATTCCGAAAAATCATCATACCTTATATTCAAATGACGTATTAATATGTTCCAGTGTCAAAAGGTAAATCAATATAATCTTTTATGTAACTTAGTTTCCTCTAAGTAAAGGTACAAAGGTTTTAAGTATCTAATTTCTATTTATAAACCTTTATAAATTCTAACTACTAAACACATCACTTAATTATAAACTCACATCCTAAGTATTGGTAATTAATGTTATAAATGTATTTCATATGGCTCATCTAATGCCAAGAAACTTAAGGATTATTATTTAGATAAATTTCCAAATCATAGTTTAATATAGTTTTATATCATAATCCTTTTAATGATTTTATCTTAAAACATTAAGTTATATTTCAATACCATAAATGTTAAGAAATGATTAAGTCTAGACTTACTAATCCACCTCACATTTAGATGTAAAAGTATTTTATTTATTTTATTATTGTTTATATATTAAGAACATTTAGATGTAAAAGTATTACATATATTTATCATTAATTATAGAATAAGATCTATTTGTGTAACATTTTATGTAATCTAATCACAATTTTTCCTAAGTTTTAACTTATTAATTACTTAACCCAATTATAGACTTACATTATGGTCATTGACTAACACTATACATGTATTTTAATATGGTTTATATAAATCTTAGAAATTGAAAGATAAATCTTTAAGTTTAATAATTATAATTTAATACCACCTCATATAATATTCTTTTATTAGTATTATGTAGAGGTTTAGTTTATCTCATTGATTCCTTCATATTATATTTTCTATAAGGTATTTTATTTCTTTTATTTATGTTTAGTATATATATATATATACTAGGATTTATTTATGACATTCTTTATGCAGTTTTATTGCATTTAATTATTTATATTAACTTTTACACATATCTATATCCAATATATGGTTTATAAAATAAAGTATTTTCCTTAGTTCCAATTAAGTATATTAACTACCATATTATATAATTAATGTAAATGTAGATTAATTTAGTTCCTTGATTTAACCTAAGTTACTATTTTATTTCTTTTATATATGTATATATATATATTTACTTCACTTAAAAGTTTATACCCAAAAATATTTATTAACATTCTGTATTAAATGTTAGTTTAGTCTTGTTATATTTTCCCCAACCTATAAAGTTCATTAATCAACTATACTTTAATTTTTGGTCACATTAAATGTAATACCCTTGAGGTTTAGCTCCCACATCGATTGGAGGGGAGAACGAAGTGTGCCTTATAGGTGCATGAATACCTCTTCCGGTGTGCCAGTGTGGCCCGCGAGGGCGCTGGGCTCCCAAGGGGGGTGGAGTGTAATACCCTTGAGGTTTACCTCCCACAACGATTGGAGGGGAGAACGAAGTGTGCCTTATAGGTGCATGGATACCTCTTCCTTGTGTGACACGTTTTGGGGCTAGGAAACCCCAGGAACAAATCCGTGCGGCCTGCGTGCCAAAGCGGACAATATCACACATGTGGGTTGATTAGGCTGGGCTGTCACATTAAAAACCTTATATTATAAGCTAACTTATGAAAAACCTTAGAAATACAATTTTTAAACCTATTCACTCTTGTCCAAAAATTCCCAAATTAAGTATACAACAACTATAACATTTTAGACATATTATAAAAAATTTAATTCATAAAAATATCTTTTTAAATTTTCCAAATAATTCCATAATACTCATAACTTGCAAAAATTATAACTTACGTTTAAAAACTCAAAACCCATATTAATTTACATCATAATAAACTAGATTTTATAAGGAATCTATGGTTAAAATTTCAAGTCAAAGTACATTCGGGAAGTCCATTAAATAAATTCAGCAAGTTAGAGTATTTTCCTGCAATTTAAACTATGTTAATACATCATTTACTTCTACGATCTAATCGCGACCGTCCGTTCCCTTAAACCATGATCGGACGATCCATATCTTGCGAGTTCATCAGACAAGACTAACATATTACAAACAGAGATCGGTCGATTTCTCTCAATATACAGAACGAAATTCGGTGATTCTTGTTTCATTGGATTCGAAATTCAAATATGGTTCTAATGGTAGCAATTTTGTTAATTATAATGCTAGGATAAGGGATTTCAAATCTGGGTAAACTCGATTAGGGTTCATATCCGTTTCGAATCGAATTTCTACAAATTCTCTCAATGTAGTGAGTTATATGTTAAATTGATAGAGGGGTATGAATAGGAATGCAAAAACGAATAGCATTATCAGTTTAATTTGGTCGGAATCGTACCGGAGATGTGCCGGCAAGGCAATTCGAACTCGTTTTCTGGAAAAATTAGTATTTTTTGTGCTCTTCAGGTAGGCAACTTTAGACGCTTATATCTCCCAAACGATCGAGAACTGGCTTGAGGTTTCTTCATAAGAATTGTAGAGGAATCAGAGATCATTAAAAGGAGCTATAGAACAAGAAGTTTCGCCCACGGATGAAGAAGATATGATAGGACGAAGTTTACCTGTTCAACTGAAATTTCCGGATTTCTGGGTTTCCAAAACTCGGGGAGGCAACTTTCGATGCCTTTATCTTTCACCCTATTGAGAATCAGCCTTTGGTGTAAAAAGGAAAGTTGAAGAGGGATTAGAGATATTCAAAACAAGCTAAATAACACGAATTTTGGTTGAGAAACGAAGAAGTTATGGCGTGACGAAGTTTACCTGATTTCAGTAAAAACTGGAATTCTGGGTTACGAATTCGCAAGGAGTCAACTTTAGATCGATTTTCCCGTCGATTTAGAATGATTTAGGTTATGTATGAGTTATGGTTGGAAAGAGGAATTGTAGGAGAAGAGAATGGAGAAGACGGCACTCAAAAAGTCTCAAAGACGAGTGAGACATCGGTGTTTAAAATTAGGGTAAAAACACTGATGACAGTTAGGATTCTGGCCGATTTTCGTGCTAAGTACAGGCGACCCGTGTGAGCTTGACACGTGGCAGTTTTCAAAATTTTGGCTCTAAACTTCATTCTATCATAACTTTGGCTAGGATGATCCGTTTTGACGTTCTTTTTATCGATCTTCATGGTTTTCCATAACCTATTTATTGGTATAGGTTTCATGGGCTGGTTCCATTCTAAAAAAGTCAACCCTAACAAGGCTTAAGAAGCTTTATGGTTTCCATAATTTTATTTTGACTTTTATGAGTCAAATTAATGTCCAAATTATTTCTATAATCTTTATAATATACTTAGAGTGTTTAAAAATTTTCCCAAGATTTATTGACTTATAAATCTTATTATTAAATTCATAATACTATATAATAATACATAATAATTTAATACTTAATAGTATTCTTTAGGGTTAAATAGAAGAAATCCCCCAAAATAATTTCCATAATTCCACATAATATTAATATTCATAATTCCATACAATACTTTAATATTAAATAGTATTAATTAAGGTTTAACAAAAGAAATCCCCTAAATTAATTTAATTTTTTTTATGGGTATTTCATACATCGACAATGGGTGCTCTGAACACATGACAGAAGACAAAAAGAAGTTCTTCTCGCTCAACTAGGAAGCCAAGGAACCGTTTCCTTTGGCGACAACAAGAAAGGAAAAATCATCGGTGTAGGTAAGGTTGGTATTACATCTGATTATATCATAGATAGTGTAAATTTAGTTCATGGTTTAAATTGGGAAAATTCATAAAATACCACTGTTTGAGTTTATAATTCACAAAATACCACTTTTGTTTGTAATTCAACTTTAAACATGCTTAAATGTTGTCCAAAATTGATGAAACTTTTCATGGACGATGCTAAAGTGTTATATTTTGGTCCAATATAAAATTTGAAGTTTTTTAAGCTTATATGTGACATGTTCATTGGGTCCCACATGTCACATAGAGCTTAAAAACTTCAAATTTTATATTGGACCAAAATATAACACTTTAACATCGTCCATGTAAAATTTCATCAATTTTGGACAGCATTTAAGCATGTTTAAAGTTGAATTACGAAATAAATAGTGGTATTTTGTGAATTATAAACTCAAACAGTGGTATTTTTTGAATTTTCCCTTTAAAATTCAACTTGCTTAGTGTTTCTCAAATTTGTGACATGGGCAATTCAGTTCACTTCTATCCTACCCATTGTAGCATAGTAAGTCAGAACAATGGCAAAGAGTTGTTAAAGGGAGAAAGGTGGAAAAATGTTTATGTAACTAGTTTGGAGGATATTGACAGTGTAATCTTCCATGCTTGATTGCTTCAATAGATGACTACACTATGGCACAGAAGACTAGGGCATGTTAGCACTTCTTTATTAAGAAAACTTACCAAGAAACAATTGGTAAGAGGTCTTCTTAAGATTAAAGAATCTGTGACCAATCTTTGTGATGCTTGTGTTAGAAGCAAACAGACCAAGACATCTTTTAAATCAAAGAACTTAGTTAGTACATCCAAGCCACTTGAATCATCACAAGTACAAAAAAAGGCATTTTTGGCCCGTCTTTTTCGGCGGTTTTAATAATTTCGCCGAATAAAGTTACAACCTCAATGTTTTTTCGACCGTTCCTTTTGAAAAACCACCAAAAATGAATTTTTTTAAAAAATTCATTTTCGGTGGTTTTTCTAAAGGAACCGCCGAAAATAACACTTTATATCTTACTCCGAGACAGAACATTTCAGAACTGCTCGAATTTTCTCTTTCATTCACCCTGAAATCTCCACCGAAACTCCACCGCGTGCTCTCCTGTACACCTCCGCCTTCGCCACCGCCTTGCACCACCGCCGGTCGCTTCCTTCGCCGCTGCCAGCAACGCTAGTGCCGCCCAGGTCGCCGCCCCAGTTGGCCATGCGGCTGTATATACCCCAATTAGGTTAGTTTTTTTCGAATTTAACAGAATTTGGTGCCAAAGTGTTGTTTAATTGTGATTTGTTGGATGATTTAAGTGATGTGGAGTGTAATATAATGAAGGGTTTGATTGGAATTAATAAATTTAGGGTAAATTACAAAATCATTCACATGCACGCACAGTGTTCGACAACATGTCTCTACTAGCTACCTTGGATTTTTTGCTAGTTTTAATTGTATGTGCATATTAATGGATAGCTAGTGATGTTTAATGTGTAAAGATACTAAAATAGACCTATATAAAGTATAAAAACTAAACCTAAATGTTTATTAGTTGATATATTCTAATAATCATTTGAAACCAAAATATGTATATATGTTATATGAGTTTGAATGACTTTGTAGATATACAAGTAGAGTTGTATAGAGTATAAAACCAATTCAGAAACAAAAAATTTGATTAATTATTACTTACCATTCACTGGTATAGGCGGCTTCATAAGCAACGGTTCGAAACCTTAAAAAACGACGGTTCCGAGCCGCTGCTTACGCCGCTGTCGTTTTTGCTATTGTGATTTTTACGACGGTTGAAAACCGTCTTTTAAGGGTGGTATTGGGGGCGGGATTTAGTGAGTATAAACGACGGTTAAGTTGGTTATCCGTTGATTATTATACACTTCAAACTACGGTTGGTCATGAAACCGTCATTTAAATATGCTTTTTGACGCGCCAAAAACAGTTTTAAATGACGGTTGTCGTTTACAACCGTCGCTTATTATGTACTTTAAACTAGGGTTCTTGTAGAACCGTCATTTTTTCCTTTTTTCCCTCGCACTCCTACCTAATATAAACGACCGTTATCTGTGAACCGTCACTCAAAGTATATTTATTTTTTATTTTTTTTCTAGTTTTTTCCTATTTCCAGATTACATATACACATCAATAAAACCAGAAAACCTGTACAGCAACAATTTCAATAAATCACACACTATATAGATACCTCTGCTGTAATTCAACTTTTTTTATAGATAACAAAAGTACCACCAGTACATGCTTCAAGTATAGTATTCAAAAACAAAACACTGATGAACAATTACCACATCTGAAAATTAAACTACCAATTTCCACGTCCAACCATAACAATCATTCGACCAACATAACAAAGCTAAACGGAGATATCCATGTTTTTAGCAGAATCAATCATTTTACTCGTCATCCTGGCTTCATGCGCAACCTAGCAAGATTGTTGGTGACAACAATGTCAAGCAGTGCAGCTCGCTCAACAATCTTCTTTCTCTTCCTGGTTGACACATTGTGTGCAATCTCAGCAAAATGCCCTGCACCCCATTTCCATATCAATCACTTTTTTTCTACACAACAAGTAACAACCAATGAAACCATAACTACAAAAACCATACCAAATTCAGAATTGTGAAATTCAGAGTAAATCATATAAATACATGTAACACACCAACTTAAGAAGTAGTCCTTATAACAACTGCTTCACTAGTTTGTCCTTGTTCCTTTTGCACTGGATCCTTGAAACACTTTAGGATGAACAAAGATGTTTGTTCTCTGACTAATTGCAAATCTTTAGTCGAATAAGTTTTGCCTGCCGTCTTAAAAAATGCACGAACTTGTAAGAACAAGCATAACACACCATATTGAATATTTAAGATAGTTAAACCGAGTGTGTAAGATGCAGCAACCAACTGTTAGATGCACAAGAGAAGAGGCTGAAGCCAATGCAGTACACATACAAGATAGGGAGATTGAGCTATTAACATACTACACTAGCGATCGAACTCAACAATAAAACTGTGAGAAATATTAGATTAACTACAACTTGGATTGGATAAATTCCCCGGAAAACACCAGCAATGTATATATATAAAGGCATTTATACACGTTTTAAACATAATGGTGAAACATAAATATATATAGAAAACATATTTGAAAGTAATAATACCTCATCATCCTTTGTAAGCTTCTCTATATTCGTACAAAGTTCATACATGTATCGTAGTACACAATAACCGCAACTCCTTGAATCATTTTGCCCTGGACACTGTGACAAGTTTAAAAGGAAAAAAAAGTACCCCGTGAAAGTATACGGAATCAACTTATTGTAGAAATATATATATATATATATATATGTTTCAGTAGTACGTACCTCGAGATGGACGACTGAAAATTGATTGAACTGGTGAAGGACTGTATTCGTATGAGCGCTATTACACACAAAAAAAATTCATTAATCCATATGCTTCATCAAATATCAAGTTATTTCTAAACAATTACTTACATATATTAATGAATAACACTTATGTTCTGATCATCTCATCCACTTGGAGCTCACGATACATTCTTAACGGGTCAAGCACAAGCAATTGAGAGGTATCCATTGAAATACCCCTAACCTTTAAATAACTAATTTATGAGAAATAAATTATTATTTAGGGGATTATGAAACCCTAAGAAAATATATAAACACTTAGGCATTAAAAACGCACCGAAACTCCTTAAGGTCAACAATGAGCGTTAAGCCGGACCTTAAGCTAACCAAGGTATATAAACTAAAAACTTATACCAAGTAAACTAACGATCATTATATGACCTTTAGGACATAGAACCTCATCTAAAACATAGTAGAAATGTAAAATGCCCGGGAGTGTCAACACACCTCCTTAAGGCCCGAAAGTCCCGGAAATACTTTATAAGATGAAATAATGCATTACACTTCATTCCAAATGCACCATAACACTTTATTAAAAATTTAAGATGAATTCCTCATGCTAAATTCTCAGTTAAACGCAAAGTGCTTGGAGGTTCACGATGGGGGCCCCATAAACCCTTGGGAATGCCCCGGAGAGGTGCCGAGGTGGCACAAACTCCTATATAATTCATTCTTAGAGTTCCTATCACCATTATTCATCATTATAAAGAGAATGCTTGAGATAATTTTTAAAAAATCAACAAAGTGCTCGGGGGAATTTCTTAAAGCTCCTATTTTGCTCGGGAGTGTCCCGGTAGCCCGGAAATTGAGTCATGAGTTGATATAACCCCATATAACTCAATGTAACACCTTAATATATCATTACTGACTATAAACAATGTTTATAAACACTTGTAACTCATAGAGACTACTTATTTTCCAAAATATCCTTAAACCACAAAAACCCGCCTTTGGGTGTCATAAAAACGCGTTGTACGCTATTACCTTGAAGTTTTTGAGGAGCCAAGAGTTTGGAATCTTAAATGGGGATGAAGTGAATATCTAAATCAATTAAATCCAGTGCTAAACTCATAGCACAAGTAGGGCCAATTTTATGATCAAAAAGTAGTATAAAATCAGCATTTTACCTTAGAAACTTTCATCTTTTACCATAGTGTAAATGTACCAATCAAATGTTGTGACTTATAACATGTTACAATATGGTCTTAATACAATATAGTGTGACAGGAATCAAATTAAAAATCAGTCCCACAAGGGCACACACGGGGGCGTCATTTAGGGTGTATTTGACTAGATTTTGCTTAATAAAATTGTCTTATGGAATGGTGACTCATCCTTACATATACCATGTGACATGGTGTCAAATAATCTCAGTAAAATGAGGCTACAATTACCGAAATCCTGCAAGAAAACAACAAAGGGATTAGTTTAGAAAAAACATGAAAATTAAATGCAAAAAGTAAGTTCCTAGATCTACTTTAGTATTAGTCTGATACATGGAAATGAAAAAGCCCATCCCTTAGCCTAATGCTGCCGATAATGACCAAGCAAGTGGAGGGTTAATTGCTGTCTATTTAGTCAAAAGAAGACATCACCTAATTAGCATGTTCCCTTTGTCAAATATAAACAAAAACCAAGTGTCTCCTACAGCACATGGCTGCCGAAATCAAGCAAGAAAAGAAGGTTTGATTTCCTTATAAAAATCAAACTAAAACACCTACCTACCTAGGAATGTTCTCATGTCTTCAATTGACAAAAATCAATTGCCTATCTATGACATTATTACCGCGGGAATACAAGAGAACAAGACAAGCTAGTTTTGGTATTCTACTTAGAAAATTCAAAAGAAAACATCTACCTACCTTAGCCTTTGTCATCTTGTTTCAAATTGTCAAACAAAGCCATCCTATCTCCTTGTCTATAGCCGAAAGTTTGTCGCAATTATGGGCATTTTATGGAGCCATGGGTCAAATGAATAACAAAGAAAAACTAGACAAATTTGACAATTATTGTGTCAAAAATTCTTCCCTTGCCTAACTCCTTATCTTCTTACGTGAGTGACCATTCTCATTTGCCCCTCCTTCCACCGATTTGGTAAGCCTCTCATTCCCTCTCTTTTCTTTCTTCCTTAGCTAGTTATTCTTGTGAGCTTCAAAGCTCCATTAATGGTGTATTAAGTTCTAACACCATTTATATGTAATTTTCCTAGTTAATTCTACTAAGTCTTGGAGCAAGAATCAACCTAGCAATCCCACAAGTTTTCGCCAAGCTTAGGTATTCCAAGGAGTTGTCTTGGTTCAACAACAACACAAGGAACAACAAGATCAAGTTAAGGTATAAATTCATGTTTGAAAATTCTAAGTAAATTCCTTAAGCTATGTCCAAAAATTTAGAGCTTTTAAATCAATGTTCTCTTCATCATTTCATGAAGGAAACTTGGATCTACAATCATCCCAAGGTGTACCGAAAATTCCTAGAAAAATACCTAAGGTAAACTCTTGTAAAACTACTCCAAATCTTACTTATAAATCCTTGTTAGAAGTCAAACACATGGATCTCCTAATCTACACATGGAGGCCGAATAATCTTTATCAAAATAGCATTTGAAGAGCTTGGAGTTCAAGGAGAAATCAAGTGCAAGAATCATCTTGATTTAAGGAGTAAGTTTCTATAATTGAATCTATTAAGTTTAAGCTTGATTTAAGCTTCAAACTTTGGTACAAAAATTGTGTATAACCCTTAGATATATTAAGGCCGAAATACTATAGGTTATAATATCAAGAAAATAATTTATAACATACAAGGTAAGATTATTACCTTAAAGTATAAATTTGTGTCACAAAAATTAATTAAGATGCATTTATAATTAAGCCGAGCATCCTAAGAGTTAAATGTTCTATTTTGAGTTTATAATCATCCTAGGTCATTAACATAATTTTTAGAAGTGTTATATGGCTTATATACATTTATATATACATATTATAAAGTTTAACTCAAGTTTTAAAACCATATGGTAAATATTTGTCAAAGCCGAGAACATAATGGGTTATTTGGTGATTTTTGAAGTATATAAGCGTATTAGCTTATATTATAAATTTTGGGAATATTAAAAATAGCCACAAGTATTTAAATGGCTAGTTTATTAATTTATGTGGCTAGAATGTAAATTTTGAAAAGTATAGGGTAATATATATGATTGTCGAGAGTTAAGGAGGCTATTAGCATAATTATGGTATAATATAAGGTTGGAATTAAAATTATGAATTTTGGTGAATTTAAACAAGTGTTTAAGTGCTAAAATAACATTTTATAAAGTTTTGGGGTTATTTTGTAAATTATGGAAAGTTTGGTGTATAACCGAGTTATGTATGATTTTCTGGGTATATTAAAGTATTAATTATGAAATTAAGTCTTGGTCAAAGTGTTGACCAAAAACTTTGGGTTAAAATGATTTATGACATAAAATATTAAGTTTATAAAAGTTTTGGGGTGAATATGTAATTTAAGAAAGTTTAAAAATAAAAACGAATTGATTATGGGGCGAATACATAATTTATAAAAGTATATGGGTCATTTCGATATTTTTAGGAAATTACATATTAAAACTATAGTTTATGAGTTAATATGTAACTTATATAAAGTTTTGGGGATAAAATATAAATATAGAAAACTATATGTTGAATTTGAAAAGTTTATGGGATTAATTAGTAATTTATAGAAGTTAGAATACTCATTTTGTAATTACCAAAGTTAGTGGGTTCAAAATATAAATACCGTAAATTATAAGGTTAATTAGTAATTTACAAAAGTTATGTGTTCAATATATAGTTACCAAATTTATAAGGTTAGTTTTGTAATTTAATAAAGAAAGGAATTAAAACTAAGTAATATAATGTATTATGGAATATAATGTAAAGTTTATAAAGTAATTGTGGTTATAATAAAAATAACCAAATTATATTGACATATAGAATAAGTGAAAACAATTATGGGAACATAAATAAGGAAATGGAAATTCATTATCACATGTAGTTACTACATAAAATAACAGACTGATAAACTACCTCGAACCGTTGTAAAATAACAGGGAGAAATAAAGGACATATGGGGTTAGTATACTACGAGTATTAGTTCTTATCAACAGTACTGTAATAGTTAGAGTTAGTTGTATTAACATTACCTGGTATTGCTTGTACATATAAACAGCGTTACGGGGAGGAACTATTAAGGTTGAACTGTCAAGCTAGCAATTATCACGGTGAACGGTATGTTAATTGTGTGGCCTGAATGTCCTAAGGATTTTCCTGAGGTCCAGACGTTGTGTGTTTAACTACTAAGAGCGATATCTGTGATTTATGTATATTATCTTGTATACTGTATTGCTCGACACCAGTACGTTTCATTTTACGCGAACGTCTTATGACTGGAAGTTTATACATCTAAACTGGAACAAGACTAGATGACCTTTAGGTAATATGAGAACCTAACTGATGGTCAACTGTTATAGTCTTAACTCAAGGATTGGATATTGTATCACTGACTAAAGGACTAACTTATAAAGAGAAGAATCCAGACTGTTTCGACTTTCTGGTTGCGCATTGTGATCACTACGAGGGACTATATCAAGAGTCACTCAAGGGAATCCATTGTCCACATTCGAGGATGGCAGAGGGCACTGCTGTTGGTGCACAGGTTTAGACCGAATCGGTCGCTTTAAGGCAATAATTATCCAGGGCCATAAGGTCAGCTGGTAACGGTTTCCTTTGGAACCCAGGGGACTACTGTCCATTAATAAATTATTAAGGGTTGTCCTAACATGACGCCTGAGGTGGAAGTTAATTGGAAGGTTTAAATATTTGGTTTAAAGGATAAGGGCCATGTGGCCAACTAACAAGTATAGTTAATTAATACGCGTATCTTTTTTGGTTATTGTTATTGGTTATTGTGGTGTGAGTATATGTGTTGTGAACTGTCGTGTGTTTATTCAAACATTTACAGTTATTATTATTATTATTATTATTATTATTATTGTAAATTGGTAAACATGTAATGAATCTAATATCAAGATGGCTAAACGACTTAAGGAATCCAAATGATTTAGGACTACATTTAGCATACCAGCATATCGTTTGCTGAGCCCTTCAATGGGCAAAACATTTCAGGTTACTGATTGAAGACACAAGCCGGAGTGCGGGATACAGGGTAGCTGATGTGTTCTCAATAAACAATTTTAGTTTTATTATGTATTGTATTAAGGAGTTTGTTGTATTTGGTTTAGTTGCTCAGTTTGGATTTGGTTTGTAATGATAAGAGTGCTCAGTATCTGTTCATCACAGCAGTGAGGAGTTGAAGTTGATCGATGGAGTAAGGTTACCTTGTTACTCACATGGGTGAGTAACGGCGTGTAACACCAACGTTAGATAGTTTTATTTTCCGCTGAGAATTATATTCTGTTATGCTACGACTTACGATATTATTACAGGTTTAGGATTAGGGGTGTTATAAAGAGTGGTATCAGAGCGGAGTTCCGCTCTGATGAAGAAGATACTGAGTCAAGAACAGTGAGCATAGGAATATTGGGAAACGGGTTAACGTCTGTGAGGATGCATGACCTAGAAAGAAAAATCCTTGGAATATACTATTGCTAGTAGTTGGCTTTCTTACATATTTATGATTGTGTATGTAATAAGGTGCAACACCGAGTAGTAATAATAGTATATAATCCTATAGATGTCAAGAAGCGGTAGACCACGTGGAGGCAGCAGTGGACGCGGTGGCGAGACACCGGCAGATGTTCCAGAGATACCAGGACTAGCAGAGGCCATGGCAGCCTTCGCCACACAACTAGGAGCTCAGTTTGTGGGAGCCATACCCCACCCGCCACAGCCCAGAGAAACCAACTGGTTGAAGAGCGTTGCAGACGCTAGAGTACCGATGTATTCAGGGGACCCAGACCCCACCGCACAAGAGAAATTTATTGTAGAGCACCAAAAGGCATTCAAGGCTGTTAGAGTTCCAAAAGACCAGAAGGTCGACATAGCAGCGTACAACCTGAAGGACGCAACAGACATTTGGTGGCGTCTGTCGAGGGCCACCATAGAGCTACACCAAACTTTGATTGGATGGCGTTTGTGGAGGTGTTGCGGGAGAAGTACTACCCCGAACACCTGAAGCAGAGGAAGAGGCAAGAATTCGAGACCCTGATCTAGGGGAGTCAGACGGTTGATCAGTACTACGCACTATTCATCAGCCTACTAGATTACATACCAGGGGTCGACTACTCCGACACCGTGAAGATTCAAAAGTTTAGGGGAGGTTTGCAATATCGTATCGAGGGCGCCATGGGGGCAATACGTTTCTCTACTATACAAGAATGTTATGACACCGCATCCGCAACCAAGTTAATGCTTCAGTCTAGGGAAGAGGCCCAAGGAAAGAAAATGAAGAATTCTGAAGGAGAAGATGGGGGAGCAACCTCTAGCGGTTACAATAAGAAGGGGAAGTAAAAAACCTTTGATTGAGAATGAGTTGCCCATTTATTACCTATACTTAAAATTGGTCACTGAACCTAAAACCTTCAGCAGGAGATTCTTTGATAAGAAGAAGGGGCGGAAGGACTTCCAGAGTTAGAAGACAAAGGAGCAGGTCCCTCGTCTGACCGGCCTAGCTATTAATGCTCAGCCACTTAGATCTGCACCACCTAAGGGTAAGGATACCCACCTCTCACTTAACCAAAATATATATTAGCTATACCTTTACTAAACCATGTTGTATAAACAATAGGCACCAAGCCACCCCAGTGCCACTACTACTGTAAGCGTTGTGGGAATGATCTCCCTGGCGTAGATTGCTCAGGCAGAAGGTGGAATGTCGCTATTGCAAAAAGGAAGGCCACCGAGAGTATGAATGCTTTTCCAACCCAAGAATCCGGGTGTATAAGGGATCTAGAGATTCATAGAGGACCCCAGCTACAGAGGCGGGCGGACCTACATTTAGAGAGGGAGTCTTACATACCTGATTCTTGTGTGCCATGAGGCAGATTAGTCCAGACGTCCCAGTCTCTGGCTCTTTGGAGTCAGAGTCACCCTATGCCGCGTTAGCCACCAGCAATGATTGTTCTTGGTCATCTTTATTCTTTAGTGGACAATTTTTGGCATAGTGACTTGGTTTCAAGCATTTAAAACATACTCGCTCTCTTGTTCCTGTGTTCCCTTGCTGATTTCGATTGTATGACTGGTGTGGTTGATTTTGGTTTTGACCAAACCTGTTCGGATCATTCTTGTCTGATCGATCACGCATGAATCTTTAAAAGTTTTGACCATCATGGCCATTTCCTCAAAAGTGTTTATTAAGCCTTCTTTGATTATGCCATCGATCATGGCATCACGAAGTTATTGAATTAAGTCTTGATTGGTAGGAGCAGTCTCGTAGTGGAACGAGTCATGCTGCAGAACTGGTGTCTGACTAGAACTTTTCACCTGTAAAGCTTGATTAACGTTAGAATAAGACACAAAGTGACTGGATAGAGAAGTGTTACCTCTGTTTTTGACATTCATCTTATATTTTTTGATGAACTGCAGATAAGACCCTAGATCTGTTAAAGTCCATTTTTCTAAGCTTTTAGATGCTTTTGTAGAGATAACACTTTCAGCCCATTCTTCCCCTAGGCTATCTAGGAACTTGTTGTTGATATTTGCATTAGATTCTCCAATATGATGGTCTTCCATGGTAGCAGTGAGTTCAGTAAATCTAGCATGCATGTCGTTAAGGGATTCTTCAGGTTTTCCTATGAAGTTCTCGTAGTCCATCTTCAGCTCTTGTATCTTTCATTTCCGAAGTTTGGTGTTACCTTCATGAACAGCTCGAAGGTGATCCCAAATGTCCTTTGCCACTTTGATGTGATATACTATTCTTCTTTCGGGTGGAGAAAGACTCGTGTAGATTACTCGTACAACCTGGGCATTTAGCTCGAAACACCTTCGTTCTTCAGCAATGTAAGAGTTTAAATCTTTTCCTTCAAGTACTGGAAAATTGCCTTTTGTCACCACAGTCCAAAGTTGCTGGTTTAGTGACTGGAGGTGCGACTCCATCTCGTTTTCCCACATGTTGTAGTTTGTGGAAGTTAGCTTCGGATTTTCCACTTGCATCCTGTTGTTGTTGTTGGAGTTTAAGATTTCAACCATTTCGAGAGATTTGTCAGCCAACGCAGGATCTGATACCACTTGATAGGATCAGGGTGTTGACCGAGTAGGTCTAAGGTGTTAGTCTCAAACCAGCTCCACTTGGGAACAAGGTTTGCCAAGAATAATAACGCGGAAGTGTAACACCCCTACCGCTAATACCGTCATTACCGTCCAGTCTCCTCATACTTCCATTCTCACGCAGCAGCGATACCTATTACTCAACGGTGGGTGATACATGCCGTTAGCCACCCACGTGACTAACAGGCTTACTACTACTACTTACAATCATCGGTCTGATGGACCGGAATCCTGCGTACTCTGCAGTGTTTTCTGTGGTTTAGAACAGGTGTAATTTACATAAAAAAGAATTAAAAACTCAAATTATAAACGTCGGGCTGCAACAATTCCCGGTCGTAGTAATATAACGAGTGTCGTATCCACAGGGAGATTGTTCAATTTACCCTAGTCTTGGTAGTTACTTAAAAACTGTAAAAAGGGGTTTAACCGGAGGCAAGCTTGATTTGTTGTTAAATTAATACAGAAATAATAAAACAGTTAAAAGGTGAATCAAGTGATGTGGATGGAAAAATGTATCCTAGGATAGCGGGGGAATTTCCTAAATTACTTAACCTATTTATAACCATTGTCTCAATTATTTATTCCTATTAGAGTTTAATTGTCAGTTACGAACTCTAATAAAAGCCTTAATATTTTCCTTCAGTCCGGAGTGTAAATACTAAGATTAATTCCTTTGTGGTACCTAGACTATCTCAAAATCATATGTTGATAGTTACCAAATAATGCAGTCGTTTGTCGCGCAAAGCATTTAGCAATATTAGTTAAAGGAATTAAACAAGTTAAATAAGAGAACAGTGTATATATTAATTACGTAATATTAGAAATTAAACCCCCTCCTAGGATACAAATGAAAATTACTCAGACATTAACGAGATAAGAAGATTACACAGATAGATTTTGACATTAATTCAGAGGAAGAACTGGTCTTTCTCGCTCTCACTGCTGCTCTTCTATTTCTTTTGTTACTGCTGCGTTAGGTGGAATGATGTGGTGATACGGGAGGAAATATAAGTGGAAGCGAATGGTTTCTTCAGACTCCCGTCGTGCGTGGTGTGTGGTCTTATATGTTAAGGTGGTGGGTTTATATAGAGGTTAGGATCCGTACGAGTTTGATTGCAGATGAAAGAGCATGATTGCTTCATTGATTGCTTCCTATTGATTGCAGGGGACAGAGCGTGTGTAGAGTAGATGGATAAGTTGCGGGCGAGTCGGGCGAGTTGCAGACGGCGCGAAGAAGATACTGGTCGCGACTGATTATCGTCACGGTCCTGTTGTGTCCGCCTGCTGGTACCGCCCAATAATTGGCGGTAACTGCTGTGTTGTCCGCGAGCTTAAGAGGCGGTAGCCTCTATGTGACCGCGAGGCGGTTGCTTGTGGGACCGCGAGTTAAGAGGCGGTAGCCTCTATATTGACCGCGAGGCGGTTGCTTGTGCCTCGTCCGCCTCCTTACCGCCCGTTAAGAGGCGGTTGCCTCAGCCTTGTCCGCCTGGCGGTTGTCCGTGTGACGTCCGCCACTTAGGGGGCGGTTGCACGTGACTCTCGCGTGACTCTGTTTGACCGGCTCTACATTCTTCGTTATAAGTCCGTTTTCTGAGCCGTTTGCGTCTATGCGTTTGTCTCTTAATCTACTTCACTCCCAGCTTGGTTTCCTCATGTTAAACCAATAAATTTGTGAGATAAACATAAACATAAACTAGAGGAAAACTAACCGAAGTGGAGAAATGAGCAAGAAAAGTGCTAATATTATACATGAAATACACCTAAATAACATGCTCATTTGGACACTTATCACACCCCACACTTATCTTTTTGCTTGTCCTCAAGCAAAACTACGTACCCTAAGTAGGGAATGCTCAATATTAACAAATATTATTATGAAGGGTAGGATAAAGAACTCAATAGTACATGATCTTAAACTTTTTAGAGGAGTGTGATCCATCACCTACTGGTGGCATAGGTGTACTCAGGGCAAAAATAAAATAAGAGTTTCGGGGTATGATCCGGAGTACTTCAATGCTTCTTGATTTAAGGTGACTTTGAGAACTTTTACCATGGCCAACTTCTCTCAAGAATGGGCATTGAGGAGAAAACAAAAGGAAAATAGATTTATGCATTTGTTTCACTTTTGCATAAGAGATGAGAAGATAATTGTAGGCATCAAGCCTTTGTATTTAAGAACACTCAACTCTCTTGTTGGTTACCAATGGTGTCTCACAAGTCCCTTATTTATTATATTTGTTTCCTTTTTGACAGAGAAGCACCCCTTAGCAATCCCTAAGAAAGAAGACAGAAAGAACCCCTGAGTAATAAAAATCCAACCATTTCAGATCATTTGGTCACACCGCATAAAAATGCTCCTCAAAAGTAATCAAAATTTTAAAATTTTTGTACATTTTTGTACCATTTATCCCACAATTCATAACAATATTTATTCCTAAAGAGAACAACCCACATAAAAAGGGTCCACAATATTGAATTTGAACAAACGCAAGATAAGCAGAGAGATTAAGCATTTTAGCACAAAATGTCACCGAAAAGGGCACACTCCCCCACACTTAAATTGAACAATGTCCTCATTGTTCATCAGAAAACAAGGGAAAGCCTCAGAAGCCTTTTCGGTAAGTAGATAAAATAGAGACAACACATTGGTCACAAATATTCATTTAAGCATATAAATCTCCTCTGCATATTTTATTTAAATAAAGCAAGTTTAATGAAACTGGTACTCCCCTGATTTTATTTTGCTAGCGTGTTTGGACTTCCCCCACACTTGAGCTTCAGCCTCAAGTAGCGTAGCTTGGTTGCGGTGTAGACATGAAATTGCACCTGCATAAACACTAGAAGCAACCATACTAAAACGGGTTAAAGTTAGCAAAAATAAAATTGAAGGAACCTGAAAATTAAAACAGCATAAAAGCATATAAAAGATAAGTTCGTCCGGGTTGCCTCCCGGAAAGCTGCCCTTCTTTAACGTCTTTGCTAGACGCTTTTCGTTAGATCGATCATGGGGGGTGGTTATGAGGAGGAGATCCAAAGCATGACTCGATGGTTTTTTTGAGAGTCCACCTGGATGCATGTTTTCTTTTCTTATCCCGCTCTTCGTCCGGGATTGGTGGTGGTATCTCTGTGATAGACATGCCGTCTGGAAGGGTAATAAACAGAAGTGGGGATGATGGTGATTGATGTCCCGCACAAATTGAGATCTTGGATTTGCTATCTGGAGATCTTCCTGATGCAAACTCCAGCTTTTCGTTATAAGCTTGGAGGGTGATTTTCCCCTGGGCTACCCAAATGTGCACATCGGCTGTGGCAAGGAATGGTCGTCCAAGGATGAGAGGTGTAGTGGAGTTCTCTTCGATGTCTAGAATGACAAAATCGCAAGGGAAGTATAAGTGCTCCACTTTAATGATAACATCCTCCACCACTCCGCTTGGGTATGTTACCGAACCATCTGCCAGTTGCAGGGTCATCTTAGTCTTTTTCATCTCTCCAATTCCCAGTTTTTTGAAAGTGGAGAGGGGCATCAAATTAATGGAGGCACCCAGATCGCATAGGGAGTATGGAAATGAGGTGCTACCAATTGTGACTGGAATAGTGAAGCTGCCTGGATCATTGCATTTTGATGGTAGTGGTTTTTGTAGAGTAGCTGAGCAAGCTACATTGAGAGGTACCGTACCGACTTCGGCCAGTTTAGTTTTGTTGGATATGAGGTGTTTGAGGAATTTGGCATAGTTTGGCATTTTGGCAATGAGGTCTACAAACTGTATGTTGACGTTTAGTTGCTTCAGCATTGCTAGAAACTTACCATATTCATTATCCAATTTCTGCTTCTGGAGTCGGTGAGGAAATGGTATAGGCGGTTCTTGTGAAGATTCTGAAGCTGGTGGAATAGTGAGGATGGTGGGGATGTTTTTTCTGCTGGAACCTCAACTTTTCCTTCACTATCCTCTTTGGATTCTTCTGATTGTTGCGGGATGTGAATCTCGTCGGTTTTCTTACCGCTTCTCAAGGTTATCGCCTTAACCTCCTCTTCTCTTCTTCTTCAAATTCGAGCTTCTCATTTTCATAACCGGCTACCAAGTTCTTGAGGTAGGTATTCTCAGATTGAATGCGATTTTTATAGACTTTGGCGGTGCTTTCAAGTTCAGCTACATTCCTTTTGGAAGTCTCAATTGCTACAACCCACTCTTGGAGGGAAGGGTGTAGTTCTGGAACTTTAGCTGTTTTAGCCACCTCCGTCTTTTTCTTCATCGTGCTCCTTCACATAGATGCACTTGGCTTGTTCTCTTGGATTTGGTTCATTTTGGCTGGGGAGAGCCCCTGGCGGTCTTCGAGCAAGATGTTCTGCAAGTTGATTGAATTTACCTTCGATTTTCTGGTTGAAGGCTTCTTGTGCAGAAAGCTGGTTCTGAGTTATGGACATGAAACCCTTCATCATCTCTTTGAGTTCTGTGTTTGGATCAGAAGAGGATGATGATGGTTGTTGTTGTTGTTGTTGTTGTTGTTGTTGAAACCTGGAGGGGCACCTTGTGCTCTATAACCCATATTATAGTTTGGTTGGGGTCGGTTACCCTGATAGGTGTTGGAATTGTTGTTCTGCCCTCCTTGATTCTGATCATTATTTTTCCATGAGAAATTCGGGTGATTTCTCCATGGGTAGTTGTTGTTGAAGTTGTTGTTGTAGGAATTACCGGGGCGGTTTCCTATGAATTGTACTTCCTCGTACTGGCCTTTGCCTTCGCATTGATGAGTTTCATGAGGACCGGCGCATATGACACATCCTTCTGTGGGTGGAGCTGGTGGTGAACTTGTAGGTGGGGAAGCTATTGTTTTTACAATTTCGTTTTGTGATGTTGTTAGCTTTTCCACCATCTTTGCAAGGGACGAGATTTGAGCTGATAAATGATCTGTAGGCTCAACATGGAGTAGGCCTGCTGCTCGCGGTGTTCTTCCTTTGGATCTCGTCCACTGTCTTGTATTGCTCGTCATGGTTTCGAGAAGATCCATTCCTTCTTTAGGAGATTTCATCATGAAACTTCCTCCTGCAGAGGAATTGACGAGTAGTCGGTTCCCATCATCCAGACCGTTGAAGAATGACAGGCAGAGGGATTGATTGTCAAGACCATGGTGGGAACATTTCATTAGCATATCTTTGAATCTGTCCCATGCGTCGTACAACGTTTCTCCCGGTTCCTGACAGAAAGTATTGATTTCACCGATCAATTGCCTCGTTCTACTGGTTGGGTAGTATTTGGCAAGGAATTTTTGGGCCATTTGAAGCCATGTGGTGATTGATCGGGATGGAAGGCTTCGGTACCACCGGTTTGCTGAATCCGACAACGAGTGAGGAAATAGTTGTAGACGGATTCTTTCTTTGACGTTGCCGGTTTGACTAAAGGAATTGCAGAAGTCTAGGAAGAGACTCAGATGATTTGGGGCTTCATCTGGGTTCGCTCCACTAAACTTGCCTAGATCCCGGACGGCGGTGATGTAGTGGGTTTTGAAAACCCATCGTCCGGCTTCTTCTGGTGTTAGTTCGGGGAGAACTATAGCTGATGCTCTTCCTTCGGTGTTAGGTTGGTGATAATCAGATAGGGCACGGTGTTCTGGTTGAATTGCATGGTCCATTTCATTTATACTTCGTTATTGGCCATGGCTTGGTTTCTCAGGTTTCTTTGCTTGAAATAAAGTGCGCTCGGGCTCGGGGCTCGGACTGATTGGTGGAGAGCCTCGGGTTCGAGTATTTGGCATGCACAGAAGATAATTTGTGGTTTGTGAGAAACTGCAAAATTAGTTAGTAAATAAAATAAGAAAGGCAGAAATATTGGTTAGGTTCATAAACGTTAGTAGTTAGTGTACTGGAAATTATAAGTTAGTAGTTAGTATACAATGGAAAGAAATGTTAAGGACAATGGAAATGAAATGTTAAGGACAATGGAAAGAAAGGACAATGGAACGAAATGACAGGAAATTTAAAGTTAGTAGTTAGAGACAATGGAACGAAATGACAATGGAACGAAATGACAATGGAACGAAATGACAATAATATTAAGATGTTAGGAGTTAGATGTCCAAAGTCCGAAGTCAAATGTCCAAGTCAGGTCAGAAGTCCGATGTCCAAGTCAGATTATAAGTCCGATGTCCAAGGTTAGATTATTAACAAGATAATATTGACAGTTTATTATAATAAAACAGGTGAACTACCGGAAACTAGGGAAATTGATGGAATCAATCTCCCCGGCAACGGCGCCAATTTGCAGAGTGTTATTTCTGAGTGGTTTAGAACAGGTGTAATTTACATAAAAAAAGAATTAAAAACTCAAATTATAAACGTCGGGCTGCAAACAATTCCCGGTCGTAGTAATATAACGAGTGTCGTATCCACAGGGAGATTGTTCAATTTACCCTAGTCTTGGTAGTTACTTAAAAACTGTAAAAAGGGGTTTAGCCGGAGGCAAGCTTGATTTGTTGTTAAATTAATACAGAAATAATAAAAACAGTTAAAAGGTGAATCAAGTGATGTGGATGGAAAAATGTATCCTAGGATAGCGGGGGAATTTCCTAAATTACTTAACCATATTTATAACCATGTCTCAATTATTTATTGCCTATTAGAGTTAATAATTGTCAGTTACGAACTCTTAATAAAAGCCTTAATATTTTCCTGCTCAGTCCGGAGTGTAAATACTAAGATTAATTCCTTTGTGGTACCTAGACTATCTCAAAATCATATGTTGATAGTTACCAAATAAATGCAGTCGTTTGTCGCGCAAAGCATTTAGCAATATTAGTTGAAAGGAATTAAAACAAGTTAAAATAAGAGAAACAGGTGATATATATTAATTACGTAATATTAGAAATTAAACCCCCATCCTAGGATACAAATGAAAATTACTCAGACATTAACGGAGATAAGAAGATTACACAGATAGATTTTGACATTAATCAGGAAGAACTGGTCTGTTCTCGCTCTCACTGCTGCTCTTCTATTTCTTTTGTTACCTGCGTGAGTGTGAATGATGTGGTGATACGGGAGGAAATATAAGTGGAAGCGAATGGTTTCTTCAGACTCCCCGTCGTGCGTGTGTGTGGTCTGTATTATGCAGTTAAGGTGGTGGGTTTATAGAGTTAGGATCCGTACGAGTTTTGATTGCAGATGAAGAAGAGCATTGATTGCTTCATTGATTGCTTCCTTCTTGATTGCAGGGGACAGAGCGTGTGCAGAGTAGATGGATAAGTTGCGGGCGAGTCGGGCGAGTTGCAGACGACGGCGCGAAAATACTGGTCGCGACTGATAATTAGTCACGGTCCTGTTGTGTCCGCCTGCTGTACCCCCCAAAGTGGCCGGTAAACTGCTGTGTTGTCCGCGAGCTAAGAGGCGGTAGCCTCTATGTTGACCGCGAGGCGGTTTGCTTGTGTGGTGACCGCGAGTTTAAGGCGTAGCCTCTATATTGACCGCGAGGCGGTGCTTGTGCCTCGTCCGCCTCCTTAACCGCCGTTAAGAGGCGGTTGCCTCAGCCCTGTCCGCCTGGCGGTGTCCGTGTGACGTCCGCCACTTAGGGGGCGGTTGCACGTGACTCTCGCGTGACTCTGTTTGACCGGCTCTACATTCTTCGTTATAAGTCCGTTTTCTGAGCCGTTTGCTATGCGTTTTGTCTCTTAATCTACTTCACTCCCAGCTTGGTTTTCCTCATGTTAAACCAATAAAATTTGTGAGATAAACAATAAAACATAAACTAGAGGAAAACTAACCGAAGTGGAGAAATGAGCAAGAAAAGTGCTAATTTATACATGAAATACACCTAAATAACATGCTCATTTGGACACTTATCAAGTACTACACATCTACAATACATACTTCCATTACCAACTGAGTACTACAATTCTCCATTTCATACAATAATCCATAAATTACATGCAACATACCGAGTTTACTAAGATCCAAATACAAACACAATAATTCTTTCAAGTTATACATACTCAATAAGAGACTACATCTACCCATTCCTCACAAACTACATACTTCCAAATTCCAATACATAAGGTGTACCCCTTGGAACACTACTACTTCAAGGCTACAAGCCTTATACACTTCACTACCAACTACAATTCTTCGCTAGCTACCTAAGCAAGATGCCGGTCTCTTACAATGGTCATAACTGCTTCGGTACCTGTAAAATAAAAACATTGCCCCTAGGGGCTCAGCTTACGCTGCATATGACTTCCGCATACCCAGCATTCTAGTGAGGGTACGCCGACTACTTAGGTCGAATACATGCGATTCATTTTATTCATACATACATACATACATGCTTTCATACATAATGCTACATTACTTCACAACATATATACATACACTTCAGTACATACAAGGTAGACAATACAAGCCAACCGATACTTTCTTACCTTTTCCGAAATACGCATACACAATACATACACAATACTTACACAATACACAATACTTTGTTAGCTCCATTTGTCCACCTGGGTTAATCAGGTGGAGATTACTTTTTTACTCGGGGTCAATGACTTACACCAGCCAAGACCGTTACTCATACAATACTTTACTTACTTACTACTTACTCAAGTCAAGTCGTCGAGACCTCCGGCCCGGGGACTACACCGTCCCACCACCGGGATTTACTTGGCTCACTAATCCAGGATGCTACACATTTAAGGGGTTTGGGCCGTGCAAAAGTTTAAGAACCAGGAATCGGATCCCACCTCTTGTGTCTCCTCATCCTCACGCGTGGCCGAAACTATATCGGACTTCTACTCATTCCAATTTACTCAATACATACGTTTGGAGTTAGATAGTTAGGAATTAGTAGAAGTCACACATCCAAGCCACACAATAATTCAATACTCCCATACACACATCCATACGAGATACAATACAATACACGAGTACACTACAAGGTATAATACACTTCATCTTCATCCATATATTTCATGAATTATACAAACTAGTGTTCAAGACAACATATATCAAGAACAACCTAGAGCAAGCACAAGTAAGTGCAATATAGTCCGATTCATGCATTTATCTTATTAGGTGATCAAATAAGCACACAAATCGGGGTAACCAAGTTAGAATACAGAGCATGAAGAAATCATACCTTTCACACTTTGTTGATTTTGGACTCACCGACTCCTCTTTGGTGTTCCACTATTCGAATCCTAGCATATACATAGAGTTGGGTGGTTAATTATCTATAATTAACTTACTCATTACTTTCCCTACTGTTTCCTAGTTTATACTTACTAACTCATTGTTACTTAAATACATTTACTTATGTTACTTACTTAAAATTATTCTCTAAGCTTGTTTATGGCCTTAATGACCATTAAACATCATTAATTAAATCTTAATTACCTTATACTATCATTACCATTCAAGTCCACATCATTACAATGCATTAAAACACATTCTGGGCAATTTTTAGGGTGGTACGGGTTTGTGTCCAGGGGTACAACCCGGACCAATGCATTTGGTCAGTCTCGGTATGTTTGGTGTGTGGTCCGGGTTTAGGTCATGGTTTACAAACCCGGACCATGCGTTTGTAAATCCTCTCGGGTGTGAATTTGGGGTGGTCCGGGTTTAGGTCCTGGTTTACAAACTCGGACCACTCCTTCTGAAATACATTCTGCTACGTTTTAATGCTGGTCCGGTTTTACCGGTTTACCCGGGCCAGTTGCAGTAATTGAAAAAAATGTGTGTTTTTATTATGTTTCAACTCCAAACTTCTACCAATCTCTTCCCCAATATTCCTACATATAATCTAGGGTGTTTTGACCCTAATTAGGCAATCAAAACTAACCTAATCCATCTCTATACAAATCTGTTACATAATGCATTCCACTATCAAATTCCTCCACTGTTACAGTTTTTCTTCTTCCACAAATGCTACAGATTTTTCCTTTCTTCTTCCCTCTAATCCTATGGCTCTTTCATTGCCTCATTTGCATTATACTCAACCCAAGTCTTACTCAGTACAACACTCATTTTACTAAGTCCTACATACTAATTCTTCCTAGTTTCTCCAATGCATTATTTCACTTCCTTCTACAGATTTTAAACCTTTTCATTCTCATACCACTACTGCTACTCCATGGTTACTAAACATCTCTATTAACCTCAATACACACCTTGGTTTCCCATTCACCAAGTCATCCACAAACGTACATCTCCTACCGAAATTTTGCCATAGTTCGCCTACAATTCTTACTGCTCCACATACATACTTTCTCACCAAATTTATTCCTATTCTAGCCACACCCATTCAAGGGTCCTACCAGCACTCAATACAAATCTCAATACATCAATACTCCATCAAACTACAATATCAATATATCATTACTTCCTCAAACCACAATATCAATACACATACACAACTATTTGGCTCTAAGGCCTACAATCCACATACTTGCTCACAAATACTCAAACTTCTATAACTACAATACTAATACATATTTTGGGTTCTTTATTTTAGTTTACCCATTCCCATTACTCTAATGCAATTAAATCTAGCATTAAGAAGGAGCTCTTACCTTGAGTTTATAATTCCTTCATTCTTTTCCAATTCTTCTTCTTCTCTCTTTCTTGCACCAAATCGGTCACATGGGAATGGAGTTTCCAAACTCCATTCCCATCACCCAATGAACATAAAACAAGTGTAATTAAAATACTAACCCTTAGATTTATGTTAATTCATTGAAGTGCTTAAAACACAATTTCTAGGGTTTACCTTTGGAATGTTTTAGGAGGGGTTTTAGCCCTTGGTTCAAGAAGATGATTCCATCACCATTGCAAGGTTGGCATGATGCTCACAAGAGAGAGAAAAATAGAGCATTACAAAAGGGAAACCCATGAGAGGAATCATGAGTTTTTCATGTAGATTTTTACCTTAATGGAGAGAGGAGACTCCAAGCTACCCATTGATGCTATTTTCTCTTTGAATGGGGAAAACCCAAGGAGATGAACTTCCTCATTTTGGAATTCTAAAAAGAGGGAAGTGTAGAGAATGATGAGGGGAGTTCAAATATGTAATTTGTTTTTGATTTGGAGCTTAAATAAAGCTTGGGCAAGCTTGAGAAGGTGAGCTGCCATGGAGGGGAAGAAAATCACCAGCAACCAGAGAGGAGGAGGAAGGTGACGGTGGGGAAGAAAGAAAGAAGAGAGAGAAGAGGGAAATGGGAGGAGATAGGGGGTTTTTACTTTTTGTACCTTTTTCCTCCTTTCATTCTTTTTCTTTCATTCTTTATTTACTTGTGTGTGTGTGAGGGGATGCTTTCATAATAAAATCGGCCCCACATATATAGTAAGCTGGGGCGTTTTTCGTCTTTTACAGAAAACACTCATTATTTTACTCGGTTTTGGTACTATTACTAACCGGGCCCGTTTTCCGAAATTTTCTCGTTTCTTTAATTTTATTGGTTATTAAGCTTCTGTTAATGCTTAATTATTGTTATTTAATGAATTATAATTTTTCACGGGTTCGTTTGACCACTTAAAGTCACGTTTTCGGGTTTTCTCGAAAAACGTGCGCTAAAGCTCTATTAGCATTTTAATACATTATTTGGATCCGTTTTCTTCGGGAGTTGTTCCCTTACATTATTTAGGCCTTATTAAGCCTTAGGAGTCCACATAGTACTCTAACCGAGGTCCCGTACCTCCTATGGTTATTTAACGCTTTTTTAGTGTTTTTCGCTTTTTAAGCGTTTCTTCATTTCTTTTAGATTTATTATTCCTTTCCAAAATTACTTAGGCACCATTAAGCCCTTAAGAACATATTAGGATAATCTTAACCACTATATTTAAGTTCGGGGTATTTCAATCTACCCCCCTTAAGAAACTTTGCCCTCAAAGTTGCTCAAGGTCATAAGATTACTATACTTGCTCATTCCTACATTTCTAACGCCAAAATCATACATTCTTCCTCCTTACAAGTTCCCAAATCCGTTACTCAAGGTTTCTACATACCATACCATACAAGTATACTACGTTCATTCCAATCCGCATTACATCCAACCATCTGGTTCTACATTACAAGATTTATACATACATACAGTGCAAAGCTATCCCCAAAGCAATGCAATACACATACAATCCCGCAGGCACTCAGGTCATCTAGACACATCACTCCTCTATGTCCTGCTGCCCTCGGATAATACAATATGATACCTACTGTCATTCTCCGGTACATGCTTCCAACAAATCCTCATTCTCCAGTCTAAGGGAAATTCTTTCACCACTACTAATTAGAAATTTTTCTAAAACACACAACTCTATTTCAATTTATATTCATTACTTCTATCCTATGTGTGGTTCTTGTGACCACTTGTGGGAGTTTCAAGAATCATTCGACACTGCTGTGATCCGCATCAGTGTTGAACTATCTTTCCACCCTAATTTGTGTTCGGTTTCCCTTGATCTGATCAGGATCAAGTTCGACTTCCCACATCATTTTCAGACAATCAAATAATTTAGTTATTTCAATTTTCTATCTTTTTACTCTTACTAGTCATAATTACAAATTCATACAACTACAAAGGATGAAATTCAATCCATCAATCCTTCTCAATCTACTTCCCAAATACTTTACTCCGAGATTCAATACCTAAGTGCTCATTTCATCAACCCTCACCACTTTCATCCATTACTCTCAAGTAGCCTAACTAAGGAATACAATACTTATGAAATTCAGTTGTCCTCAATTTGCTTCCAATGACTTACCTAAGAATACACTACTCATGGACTTCATTCATCAACTACTCTCAGTCAATTCGTACTACTTCTTTAAGGGATACAATACTTGTGGAACTCCGTCCACTACTCATTCTCAATTCCTCACAACAATCACCTAGGAAACTCAATTTCCTCTAGGTTCTACATCGGTTTTATACCGACTCATGCTGTGGTATTTGCATCTCTCATGCCTAATTACCACAATTACAATATGAATGAAACATATGTTTATTTAACATAAGTACCAATCATCAAATCACTTCTCATTTATGCTATGCACATTGTAGTTTATGTGTTTTATTCATGAAATTCACATTAAGTGGTTTTCGCACTACCCCCCTTAAAAGGGATTACCCCCACGTAATCTACCATATGTTATTATTGAACATTGGTTTACTCAATTCGGGCATTCTGAAGCATTTTAGCTTCCCTACGGTTTATTATATAATATGCTCTGGTCAAAGGGTCTTAACCATACCAATGGTTTAGTCTTTGCACCAAGAATTCCTATATGAGTTTATTTAACTCATAAGTAATTCGGTTCTAGCCTATCCGGCTTCAAGGCATTAATAGCCATTCTATTATACTTACTAGGTACATTATCTCCTAGCTAGGGCCCACTAGCTTCTGCTGCGCGACCCTGATAACTTGGGTTATTCACCCTTCTTGTTATCCTTAATGTGCTATACATCACCTTTTTATCCCTCTATTGTGGGAATAAGGTTTACTAACAAGTGTGGTATTCTTTTACCGTGCTTGAACTTGATGGGTTTAGATTTGTGACCAGCTTTCTGGCAATCTATTGTACATACTATTCATACTCCCACAATTATTCACTAAGTTCCTCCGACTTATTGTCGGGCGAGGTTAAGTCACCACTCAGTTGTAGTGCTTCCTTTATTGTCAGTAGCTTCTAAATTGTACCAGTTCTTCTGGTTCAGTACAAGTGTTCTTTACTTGTATGACCTTGCATTTTCTATGTATCGGTCCTAGTGACTTTCTTCAGTCTTCTTTCACCCTTTTATTCCAATGGAATTCACATCTTGTGATTGTTGGTGTGTTTACACTCTTCGTGCTTCTTTGGCCTTAGGCTGCACGGTCTGTCACTAGGCTTGCTTAACTGGCTATGTCATGTTCGTTGGTGAAAAGAAGAGTTTACTACGGTTTACATTTTCCATATTCCTAGCTATCCCATTAGATCATTAGCTGCACAAGTGCAATACCAAAACACTTAGTCATATAGAGTGTAGAGGCGTAAACGCTTGGTAGTAAATCTCTCATGTGATCGCATAGGAATAAATTCTTCTGCATGTCTTCTTATACTTATACTCTGTGTTATTGACTAACTACTTCCTCATAGCGGTCGCTTGTTGCACACCATATTCTTACTCATTATACAACATCGTTTTTACTGTTTCTGTTACTGTGGTAGCTTATCTTTACTCATTTCCATGGTCGTTGGCTCCATTTCCTTATGGTGTAAATACACTGAGGGTTTCCTATGTTCGTGTGTATGACTGTTGTCGTTGCATACCGCAAAGTTATCATCTTCCCACTGTGGAGATGTTTTATTTCAATTTAGGTTTCATGTGTAGGTTAGCTTACCTCACATTTCTTCATCATTTATGATACAATTTACCAAGTATCTTGGTTGATGAGCTCTCTTGAGCGTTGGTCATTCGTGGTGTGCAATGTGCATTCACATTGGTTTTATTTGACAATTACTGTCTCATCAGTGCCGAGCATTGGTTATAGGCTCTAGCTGTGCAATTTTACCTTTGTGTGTACATTACCAGAACATCCCAAGAATCTTCAAGGGTTTTCTGGTCCCGTTCTCTAATTGAAGAGTACTCTCTCACTGATAAGTGAAGGACCTTGTTGAGGGGTTTATTTCCACTCATAAGTCTCATGACAAGGTTTACCGTGTTAATCTCTATATATGTACTTCTGCCATTCATACAATGGTTCACTATGTGCTTGGTTGCATATGGAGTATACTTACTCCTTTAAATCATAATGGTTTGGAAATCTCTTCTCCTTGTTCAATCGCCTCTTGGCAATATCTACATGTGCGAGCTTGTTGTTATGATAGATGGAAGCCTTTTCTAAGGGTTCACATCTTCACCACATTGGTGGTCTTCGGTTAACGAGGGGTACCTTTCCGCGAGTTTCTCGTAGTGTCCAAGTGTGGACTAGGCCAGTGTTGGCTTATCACAATTCTTATGCCTCTGTGCTACCATTGTTACAGAAAGCATGAAGGGAAATTAAAAGCTTGTCAACTATATACTAGATTTATGCTCTAGTGACAGCGACACTGAGATAGCCATTACTCCAAGCCACTCATATTGTTGAGTTCAAATTTGGTGGTTCAGTTGTCGATCTATTTGTCGAATGAAGCAATATCTCTTGAAAGTCTTGTTATTAATGGTGTGGGTTTTGCAACCGTTTAAGTCTACCTGTATAGTTGGTTTATGGCTTTTAAGCCTTATTGCTGCAAGATATGCTCTTTGCAAGCTGCTTATACATGTTTCCACTCCTTGTATACCATTTGAGGTATTACTGGGCTCCATGGCAAGTCGTGACATCACGCTTCCGTTCATAAGAGGCCCTTTAGGTAATCTGGTGCTAATCAGTGCCTTTTTGTAATTTAGGGTATTTCCTGTTAAGTGAAATCCCTTCGGTGTCCTAACCGAGTGTTCGTTCTAGCTTCCGTGCTTCTATCATGACGCTTTGTTCGATTGCTGTTAACTCAGACACCCTTCAAGGATTGCTTCTGGGTGTTGTTAGCTATGGCGTTACATCCGGCTAATGTTTATGATACATTGTGTCCACTATACCGCCTTGTGGTATCATAGTTTGAGTCATCCCTTTTTGGGCTATAACGTCTCCCGTTCTTGGGTAGACTGTTCATACTTTCTCCTAGTGTTTGAGGTTAGGTTTAAAATCCTCTCCACTGATGGATTATACTTCATGGTAATCTTGTGATTTCTCTTGGGAACTTCATCCCGTTTGTTGAGCATCTTTGTGTTCACATTAGGCATTTGCCTTACTGTGTTCAGGCTGGGTATCCTTTCCAGTTGTCAGGTATTTGCTTGATGTCATTGAGACATATCCAATATCTGTACTTACTAGTCTGTGCTCTTTGCACTTCTTAGTTCTTATTCCTTACCTTCAGATGGATTCTCTGAGTTCTTTTATGCTTATTACTTAGCTGAGTTCCTTCTCCTTGAGGTGTCCAACTGTTCTGGTTTGAACTTACTGATGGTCCGTAAAATGGAGTTGACTACTTCCCGTGTTTTGCACACTACATGTATACATACGTGGGGTACCTTGTTGATACTGTTATACCGAAAATTTCAACCCTCGGAAGAGAGTCTCTACTAATAGGCTAGTAGCGAGGGTTTCCAGTTCGATCGGCACATTTTAGAGTACTAGCGACAGCTTAGTCATCTCCAGGGGCATTTTCGTAATTTTTCAAGGCTCCTAAGCCCCCTATAGGCTTTCTCTCTCCTCCAAAGAAGGGTCAAATCAATTCAAAATGCTTTGAAATTTTAACCCATGATAGAGGATGACATTTTAAGCATAATGGCGTTGGAATTTTGATTTTTTGAATTTCTAATAATTTTCTAGCAATTTCTGATTGAATCTGACGAGAAATTGAATTTAAAAATATTACAATATCCAAAAAATTTGATTCCACTTTAGAAAAATCAGAAATATCATCCTTTACCCATGTGTAAAATTTTATAATCAAATTCCTTTTGGAAGCCCTTGAGCTAAAACGTCGGTAAATCTCGATTTTTACCGGATTTTTCTATCTTTAAGGAAGCCTATATAAGGAACCTTATCCCATGATCAAATCAGAACCTCAAGAACCCTAACACCTCAAGAAACTCAGCCGTCACAACCTCTCCACGTTTTTACACATCCAAGCCCCGAAATTCCATCGAAATCTCACAAAATCAACACTAAAACACGTTTTTCAACTCCCACAACATCATCCATCATCAAACCTTCACCAAAACAGCACCAAAACGTGAAGAACAACAAGAACAACCAACAACCAGAAGCTTGGTTCGAAAACCTTTCGGGTCTGCCATCAACGGAGCACTCGACGAACCCCGAAGTGAAGAATCATTGTAAATCCGAAGGTAAAACGGGTAGGAATCTCACTTTCCTAACTCCCTACGACTTAATCAGTCTTATATCGAAATTTGGGTTCTAACTAACCTTTCGTGGCTTCTGAGTTGCTGTTTGTTTAAGCTTCAGCCCAATTACTTGTTTGTTATGTTTCGCTTTAAATTCGAATTCAAATTGAAAACTTTTAAGCACTAACGTATTGTAAATCTTTCAAGCTACACACCCATAAAATTTGTGCTCAAAACACCGTCGGGAACCTCCCAAACGCCGCTGTCCGAGGGCAGTCTGCACCCACGAACGCTATGTCCGGGGTCTCAGACGCCTTATCCGTAAGCCCGGACGCCCCCGGACGGTGGCGGTATTTCAAAATTTTCAATATTTAGGTTTTCTAAAATAATGTCCGGGCCCACGGACATCCTGTCTGTGGCCCCGGACCTTTCAAAATTGCGTTTTCTGTTTAATTCGACTTTTATGTTCACATAGGTTAACTAGGGTCCGTGGGTTCGGACATTAGGTCCGTAGCCACGGACGGAAACAAAATTTGTCCTAATTCTGCCTCCGAAACCCTAGTTTAGGAATCTTTAATTTTATTTTAATTTTCTGTCAAAAAATGCTAAAAAACACAAAAAAACAGAAGCTCGCGCACTTAGGTTAAAACGACTCGTAATAAGCCGTAATTAAGCTAAGTAGAGGAAAAACGACTTCTAGGGGTAATGAAAGTAATTGAACCCTAAGTAAGTCGAATATCAGGCCCCCGAACCCGAACCCTCCTTTCCTAATTTGATCTAAGTAAAAATTAGGTGGCGACTCATAATAGGTTCCAGTGAGCTAGCTTAGGTATTAATAATCAATGTTTATGACATAGTTATTAATCTTAGGTTATAAGTGGACCTAATACCCAACTAGATCCCAATCAATCTAATCAACATAGGATAGGGTTTAAAATCGAGGCTCACAGACTGGCGACTCTGCTGGGGACAAAATTCTTAATTTAAACTTGTTTAACTTTAAGAAAGAGGGCTTAACCCGAAATTTTTTATTTATGGATTTATTACTTTGTTTGTTTACTTTTGTGCGCATTTTAATTTCTACACCTTTGCATCATATGAGAGCGAGGGTTCACACAAACCGATTTCACCCCGGGACCCGTTTAAGGGTCCCCTGTCAGGGACTCACACCTTTTAGGTGATGTGAATAAGTGGGGGAAAAGAGGAGGGTGTCGTCTAACCACACCCCCTTAATACCTGGGCTTTAGCCCCTAGCATTTTCCTGGCAGTATCCTTACTTAGCCTATTGTTTGGTCAGTCAAAGACCCGTCCGTAGACGCACACCTTCAGGTGATGTGAAAAAAGTGTGGAAGCCCAAAGAGAATAGCGTGCAAGCCCTATTCCTTTGTGGCAACCTGGGCCCATGCCCCAAGCACCTCTCCGGATCGATCCATACCCGGTTTGATTTTAACGTCTAGTGAGGACATGTTGAATTTGTGTGGGCCTTGTTTACCTGTATGATCGGCCCACTACCCAGCCTAGAAATTGATAGGAACTTTTTCTACATCAACTCAGCCCAACCCGATATCGCGGATTTATTGTTTGCGGCCCAAAGGCCTTGCTTGATTTGAATGTGTGAGTTATCTGTTCGGGCTTCGGCCCAAAAGTTTAGATTTAGGTGATTTCCCTTCCGGCCCAATTTGAATTATCAATTTAGTTCAAGGCCCATGAAAAAACAAATCCACCTAAAGCGATCCATAAAAATTCATAAGGCCTTTCCTTTTTGAGGCCCATTCTAGTCCAGGAAGACTTTTCACTCGGGTTTTGACCCACGATCCTAGACATGGGTATCATCTTCAAGCCCAATCATAATCACTCAGCCCAAATTCCAATTCACATCCAGAACATGGTTTAGAAATCACTTCGGCCCATGCGCTTTACTTCTAGCCCAAACACATTCTGGCCCAAGCGCCCAATTCTCAGAACATTCTGGCTCAAGAACCACGCTCTTCTTTAATACCCCGGATCTAAAAATTGTAACACCCCTACCGCTAATACCGTCATTACTGTACAATACTTACCTTTGCAGCGGACATTGCATACTCTACGACGGGTGTACAATGCCGTTAGTCACCCACGTGACTAACAAGGCGAGTTATAATCCTACATACTATCGGTCTAATGAATATGAAGTTACCGAGTACTCTACACAATACAATACTTCCCATTGCATACTCAACCATAATCCAATTACAACTCCAATACATTACTATACCGAGTATACTACAATCCTTACATTACTGATACAATTTAGACTTCCAAATTCATAATACGTTACAAATACAATTCCTTATACTCAACTACCCATGCTTACGTAGCAGTCCCCGTCCTACTCTCTCGAACGGTGGTCAGCTTCGAATACCTGCGCACTAAAAACGGTCCCCCTAGGGGGTCAGCTTACGCTGCATATGAAATTCGCATATACCGCGTGCTAACCGCGGTACGCCGACTACTTTGGGTCGGATATACATGGAGTTCATTTTACATGCATACATACATACTCATGCTACAACAATACAATCAACAATACCTACATACATTACAAGGTTCAATACTTACTAGGGAATGCAGTTCGATGGTCAATCATTTGTGTTAGATGCTTACTCATTACTTCTTCGTTGCGTTACTCACTACTCTGTTCGTACTGTGTTCGATATTCGCTACACTACTCATACTCACTCCTTACTCTTGCATACTCATCACTCAATGCTCATTACCTTACTCGCACATGTTCCTTACTCCATACTCGTTACTACACTTGTGCATACTCACTGCTCAATACTTCCATACTTACTCATACGTACTCAATACTCAATACTTACTCATACATACTCAATACTCGGTGATAATTACATACTCATACTCACTTCTTACTCAGTACTGATTACTTTACTCATACATACGCAATACTCAATACTCATTACCTTGGCCTCTGGGCGGAGTCATACACAAGACTCGCCACCGGACCTACAATACAAGGGCTATACGCTTAGCTCCTCAAATACTCAATTGTCCATTTTTACCGGACTACTCAAATTCCCAACACTCTTCTCTCTGAGTATGTTACAATCTCATGGATTAGCCTAGAAGTATCTCTCTCGATAACCTCCACTAGCTTAGGGAATTACCCCCGTCTAGTATCCTCAGATTTAAGGGTTTCCCCAACGTATCGAATACTCTCATGTTCGGGACATTACTTACATCAGTCGGGTCCTTCATAATGGGTCGACTAATTGGTAAGGGGTTGGAGATCCCTCGTCATTCTTTACTACTCTCATGGGTCATGTCTTGCACCAAGATTAATTCCTCTAATAGAGGTTACTTACATGCTACCATTAACTGTTGTTTGTGGATCATTCATTTCGATTCTCCTACCATTATCGGAAGGTTATTACTCCCGTACCCTCTCTCACATTCTAGTGAGTTCATTGGTTTGCGTTATTGTTTATTGATTTGTTAGTTTAGTGCGTTGCTACGGTTCCATTAGTTCACAACATGACTCTTACTACGAGTCACTACACAACAAGACTCATCCATGAGTCGGTCTACGCACTAAGTGAAGCCACACAATCAATCAAGAAGGGTTAGCTCATACAACATACAACAAGACATACAATGAAAGGAAATAAACCATTTTCATGCTTTAGTCTTGATTAGCCGGCATACAGCACAAAAATCAACGTAACTCGGTTAGCATACGGGGCATGAGAAAATCATACCTTTCACCGGAGTTAGCTTTACCATGTGTTCCCTTGTTCCTTGGTTCACACTTGTTCCACTGGTAATGTTTCAAACATTGTTATTTATGCTATGCTCATATGGTACATCAATAGTTACTACTCCCGTACTTACCCCGTTGTCCCGGTATACTTAGTTTAACCCATATCGGATTATGTCCTTACTTCTCTCTCACTTCCTACACTTGTTTACACTTCTTAGGGCCTTTAAATATCACCAAACAAGGCCTTAACAACTCCTAAAACCAATACCAATCAATCCCCCATGTTCTAGACACTTTAAAACACTTTCTGGGCATTTTTGGGGGTGGTCCGGGACTTGGTCCGGACCCTAAGTCCCGGACCAATACTTCTGTGTACTTTCGGCTCATTTTTCTACCTGGTCCTGGACTTGGTCCTGGACTTAAGTCCCGGACCAATTCCTGTATCCACTCTCGGCCCTTTTTTTGAAGCGGTCCGGGACTTGGTACATATCCTAAGTCCCGGACCTGCTAAAAACTGCTATTAAGGTCATTTTTCAACCCCAAATCAACCCTTAATCCACCCCTAATCATTCCATAAACTTTCCACAAGTTTCCTACATAATTAAACATCTCAAAACACTCCTTAAACCACCTCAAATCCTTGGTCCAATCCATACTCGACTTCTTGCCCAATTCCTACAAATTTCCATTCTCATTTTGATAACTTGCACACTTGTGCATTTCTACACTTTCCTTTGCACTTTGCATCTTGTCCTAACTTCATTTTACCATCCCAATTCATTCCTATACATATGCACTACCTATACCCAAGTCAAATCTCCAACTTCAAGATTACAAACACTAACTCTTTCTCTTGTTTTTCCTATGCATTTCACATGCTATTTGCTACAGATTTTTACCTTCTCATTTCTCATACTACAATTACCACTCCATAGCTACTAAACATCTCTACTAACTCCAATACACACCTTGGTTCTCCCATTCACCAAGTCATCCATAAATGTACATATTCCTACCAAAAATTTTGCCATAGTTCACCTACAATTCTCACTTATCCTCACATACCCATTATCACCAAAATCATTCCTATTCTAGACACACCCATACAAGGGTCCTACCAGCAATACAAGCAATCTTAATACATCATTACTTCCCCAAAACACAATATCAATACACATACACAATTCTTTGGCTCTAAGGCCTACAATCCACATACTTGTTCACAAATACCCAAACTTTCACAACTACAATTCTAATACATTATTTCGGTTTCTTTAAATTGGTTTACCCATTCCCATTATTCTAATGCATTAAAATTTAGCATTAAGGAAGAGCTCTTACCTTGAGCTTATATTTCCTTCATTTCCTTTCCAATTCTTCTCCTTCTCTTTTTCTTGCAAAAATCGGCCATGTGGGGGATGGAGTTGCCAAACTCCATCCCAACACCCAAATTACATAAAGAGAATATAATTAAACTTCTAACCTCTTAAAACTTCAATAATTAAATGAAGGGTTTAAATAACCATTAGTTAGGGTTTTTACCTTGGAGCTTTTAAGAGAGGTTTTTAAGCCTTGAATACAAAGGAGAGTTCCTCCACCATTGGAGAGTTGAACCAAGCTCAAACAAAGAAGAAACAAGGCATTACAAGAAGGGGCAAAAATCGGCCACTATAGAGAATGAAGGCAAAATGGATTTTTCTTGAAACTTTTTACCTTAGGAGGAAGAGGAGACTCCATGCTTCGAAATGGTGTCATTTATTCTTCAAGTGCTCAAAACCCATGGAGATGAAGTTGCCCATTTTTGGATTTTGAAAAGATAGGAATGTAGAGCTTGAAGAGAGGAAATATGTATTTTATTTTACATTTGGAGCTCAAATGGAGCTAGAGCATGAGGAAGAAAGTGAGAAGCCATTGGAGCTATTTTGAGAGCTTCCAAATAGCCCAGCAAGAGAAGAAGAAGAGAGGAGTGTGCTGCAGAGAGGGGGATTCCATCGTGAGAGAGGGAAGGGAATTGGAGAGAGAGTAGAGAAATGAGAGAATAAGAGGAGAGAGGGTGTTATTTACTTTTGTACTTTTTACTTTTTGCTTTTTATTTACTTATTTATTACTTGTGTGTGTGTGAGAGAGAGCTGTGTACACCAGTAAAAACCGGCCCCCACTGTTATACTAGCTGGAGTGTTTTTCATCTTTTACAGAGAACGCTCGTTATTTTACCCAATTTTGATACTATTCACTAACCGGGTCCGTTTTCTGGAATTTTCTCGTTTCTTTATTTTTATTGGTTATTAAGCTCCCGTTAATGTTTAATAATAGTTATTTAATGATTTATAATTTTTACGGGTTCAGTTGACCACTTAAGATCACGTTTTCGGGTTTCCTCGAAAAACGTGCGCTAAAGCTCTATTAGCGTTTTAATACCTTATTTGGATCCGTTTTCTTTGGGAGTTGTTCCCATATATTATTTGGGTCATATTAAGCCCTAGGAATCCACATAATACGTTAACCAAGGTCTCATACCTCCTATGGTTATTTAACGCTCATTTAGCGTTTTTCGCTTTTTAAGCGTTTCTTCATTTCCTTTGGATTTATTTTTCCTTACCAAAATTACTTAGGCACTATTAGGCCCTTAAATACTATATTAGAATAATTTAATCACCATATTTAAGTTCGGGGTATTTCAAAAATGGTGATTAAATTACCCTAATGTGATTATTAAAGGCCTAATGGTGCCTAAAGAATATTGGTGAAAAGAATAAAACCAAAAGAAAAGAGAAAACGCTTGAAAAGTGAAAAACGCTAAGATGCGCGTTAAATGAATATAAGAGATATATGATCTCGTTAGGGTCCGAGATGGACTCCTAAGGCTTAATTATGCCTAATTAATATGTGGGAATAATTCCTGAAGAAAACGGATCCAAACAATGGGTTAAAATGCTAATTAAGCATAAAAGCACGTTTTTTTGAGAAAACCCGAAAACGTGACTCTAAGCGGTCAAACGGACCCGTAAAAATTATAGTTGATTAAATAACTATAATTAAGTATTAATGGAAGCTTAATAACCATTAAAAATAAAGAAACGAGAAAAATCTGGAAAACGGGTCCGGTTAGTGAATAGTGCCAAACCGGGTAAAATAACGAGCGTTTTCTGTAAAAAGTAAAAAAAAACGCCCTCAGCTTGTATTCTGTGTGGGGCCGATTTATTTAGTATACACATACACATTTAATTAGCTTGTTAGCTTATTAAGTCACAAGATGACAAATAAATAAAGTAAAAATGTAATAGTAAAAAGGGGGCATTATAACCTCTCACCTCCTTCTCCTGGCAGTCACGATTTTTTTCCCCCTCTCTGTAACATCTTCTTCCTCTGTGAGTCCCATGGCGATTTCAACAGAGAGCAAACAGCACCATCTTCAATCTCCATTATCTTGCTCATTTCTTCACCAAATCACACAAAATTTGTAGCGTTGAATTCCTCTTGTTAAGAGCAACATTTTCCACCCTTCAAAAGCTAGAAACCCTCACCTTCATTCCCATGGCAGTAGGCTCGTTTGAAGCTTGAAGGGGTGTTTTTGAGTCTCCTTCATCTCCTTAATACTCTAAGGTAAATATAAACTCAAGTTAACCATCTTCCTAGCTTAATCTTGCTAAATCAAAAAAATGCCCATGTTGAACTTGGATTCATTTTCCAGCCGGTTTGCTCTTCGACAGAGGGGTGAGATTTTGCTAGCCTTGCTATTCCAAAGGTGGCACTCAAGAGAGCAAGGTAACTCCTTAGTGTTAAAGCCCTAAAACTAGTTCTTGAAATATTAGTTTGGTGAGGTACGTGAGAATTAAACTAGCTTGTTATGTGTGGTTTGGGGATATGATTGTAGATAGCAATCTATACCCTCTGTTTGGTGGGAAACAAGAAGAGAAAGAGAGAACAAGAGAAGGAGGAAGAAGAGAAGAGAAAACAAAAAAAACTAGCAAGGTAATGAACTTACCTTGGATTGGTTTTGTTCTCTGTAAGCAGATTTTTTGAATGTAAATAAATGACCTTGTTAGTGTAGTTGTGATGCTACAATATTGACTGATAAGTGGAGCTATTTTAAGAGGGTTAAGTGTGGATAATAAGCCTTGAGGCTAACTAGTACATATGTGAAAACAGAGGGGAATTTAATGTGCTGTTGCAAGGATTTTAAGGTTTGTTATAACAGGGATGTTAAACTGATCTTGGTGAGCTATTTAGTGTTGTGGGAATACTTAGGAAAGTAGACAAACCTTGTCAAAATTTGCCTAGGAATGTATGGGCTTGAGTGTGTTAATACGTGGAGTTGGAATGGTAAGAAAGGAAAGATTGGGAAACTGCAACAGAAAACAAGAGACAAGAGTCTGTAGTAGATGAGAAAATTACAGTGACTGGGCTAAGTAACAGATGATTATATAAGGTGGATTAGGTTAGTTTTGAATGCCTAATTAATGTCAAAACATGCTATAATATATGTAGGGAGAGTGGGGAAGAAATTGGCATAAGTTTGGAGTGGTAACATAACCAGAAATAAGGAGAAAACTCATTTCTGTAGTGGTCCGGGTCTGTAAACAAGTACAGAAACCCGGACCAGTGCTAAAACACGGCAGAAACCTATATTAGAGGAGTGGTCCGGGTTTACAAACCAGAACACAAACCCGGACCACCCCTAAAATGCACCCGAGAGGTTTCTGAATTAAGGGTCCGGGTTTGTAAACTAGCATGTATACCCGGACCAGTCATAAGTTACACCCGAGAGTGACCAGAGGCATTGGTCCGGGTTTGTAAACTCAGACACAAACCCGGACCACATGTAAAATTGTCTAGAAACTTTAAACCGTGTCTGGTCCAGGTTTGTAACCCTGGACACAAACCCGGAACAGTGTAAAAATGTACCAGAGAGTGTTTTTAAGTGCCCTATTGATGGGGAAGTGAATGTTAATGGTTTTAGATGATGTTTAGGCCTTGTTTGGTGACAAGTCAAGGTCCTAAGAAGTGTAAACAAGTTTGAGAAATGAATAAGAAAGTTGTGAGTTTAAGAGCACATGAACTAAACTAGGAATAACGGGATAACGGGGTTTAGTACGGGAGTATTAGTTTTACTTTCCGTAATGCTTTAATGTAATATAAGCATTTGAATGTTATCAGAGGACGTGTGTGTATCGAGCATGGTGAGATGACACGGTAAAAGTAAAAACCCCGGTGAAAGGTATGATTTTCTCATACTCTGCGTGCTAACCGAGTTATGTTGATTTGTGTGTTTGTGTGCCGGCTTAATCAAGATTAAAGCATGAAAATAATCCATTGTTCGATTATGTATGCCTGGTTGTATGTTGAATGAGCTAACATACTTGTATGCCGGTGTGGTCTAACATAGAGTAAAGACCGACTCATAGTGAGCAACGTTTGGCTAGAGACCTATAGATCGGTCGATGCTTATGATAACGAAAACGTGCAAACACACAAACTATCCGTTAAAGTATAACGATAACGCAAACATATGAACTCCCTAGAATGTGAGGAGATGTGCGGGTTGAGTAATTACCCGATAACGGTTAGAAAACCAGATTGAAACAATCCACGAAACAAATGAGAGTGGAAAGATAAGTGAACCTCCTTCAAGAGGATTAAAGATAGTTCGAAGATGTGAACTAGTAAAGAAGGTAAAAGAGACCTAAGGGATTAGTAGCTCCCTTGAGACATGGTCGACCTCCTATATGAGGATTTTACCGATTTAAGAAAATAACCGAAAGTATGAGTAAGTGGAATGTATGAGTAACTCTTAAAACCTAAGATTAACCGAACTTAAGAAATGTTCCCAAAGTCATTAGAAACATCGAGAGTGATGCTTCTAGACTAATATACATAATATTATTATAACTCCGAGAGAGGAGTGTATGGGAATGAAAGTAGTCCGAGAGTAGTCGGACCTAAGTAAAAAAAGAGATAGGAACTAAGAGAGAGTTCCGTGAGCTAGTTGAACCTTCCCACCATGCTAGGCCCAGAGTAGGGTCGAAACCGGGGAAGTAAGACTTTGCTTGAGAGCCATGAGTTTTGGCCTAACTATGTATTAAGAGTAACAAGCGTGACGTAGGAGACCTGTAGTGTCTCGAGAATCTACAAGAGCTTGAGTATAATCAACCCAAGAGTGTGGGTGAGATAATGAGTATAGATAACCCAAGAGTGTGGGTGAGATAATGAGTATAAGTAACCCGAGAGAATGAGTGAGTATAGAACGAGTAGCCCAAGAGAATGGGTGTGTATATGAACAAGTAACCCGAGAGAATGGGTGAGTATAGTACGAGTAGCCCAAGAGAATGGGCGGAAATAAGAATAAGTAACCCGAGAGAGCGGGTGAGCTATTAAATGAGTAACCAAGGCATAGTGAGCTATAACCCTCATGGCCTAAGAGTAAATTGATACAACTAACAACCTTGTTATGTTAGTTAGGGATTGTATCCCACGATTGATTGTCGAATCCTTGTGTAGTGTACATGTATATTGTATTGCTATGATGCATGTTGTTTGATTAAATGAACTCCATGTATATCCGAAAAGTAGTCGGCGTACCCCGGTTAGCGCTCGGGGTATGCGAATTTCATATGCAGCGTTAAGCTGAGCCCCTAAGGGCAACGTTTTTATTTTACAGGTACACCAAAGATGTTACCGTTCGAGAGTAGGACGGGGTCGGTGGGTTGCATGGGTAGTTAGATTTAATTACTTATGTATGGAAAGAGGTGTAAGACCGAATATGTTGTCGGCATCCATATACTGTAGACTCGGTATAGTAAAGAAATCATTTGAGTAAAGTATTTGTATTGTGTATTCGGTTGTTCCAGTTCATCAGACCGTTACGGTATGTAAGTAAGGCCTGGTTAGCCATATGGGTGGCTAACGGCGTTGTTTCACCCCTCGTTGTAATTAGAGTTCCGATGCGTGAGTAAGAGCATTTAGTGACAGTTTAAGAGGTAATGACGAGCTTAACGGTTGGGGTGTTACATCTTCAAACATTTCTGCCTAGGCACCAGTTCCCAGCTCATGAATCATTCCGGCCCATGTGCCTCCCTTCCAACTCATTTCGGGCCTCAGTGCCTACCACAATCTTCAAAACATTCCAGCTCATATGCTTTTCTTGCAGCCCAAACAAGTTTTTACCTAAAACTTCTTCACAGTCCAGAATTTTAGCTCAATCCACTTTTGTTTTCCAACAGATAAGCCCGAACCCCAAGTATGGATGAGGGAGGAAACCCAGTCAGCATGGAGGCCCAGTTTGCAGCCTTAGAGCAAATGTACATGGCTGCCTTTGATGCCATGGAACAGAAACATAGGTCCACCACTAATGACATGGAGGCTAAGTATGTCACCATCATCGAAGAGCTGAAAAGCAAAATCAATTCCCTTGAGGTTGGTCATCAGGAAAACATTTCAGGAAAGATTGTTGACTCTGGGAACGAGCGTGACTACATCGAAGTTAACTCTGTTGATGCCCAGGATGCACAAAGATTTGTAGGGCAAGTCGTCCTGGACCGCCAACTAACTGCAGAATTAAGGAAGGCCCTGAAAAGGATCAAGCGCATGGAAAAAGCTAGCAAGCCAGCTGGTTTCGATTACTCTTATATGGAATCGTACCCCTAGGTTAATCTCCCTCTAAAGTTGAAGCTACCCACACTTGCTCTATACAAGGGTTCCTCAGACCCGTAGGTCCATCTGGCGATGTTCGATAGGGAAATGTCCATCCTCAGGTTGAATGACATGCAGAAGGCCAAGGTTTTCGCCCGTTATCTCGATGAAATACCTCAACGTTGGTACTTGACTCAGAGGATGAACACCAAAACCTATGAAGAGGTTTGTAAGGATTTCCTGCACCATTTCGAGTATGCTAAGAATCTTGTCACCAGGTCCGACCTTGCCAGTACCGGCAGGGAAACCGTGAATCAATGTCTGACTTCATCAAACGGTGGAGGATGAAGGCCGCTGCTATGCCTACAAAAATGGATGAGCAAGAACAAATTTGAATGATTATGGACAATATGCAGAGATAATACAACAACGAACTGAGTTGCACATCTTCCCTAATTTCAACATGTGATGGGCAGGTAAGAGTCATGGAAGAAAAGATTCACAAAGGCGAGCTGAAGCTGGGACAACCCAAAGCCGGGTGTAGTATCGAGACCTTTAAGTCAGGACCGGCCAAAGCAGCTCAAGTTTCGATACCAAGTGAGCACCATACAAAAACCAGTTGCTGAAAGGCAGAGTGTCAAGGCCTCACTCCGATCCAAGAGTTCTCTGGACCGAGGACAGTTCACCGACATTGGCCGGCCTCTCAGTCAAGCACTCATGCAGTACAAGAGCTAGACTTACTACAGCCTACTCCCACCTAGTCCTGGGATCACCAAGCCGGGGAACATTCCATCAGTTCTGCCAGTTTCATCAACTACCAGGACACGGTATAAGACTGTAGAGCATGAAGCACAAGATCGAAGACCTTATCGAAACAGGACTCCAGTTGTTGAATAGGCAAAAGTTAGTAGTGTTTGCTTTCTCTTTCAATTTTTTGGGAAGTTTATCACATTTCTATTTTACTGAGTTTAAATTTTAAAATTTCAGTTTTTCGGCTTTTTCAGTTTGTAATCACAAAAATGATAATAAATGAATGTGTTCGTTCACCTTGCACCTTCAACCAAATCATCTTGCTCGTTAGCAAACATTTCTAAAAACTAATGTTCATGAAAGGTCATTTCTTGGCAACTGAACAAAACAACTTGTCTCTTGTTCTAAAAGATGAACATGTCCAACCAAAAACCACCACTCACCCCATAATATCCAAACAACCCACAATGAGGATCAAGGTCCGCATCTATCGAATTGTTGTCACAAACTCCAAATCAATACTGGGGCAATCTGAGTTGAAGTTCGTCGTCTTTCATTTCGTTGAATGGTGAACGGGTTTCAGTGAAGTGAAAATCTCGTGAGAGGTCTTGAGTGGTAAACCATGAGTGAACGAGCGTGTCATTTTTACACGACTTCAGTGAGACCACATTCAAAGGTAAGGTAAACGGCATAACTCCGACTGAAGAAGATAGTTTGTAAATTTACTCTTAGACCTGCGAAAAGTAGCAAAGAGCGGATACACAACTATCAGGAATGATGAAGCACCTAGGTACAGCACCACATAGCTAAAAGCTTGTGAACCCTGACGTTAAACCCTAGGCACCCCTCTCCGAGCCTTTCATATATCCCTTTTCGATATTGCAAAGCTCCACAGAGCAAGCCAGCCCGTGATGAATAACCGACCCGGTGACCAAAGGAAGCGAGGAGCCTGACTCTCAGATAACGTTTTCATCAGTCCAGAGAAGTAAAGCCGCTATCAGCATGACGAGGTGATCTGTAAATGGTCCCAAAGTGACATAGGATCCAAAGAGCTCACATCAAAACAGCTCTCAAAACTCAAAACCGGGAGACACAAGAACCCCGAAGGCAAAGTCAAGAAAGGATAAAACAAAGAGGCAAACCCGAAGTGCCTCGAAGAAATCGAAATGACAAAGAGAAGAGAAATGGTGTAAAGGACAACTTCAAAAGTCCAAGTCCAGAAGCTCGAAAGCAATGTCAACACAAAGCAGCTAGACAACTTCAAAACAAGGAAGATAACGAGAGAAGACGCAAGGTGCAGCTTTGGTCACCCACTAAGCCACATACCTCAAATAATCCCTCCATGGTCCCGTTGTCCTTCATCACACCCCATGGCCACGTTATAAGCTTTAAGGACTTCCGACTTGATAGTTGTGTGTCCAATCATGTGAAAGTAACAGATCAAATGCGTAAATCCATCACATATCAAATTCAATGGTCTAGAAGTTGTTACCGTAGGTGAGGAACGAGTGCAAGCACCAAACACATCGTATATAGGTTAGGAAGCACCGCATCGAAGTATAAGCCTTGACCCTGTGAGGATGAGACTTGTTCGCACGTTTAATCAAAGAAAATACTGGGAGCAATCGATCAGAACGATCGATTGCCATGAACTTTAGCTCAGATTGTCTTAAGGGAAAAATACTGGGGGCAATTGTCGGTTCCAACAATTGCCATGACAACACCAATTGGAACCCAGAGCTCAAACATCACCACCACCATTCCACCACAGGCACACATAAGCCCTTACCTCCACATCAAATACCTCAGGCCCACATAAGCCCTTACCTCCACACCCCCCCGTCAGCCCCATGCCCTTACCTTATCAACCACCACATCCCACATACCCTTACTTCCATCCTCCCCCTCTGTCGCCCCGGTGGCATTCATCTCATAGAGATAAACTACAAGTCCGAAGTCTATAGTTAGGAAATGATAATTTCACTTTCCTTTTTCACTAAACAGAATTTTCTGCAAACACTGCCCCGTTTGGCACCTCTTTTAACAATTTCTTGTCTTGAACAACTTTCCTTCAAACACTTCGGTTTCATAAACCTCATCATGGCCACATTTGTTACACTTTCTAGCAATGTCTAGCTTTGGACAATTTTCAATACTTAATATTGCCATGTTTGGTGCATTTTCCAGTGGTTTCTTGTTTTGGACAAGTTTCCAACATACACTTCGATTGTATTTTGACATGCACATCATCATTGCCACGTTTGGCACTTTCATAATTAACTTTCATCATGATCATAAGCATAAAATTTACCTTGCATCCATCTGTACGAGGCTCCTCAACATAGACCAGAGATGTAGATTCTCACTTGAAGATACAGATTCTTTAGAGATACAGATTCTTAGCCGAAGATACAGATTCTTCAGAGATACAGATTCTCAGCCGAAGATACAGATTCTTCAGAGATACAGATTCTCAGTTGAAGATACAGATTCTTCAGAGATACAGATTCTCAGCCGAAGATACAAACTCTTCAGAGATACAGATTCTCAGCCAAAGATATAGAGATGCAGATTCTCAACCAAAGATACAGGGATACAGATTCTCAGCCAGAACTCACCAGAGCAGCAGAACTCACCAGAGAGTAGAATAACTCACCCAAATAGAAGAACTCGACCCACCACCAATTTTCAATCACTGATAGGTAGTCAACACCTTAGAATAGCTTGACATCACTTCATTCATTTTAGGTAGCCAGCGCCTTAGAATAGCTTGACATCATCTCATTCATTATAGGTAGTCAATGCCTTAGAATAGCTTGACATCATATCATCCTTATAGGTAGTTGGCGCCTTAGAATAGTCCGACATTACTTCATTTTTACCTTTAGGTGGTCAACGCCTTTGAATCGCTCGACATTCTTCCACTTTTCTCATAGGTAGTCAGCGCCTTAGAACAGCTCGACACAACTTATCGGATTTCAATTGCATGTGGGGTCTTTTAAGATCCAAAATTTTGGGTATCACTCAAGCATCAACTAGCCTTTTCATTTCCATTACAAAGTCTAGTTGACGGGGGGCAATCTGTTATACCCAAAATTTGAACCCCCGGAAGAGAGTCTCTGCTAATAGGCTAGTAGCAAGGGTTTCCAGTTCGATCGGCACATTTCAGAGTACTAGGGACAGCTTAGTCATCTCCAGGGGCATTTTCGTAATTTTTCAAGGCTCCTAAGCCCCCGATAGGCTTTCTCTCTCCTCCAAAGAATGGTCAAATAAATTCAAAATGCTTTGAAATTTTAACCCATGATATAGGATGACATTTTAAGCATAATGGCCTTGGAATTTTGATTTTTTGAATTTCTAATAATTTTCTAGCAATTTCTGATTGAATCTGACAAGAAATTGAATTTAAAAATATTACAATATCCAAAAAACTCGATTCCACTTTAGAAAAATCAGAAATATCATCCTTTACCCATGTGTAAAAATTTTATCAATCAAATTCTTTTTGGAAGCCCTTGAGCTAAAACATCGGTAAATCTTGATATTTACCAGATTTTTCTATCTTTAAGGAAGGAACCTTATCCCATGATCAAATCAGAACCTCAAGAACCATAACACCTCAAGAAACTCAGCCATCATAACCTCTCCACGTTTTTACACATCCAAGCCCCGAAATTCCATCGAAATCTCACAAAATCAACACTAAAACACCTTTTACAACTCCCACAACATCATCCATCATCAAACCTTCACCAAAACAGCACCAAAATGTGAAGAACAGCAAGAACAACAAATAACCAGAAGCTTGGTTCGAAAACCTTTCGGGTCTGCCATCAACGGAGCACTCGATGAACCCCGAAGTGAAGAATCATTGTAAATCCGAAGGTAAAACGGGTAGGAATCTCACTTTCCTAACTCCCTACGACTTAATCAGTCTTATATTGAAATTTGGGTTCAAACTAACCTTTCGTGGCTTCTGAGTTGCTGTATGTTTAAGCTTCTGCCCAATTACTTGTTTGTTAAGTTTCGCATTAAATTCGATTTCAAATTGAAAACTCTTAAGCACTAACATATTGTAAATCTTTCAGGCTACACACCCATAAAATTTGAGCTCAATACACCGTCGGGAACCTCCCAAACGCCGCCGTCCGAGGGCGGTCCGCACCCACAGACGCTATGTTCGGGGTCCCTGACGCCTTGTCCGTAAGCCCGGACCCCTCCGGACGGTGGCGGTATTTCAAAATATTCAATATTTAGGTTTTCTAAAATATGTCCGGCCCACGGACATCTTGTCCGTGGCCCCGGACCTTTCAAAATTGTGTTTCTGTTTAATTCGACTTTAATGTTCACATGGTAACTAGGGTCCGTGGGTTCGGACATTAGGTCCGTACCACGGACGGAAACAAAATTTGACCTAATTCTGCCTCTGAAACCCTAGTTTAGGAATCTTTACTTTTTTTAATTTTTCTGTCAAAAAATGCTAAAACACAAAAAACAAAGCTCGCGCACTGAGGTTAAAACGACTCGTAATAAGCCGTATTAAGCTAAATAGAAGAAAAATGACTTCTAGGGGTAATGAAAGTAATTGAACCCTAATTAAGTCGAATATCAGGCCCCCCGAACCCGAACCCTCCTTTCCTAATTTGATCTAGGTAAAATTAGGTGGTGACTCATAATAGGTTCCAGTGAGCTAGCTTAGGTATTAATAATCAATGTTATATGACATAGTTATTAATCTTAGGTTATAAGTGGACCTAAAACCCAACTAGATCCCAATCAATCTAATCAACATAGGATAGGGTTTAAAATCGAGGCTCACAGATACGTTACCACTTACCCGACTATCTGTCAGGCCCGCAAGCTCCTTCAGAGTGCGATCGTCCCACATCCCGTATTTGGGTACACTCGTAGTGCTCGTCATACGCCTAGGTGAAGTATTCTATTGTCAACTCCTCTTGTATCATCCTATGATACTCACCGTAATTCTGTTGGTTTGGTTTTAAAATCCAAGGTTTTAAAGAAGGGTTGTGGTTTTGAAAGAAAAATTTGGGTTTTAAAATCATAGCTCGGTGTTAAAAGAGGTTTGTCATGTCGTGGCCATGACTGAGGTCTTGACCAAGTCCAGCTTCCCGCTGACTGGTATATCCTTAAAACAATGGTCGGGCCGTTAGGCCTTCCCAGGGTTCCATTCTTCCGGTCTTTAGGATGTGTGATCCTGTAGTCGCTTCATGGCGGTCACGGTACATTACTAAGTACTTGTGGTGTGTTAGGGTTCCTCTAATCGTTCCTGTTCTTACTACACTTGCCGTGGCAAGTGCGTGGTACTGGTGGTTTATGGGTAACCTATACCGGTCGCGGTATGGTTTTCCACTCGTATTCGGTAGTCTTGTCGACTCTTCCCTTGATCTTATTGATCTACGTTGGGATACTTGATCTTTTAAGTAGCTTTTCGGTAATCTTGACATGGCTGTCGTAGATCTGGGTACTTCTCCAATCCTCGAAGATTCCCATTTGTTTGTTTTTGTGTTTTTCTTTGTTGCTCGTCCCCACATGTTTACCGTGGTTATTGAGCCTCAGCTTATTCGGGCACTACCTTCGTAGTCCCGTGGGATTATATCACGTGAATATTCTCGTAGCTGTCTGAGCTATGTTGGCCAGGTATTGTAACCTTCTTGGGGTTGTAGTTTTGGAGTTAACTTCTCCCGACTATATCCTTAGTCAGGTAGTATACCATTGGTGTTGCTATTTAGCTATTACTGTCCCGTATACTTGTGTCTCGGGTTTTGTTACAGTTCCTTTTTCCGCTCTGTTGCACGCTTAGTGCTCTTTTCCTGCTGCAGGTTGACTAGCTAGGTTTCGCGACTGCTAAGCATGTCACCCCATGCTGTTGTAAGTTGCAGCCTCTTCATGGTTGGAGTACTCGTTCTACCGCTATTAAATGCGGGTATTGTTGTTCAACCGGGAACCATCTCCGGGACTTCCATTTCTTGGAATCTACTACATGTCAGGTTCTTTCCTCTTGTAGGAATATCTCACTACTGCCAGATCGGGTTTTCCCGAGCATGAGAGGACTTTCCTTCTCTCTGGCGTTCTTTCCCAAGTTATACAATAGGGTTTGTGGAGGGCGGGTCTGATATTGTAGGTATCCGGTACACACCGTGTTATACCCAAAGTTCGTTGCATTTTATTTTGTTTGATGTAATTCTAAGTTGGCTTGTGTTGCGTAGGACATGGGAGTCCTTTTTAAATAAGAGGAGGGACAAGGTGGACTTTTCCCTTCTAGTGAATTTTGGTAAGTATTAATTAACACTTTAGTTAATTAATCCTCACGCTCTACACCACGATCAGATCGCTCCTTCATTTGACAGTTTCCCAACCTTGTTCCTCTCTTCTCTCTCTCAAGAATACGTTCAATCAAGCGCTCAACCCTGCAAGTGTGGTTCTGAAACCCGAGTTCGCTGGTGGATTCTGCAATTTGTTTCGCCGTCTCCGTTGCAATCAGGTTGGTCTTGTGGTTGTCATTTGTGAATCAGTTTTGGGGGTTAGGTTTTGGGAACCCTTTCAATCTCTAATAGTTCTTTGCAATCTGGTTGTGATTCAGCGTTGACCCTTCTGTTCCGTTCTTTCTCTCCTGCGTTTGGCTCCGTTTGTGTGTTCGACGTCGGATTCAGGTGAGGGTTTCGTTACAGTTTTTGGATTGTAATTTCAGTTTCAGAGTTTGGGTTCCGTTTTCTGAATTGGGGGTTTGCAATTGTGTTTTGCTCAGTGTATTTGGTTGCGTTCGGTCTGCGTTGAGGGTCTGCATTGGCTGGATTCTGCTGTTCAGAATTGAGGAATTTGTCTCTGCTGTATACTGAGGTAGGTGGCTTATGGATTCGGCTTGTGTGTTCAGCCTTGGGGAGTTGCGTTCCGGTTCTGAGTTTTAATGTGTTTTTGCCTTGCAATTGTGGTTGCGAATTGTCTGTTTGATGATGTTTAATGCTTACAAACCCCCAAGGTTGTTTTCTGAAAACTTATGAAGTTTTGACAGTGTTTTGATGCTTCTGTTCTGTGTGAAATCGCCTCTGTTCTCTGTATTTTTCGGCATGTCCGAACTTCTGTCCGAGCTTTGAAGTTCGGACATGCCCTTCTGCGCTTAAACTTTCTGAAGTTTTCGCTGTGTCCGAACTTCTGTCCGAGCTTTGAAGTTCGGACACAGCCTTCTGCATTCTCTGATTTTGGCTCGACTTGTGTCCGAACATTGATGTCCGGACACAAGTTCGGACTCTCCACGTCCTGTTTTCCGAAGAACGTCCGAACATCCGTCCGAACTTGGATGTTCGGACACCTCTGACTCTCCATCTGTTTTAAGGTTCGACTTGTGTCCGAACTTTGAAGTCCGGACAAGTTCGGACATCTGTCTGGTTTTGCCTTCTGAGTCTCGACTTGTGTCCGAACATTGATGTCCGGACACAAGTTCGGACAGGCTACTGTTTTGACCATAACTTGCTCGTTTGAGCTCCGTTTTGACTTCTGTTTGCGGGGTTGGATTCCCCTTCTGATTTCCAAGCTATCTATGGGCTTTCTGGTGCCTTTGGTGCACATATGCTTATCTGTATTTAAGCTTCTGTTTTGGGACCTAGTTATCTCTGTGTCTGAGCCTTTGGATGGCTGGTTACGCTGTCTCGTAGCGCGCTATGTAGGATCCTTCTGTTCACGGGTGATGTTCCCCGTTCTGTTCACGGGTGTTTACACCTGTTCTGTTTACGAGTGAGGTTTCCTCGTTCTGTTCACGAGCTAGTTGCTTGTTCTGTCTGTATGCTGTGATCGCTAGTGTCCCACTCTGTTTTCTGCTTCTGTCTGCTTCTGCTCTGTTTAGTCCCTTAATGATTGGACTTCTGTTTCTGATTTCTGATATTTGTGGATTCTTGACTTTCTGATTTGTCATTCTGTAAATGTTTTGAGCATGCTGGTTGATGAAGTTGGTCATCTACTGGGCATAGTTGTGTGCTCATTCCCCTACTTCTAACGCTTTTGCAGATTGATTAGCGAGGATCGTCTCCCCTCAGCTTCTGGAGTTTAGCTGCTTTGTTTTTAGCTTCTTTTGAGACTTGTATTGAATTTGGGCCTTTGGGCATATTTTGTTAGCTTCCGCTTTTGACATTGTTTGGTGGGTTCTGTAATGACTTTTGGGGATGTTTTAACATCTCTTGTTTATACTTGTTAAGTATTCCGTTTTGGGCCTTATTTGACTATCTGTTTAAGTTCGTTTATTAGAGCCTTGCGTTATTATGTAATATACGCGGCGTGTAATACCCCTAACTCCTAGGCCAGTGTTTGGGGGTGTTACATTTAGTGGTATCAGAGCTCTGGGTTCTAAGCTCTGGGATTTTAAGTTAGCCAGTCAGTCAGAAATGTCAGTGTAGTGTCGAGTCTAACTGTCTGCTGTTGGACTTTCAGAATGCCGCCAAGGAGAGCGAATAACCCTCCAGGGAATGTTGCTGATGCTGTTCAGCAATTCATGACGCAGCTCATGCAGACCATGGCTGCAGGGGGCGGTCCAGCTGGAGGAGGACCGGCTGGCGGAGCAGGCCCGGCTGGGGCAGATGCTGGAGGGAGGAATGTGAAGGCGCTTCAGGAGTTCATGAAGCTGAAGCCGCCATCGTTCGATGGGGCAGGAGACCCCAGGAGGCCAGCCACTGGTTGTCAGAGGTGGAGGATTTGCTTCGGGTGATGGGCTCTGAGGAGGAGCAGAAGGTCGACTTCGCCACCTTTCTGTTCAAGGCCGAAGCCAAGGAGTGGTGGAGGTCAGTGATGGGGAAGTTCCCACAGCCTTGGACGTGGGAGCAGTTCACTGGGGAGTTCAACAAACAGTTCTACCCCGACGTCTACAAGGATCAGCGCATCCTGGAGTATAACCGGCTACGCCAGGGCCGGGACATGAGTGTGGAGGAGTACGTCCGCAAGTTCATCAGCCTGTCTAAGTTTGCACCTGAGCCTGACGAGCATAGGAAGGCCAGGAAGTTTGAGAGTGGCCTGAGGCCGGACATCCGATCTGCTGTGACGCCGCTGCGTCACAAGACCTTCAGGGACGTTGCTGATGTCGCCCTGCTGGTAGAGGCACTTGAGAGGTCGCCAGTCTGGAGGGAAGGACCAGAAGAGGAAGCAGAGGTCCGATGACAGCGATAGGAGGGATCAGTCTGCTTCTCAGAAGAAGCAGTCTACTGGAGACCGCTCTGGGGACCGTTCGCGAGACAGAGGTGGTTCGTCTTCATCAGCTCCCGCTCCGAAGTGCCAGGTCTGTGGCAAGTTTCATAGAGGCCAGGACTGCTACAGGAAGTCTGGGCCTGCTTCAAGTGTGGATCCATGGGACATAGGATTGCTGATTGCCCTCAGGCTGAGAGGAGCAGAGGTAGCTCTGGAGGTGGAGCTGGAGGATCTACATCTGGGTCTAGGATCGAGACCGGGAGCAGAAGAAGCCCCAGGGCCAGGCCAGAGTGTACGCGATGGCTGGAGAGAGAGACCGATCGACTGACAGAGTTGTCACAGGTATTCTCCAGCTGTCATCTCGTTCTGTTTTCTGTTTGTTTGACTCTGGAGCCACCCACTCTTTTATTTCTGCTGAGTTAGTGGGTGAGCTCGGTTGCCTGTTGTGCCTCTGGGTGTTGAGTTATGTGTGCATAGTCCATAGTTAGGGACTCTTCTATGCTGTTGAATTCTGTTTGCAAAGATAGTCCTGTGTTAGTCAGAGATAGGACTCTGTGTGCTAACCTCATCCCGATGGAGATGACTTCTTTTTGTGATTCTGGGCATGGATTGGCTTGCTGCGCACCATGCCCATATTGATTGTGCTGCTTCGAGAGTCACTTTTGAGGAGCCGGGTCAGCCCCGTCTAGTTGTAGCAGGGAATGGACTCCCGTGCTCGCCGCCAGTCATATCTGCGATGCAGGCGTTCCGTTTTCTGAGGAAGGATGCCAGGGATATCTGTGCTACATCCCTGAGGTTCGCAAGGATGCGAAGTTGGAGGAGATTCCAGTGGTCAGAGACTTCCCAGACGTGTTCCAGGATGATGTACCTGGGCTTCCCCCTGTCAGAGAGGTGGAGTTCTCGATCGAGCTCGCACCTGAGACTCAGCCGATTTCGAAGGCCCCATACCGGATGGCGCCTGCTGAGCTCAAGGAGTTGAAGGTCCAGTTGCAGGAGCTGCTGGATAAGGGCTTCATTCGCCCGAGTGTGTCGCCTTGGGGAGCGCCAGTGCTATTTGTAAAGAAGAAGGACGGTAGTATGCGGTTGTGCATTGACTACAGGGAGCTCAACAAGGTTACCATTAAGAATAGGTATCCTCTCCCGCGCATAGACGACTTGTTCGACCAGTAGCAGGAGCTAAGGTGTTTTCGAAGATCGATCTGAGGTCGGGATATCATCAGCTGAGGATTAAGGCAGATGACGTGCCTAAGTCCGCTTTCAGGACTCGTTATGGACACTACGAGTTCCTAGTGATGCCATTCGGGTTGACGAATGCGCCGTCAGTATTTATGGATATGATGAACAGAGTCTTCAAGCCGTTTTTGGACCAGTTCGTTGTAGTTTTCATCGATGACATCTTGGTGTATTCCAAGAGTGCTGAGGAGCACGAGGAGCATTTGAGGACCGTTCTCCAGACTCTGAGGGAGAACGAGTTGTATGCGAAGCTGAAGAAGTGCGAGTTCTGGCTAGATCAGGTGGTATTCTTGGGACATGTGGTCTCCAAGGATGGTATCTCCGTGGACCCGGAGAAGATTCGAGCTATTACTGAGTGGGCCAGGCCTACTAATGTCGGAGATATTCGTAGCTTCCTTGGACTAGCGGGCTACTATCGTAAGTTTGTGGAGGGCTTCTCCAAGTTGGTGATTCCGTTGACTCGTCTGCTGCAGAAGGATGTGAAGTTTGAGTGGAGCGATGCCTGCGAGCAGTGTTTTCTGGAGTTGAAGAAGAGGTTGACTACTGCGCCGATCTTGACTCTTCCGGAGGGGACCGAGGGTCTTGAGGTTTTCTGTGATGCGTCCCATAGGGGACTTGGATGTGTTCTGATGCAGCAGGGGAAGGTAGTTGCATATGGCTCTCGTCAGCTTAAGCCATATGAGAAGAACTATCCGACCCACGATCTGGAGCTGGCTGCGGTGGTCTTTGCGTTGAAGATTTGGAGGCACTACTTGTATGGGGCAGCGTGCAAGGTGTATACGGACCATAAGAGCCTCAAGTATCTGTTCACTCAGAAGGAGTTGAACTTGAGGCAGAGGAGATGGCTGGAGTTGTTGCACGATTATGATTTAGAGATCCTCTACCATCCGGGTAGGGCGAATGTGGTTGCTGATGCGCTTAGTAGGAGGGGTCCGTCTGGGACCGTCTGTGCTTTGTCTGGTGTGCAGAGGTCTGCTCTGGAGCAGCGCATGGGTATTGGGTTGTCCGTCCAGAGAGGTCTGGGATGTTAGCAGCACTGCAGGTTCAGCCTACCTTGATCGACCGGATCAAGGCCAGTCAGGAGCTTGATGTCAGTCTGTGTAAGATCAGAGAGAGTTTGTCTGCTGGTCAGGAGTCTGAGTTCAGAGTTGCAGAGGATGGCTGCCTGAGGTTCAGGGCCGTGTTTGTGTGCCGGCAGACGACGCGTTGAGGCGTGAGATCATGCAGGAGGCGGAGCTCCTTACTCGGTACACCCAGGAGGGTGAAGATGTACCGGGATCTGCGTGAGACTTTCTGGTGGAGCAATATGAAGAGGGACATCTCCGACTTTGTATCCAGATGTAGGACCTGTCAGCAGGTCAAGGCCGAGCATCAGAGACCAGCTGGTTTGCTTCAGCCTCTTCCCGTTCCGGAGTGGAAGTGGGAGAGCGTCGGTATGGACTTTGTTATGGGACTACCGAAGACTCCGAGGGGTTTCGATGCAGTTTGGGTCATTGTGGACCGGCTCACGAAGAGCGCTCACTTCTTGCCTGTTAGGAAGACTTTCAGTTTGCACCGTTTAGCCCAGTTGTACATTGATGAGATAGTACGTCTGCATGGGGTTCCGGCTTCGATTGTGTCTGACAGAGATCCGAGGTTTGTGTCCAGGTTCTGGCAGAGTTTGCATCAGGCTTTGGGGACGAAGTTGTCTTTCAGTTCAGCTTACCATCCTCAGTCAGACGGGCAGACAGAGAGGACGAATCAGGTCCTGGAGGACATGCTCAGGGCTTGTGTACTCGACTTTGGGGGCAGCTGGGATCAGCACGTGGCACTGATAGAGTTCGCGTACAATAACAGCTTTCAGACCAGTATCGGGATGGCTCCCTTTGAGGCCTTGTATGGCAGGAGGTGCAGATCACCCATCTGTTGGGATGATCTGAAGGAGAGAGCTGTGATTGGTCCAGACTTGGTTCAGGATGCTGTGGACAAAATTCAGTCTATCAGGGAGCGTTTGCTAGTGGCTCAGAGTCGCCAGAAGAGCTACGCCGATCAGAGGAGACGACCTCTAGAGTTTGAGGTGGGCGATCATGTGTATCTGAAGGTTTCTCCAGTGCGAGGAGTCGTTCGTTTTGGGAAGAGAGGCAAGCTTAGCCCTCGTTTTGTGGGTCCTTTTGAGATCCTAGAGAGGATCGGACCGGTTGCCTATCGTTTGGCTCTGCCTCCGTCTTTAGCAGCAGTGCACAGTGTTTTCCATGTTTCGATGCTGAGGAAGTACATTCCGGACCCATCTCATGTGATCGACTTCAGTCCGCTTCAGTTGAGGGAGGACTTCACGTTTGAGGCAGTTCCTTCGAGGATCCTAGCTCGGGACGTCCGTAAGCTCAGAAGTAAGACCATGCCCTTGGTGAAGGTGCAGTGGTCGGGACAGTCAGAGGAAGAGGCGACCTGGGAGGTCGAAAGTGATGTGCGTTCTAAGTTTCCCGCCCTTTTCGAGCAGTAGGTATGTTTTAATTTCGAGGACGAAATTCTTTTAAGGGGGAGGTGATGTTATAACCCAAAGTTCGTTGCATTTTATTTTGTTTGATGTAATTCTAAGTTGGCTTGTGTTGCGTAGGACATGGGAGTCCTTTTTAAATAAGAGGAGGGACAAGGTGGACTTTTCCCTTCTAGTGAATTTTGGTAAGTATTAATAACACTTTAGTTAATTAATCCTCACGCTCTACACCACGATCAGATCGCTCCTTCATTTGACAGTTTCCCAACCTTGTTCCTCTCTTTCTCTCTCTCAAGAATACGTTCAATCAAGCGCTCAACCCTGCAAGTGTGGTTCTGAAACCCGAGTTCGCTGGTGGATTCTGCAATTTGTTTCGCCGTCTCCGTTGCAATCAGGTTGGTCTTGTGGTTGTCATTTGTGAATCAGTTTTGGGGGTTAGGTTTTGGGAACCCTTTCAATCTCTAATAGTTCTTTGCAATCTGGTTGTGATTCAGCGTTGACCCTTCTGTTCCGTTCTTTCTCTCCTGCGTTTGGCTCCGTTTGTGTGTTCGACGTCGGATTCAGGTGAGGGTTTCGTTACAGTTTTTGGATTGTAATTTCAGTTTCAGAGTTTGGGTTCCGTTTTCTGAATTGGGGGTTTGCAATTGTGTTTTGCTCAGTGTATTTGGTTGCGTTCGGTCGCGTTGAGGGTCTGCATTGGCTGGATTCTGCTGTTCAGAATTGAGGAATTTGTCTCTGCTGTATACTGAGGTAGGTGGCTTATGGATTCGGCTTGTGTGTTCAGCCTTGGGGAGTTGCGTTCCGGTTCTGAGTTTTAATGTGTTTTTGCCTTGCAATTGTGGTTGCGAATTGTCTGTTTGATGATGTTTAATGCTTACAAACCCCCAAGGTTGTTTTCTGAAAACTTATGAAGTTTTGACAGTGTTTTGATGCTTCTGTTCTGTGTGAAATCGCCTCTGTTCTCTGTATTTTTCGGCATGTCCGAACTTCTGTCCGAGCTTTGAAGTTCGGACATGCCCTTCTGCGCTTAAACTTTCTGAAGTTTTCGCTGTGTCCGAACTTCTGTCCGAGCTTTGAAGTTCGGACACAGCCTTCTGCATTCTCTGATTTTGGCCTCGACTTGTGTCCGAACATTGATGTCCGGACACAAGTTCGGACTCTCCACGTCCTGTTTTCCGAAGAACGTCCGAACATCCGTCCGAACTTGGATGTTCGGACACCTCTGACTCTCCATCTGTTTTAAGGTTCGACTTGTGTCCGAACTTTGAAGTCCGGACACAAGTTCGGACATCTGTCCTGGTTTTGCCTTCTGAGTCTCGACTTGTGTCCCCGAACATTGATGTCCGGACACAAGTTCGGACAGGCTACTGTTTTGACCATAACTTGCTCGTTTGAGCTCCGTTTTGACTTCTGTTTGCGGGGTTGGATTCCCCTTCTGATTTCCAAGCTATCTATGGGCTTTCTGGTGCCTTTGGTGCACATATGCTTATCTGTATTTAAGCTTCTGTTTTGGGACCTAGTTATCTCTGTGTCTGAGCCTTTGGATGGCTGGTTACGCTGTCTCGTAGGCGCTATGTAGGATCCTTCTGTTCACGGGTGATGTTCCCCGTTCTGTTCACGGGTGTTTACACCTGTTCTGTTTACGAGTGAGGTTTCCTCGTTCTGTTCACGAGCTAGTTGCTTGTTCTGTCTGTATGCTGTGATCGCTAGTGTCCCACTCTGTTTTCTGCTTCTGTCTGCTTCTGCTCTGTTTAGTCCCTTAATGATTGGACTTCTGTTTCTGATTTCTGATATATTTGTGGATTCTTGACTTCTTCTGATTTGTCAATATTCTGTAAATGTTTTGAGCATGCTGGTTGATGAAGTTGGTCATCTACTGGGCATAGTTGTGTGCTCATTCCCCTACTTCTAACGCTTTTGCAGATTGATTAGCGAGGATCGTCTCCCCTCAGCTTCTGGAGTTTAGCTGCTTTGTTTTTAGCTTCTTTTGAGACTTTGTATTGAATTTGGGCCTTTGGGCATATTTTGTTAGCTTCCGCTTTTGACATCTGTTTGGTGGGTTCTGTAATGACTTTTGGGGATGTTTTAACATCTCTTGTTTTATACTTATTTAAGTATTCCGTTTGGGCCTTATTTGACTATCTGTTTAAGTTCGTTTATTAGAGCCTTGCGTTATTATGTAATAATACGCGGCGTGTAATACCCCTAACTCCTAGGCCAGTGTTTGGGGGTGTTACACACCGGTGGTTCCTAACTAGCAAATCTCTAATGCTAACTCTCTCAGCCCTTAGCCCTAAGCTTCTAATTCCTAACTCGGTATTTCCTAAGCTCGGTATTTCCAGTCATCAGAGCGATACTTCACTCTGATATCACTTTTTGTAACACCCCTACCACTGAAACCGTCATTACCATCCAATCTCCTCGTATTTCCATTCTCACGTAGCGGATACCTACTTGCTCAACAGTGGGTAATACAATTCCGTTAGCCACCCACGTGACTAACAAGGCTTACTACTACTACTTACAGCATCGGTCTGATGGACCAGAATCCCGAGTACTACACATCTACAATACATACTTCCATTACCAACTGAGTACTACAATTCTCCATTTCATACAATAATCCATAAATTACATGCAACATACCGAGTTTACTAAGATCCAAATACAAATACAATAATTCTTTCAAGTTATACATACTCAATAAGAGACTACATCTACCCATTCCTCACAAACTACATACTTCTAATACATAAGGTGTACCCCTTGGTACACTACTACTTCAAGGCTACAAGCCTTATACACTTCACTACCAACTACAATCCTTCTCTAGCTACCTAAGCAAGATGTCGGTCTCTTACCATGGTCATAACTGCTTCGGTACCTATAAAATAAAAATATTGCCCCTAGGGGCTCAGCTTACGCTCCATATGACTTCCGCATACCCCGCGTACTAGCGAGGGTACGCCGACTACTTAGGTCGAATTCATGCGATTCATTTTATTCATACATACATACATGCTTTCATACATAATACTACATTACTGCACAACATACATACATACACTTCAGTACATACAAGGTAGACAATACAAGCCAACCGATACTTACTTACCTTTTCCGAAATACACATACACAATACATACACAATACTTACACAATACACAATACTTTGTTAGCTCCATTTGTCCATCCGGGTTAATTGGGTGGAGATTACTCTTTTACTCGGGGTCAATGACTTACACCAGCCAAGACCGTTACTCATACAATACTTTACTTACTTACTACTTACTCAAGTCAAGTCGTCAAGTCGCACCTCCGGCCCGGGGACTACACCGTCCCACCACCGGATTTACTTGGCTCACTAATCCAGGATGCTACACATTTAAGGGGTTTGGGCCGTGGAAAAGTTTAAGAACCAGGAATTGGATCCAACCTCTTGTGTCTCCTCATCCTCACGCGTGGCCGAAACTATATCGGACTTTTACTCATTCCAATTTATTCAATACTTACGTTAGGAGTTAGGTAGTTAGGAATTAGTAGAAGTCACACATCCAAGCCACACAATAATTCAATACTCCCACACACACATCCATACGAGATACAATACAATACACGAGTACACTACAAGGTATAATACACTTCATCTTCATCCATATATTTCATGAATTATACAAACTAGTGTTCAAGACAACATATATCAAGAACAACCTAGAGCAAGCACAAGTAAGTGCAATATAGTCCGATTCATGCATTTATCTTATTAGGTGATCAAATAAGCACACAAATCAGGGTAACCAAGTTAGAATACAGAGCATGAAAAAATCATACCTTTCACCGTTGATTTTTGACTCACCGACTCCTCTTCGGTGTTCCACTATTCGAATCCTAGCTTATACATAGAGTTGGGTGGTTAATTATCTATAATTAACTTACTCATTACTTTCCCTACTGTTTCCTTGTTTAAACTTACTAACTCATTGTTACTTAAATACATTTACTTATGTTACTTGCTTAAAATTATTCTCTAAGCTTGTTTATGGCCTTAATGACCATTAAACATCATTAATTAAGTCTTAATTACCTTATACTATCATTACCATTCAATTCCCCATCATTACAATGCATTAAAACACATTCTGGGCAATTTTTAGGGTGGTCCGAGTTTGTGTTCGGGGGTACAAACCCGGACCAATGCATTTGGTCAGTCTCGGGTATGTTTTGTGTGTGGTCCGGGTTTAGGTCATGGTTTACTAACCCGGACCATGCGTTTGTAAATCCTCTTGGGTGTGAATTTGGGGTGGTCCGGGTTTACATCCTGGTTTACAAACCAGGACCACTCCTTCTGAAATACATTCTTGTACATTTTAATGCTGGTCCGGGTTTCTGTACCGGTTTAGAGACCCGGACCAGTTGCAGTAATTGAAACATATGTGTGTTTTTTATTTTGTTTCAACTCCAAACTTCTACCAATCTCTTCCCCAATATTCCTACATATAATCTAGGGTGTTTTGACCCTAATTAGGCAATCAAAACTAACCTAATCCATCTCTATACAAATATGTTACATAATGCATTCCACTGTCAAATTCCTCCATTGTTACAATTTTTCTTCTTCCACAAATGCTACAGATTTTTCCTTTCTTCTTCCCCCTAATCCTATGGCTCTTTCATTGCCTCATTTGCATTATACTCAACCCAAGTCTTACTCAGTACAACACTCATTTTACTAAGTCCTACATACTAATTCTTCCTAGTTTCTCCAATGCATTATTTCACTTCGTGCTATAGATTTTACACCTTTTCATTCTCATACCACTACTGATACTCCATGGTTACTAAACATCTCTATTAACCTCAATACTCACCTTGGTTTCCCATTCACCAAGTCATCCACAAATGTACATCTCCTACCGAAATTTTGCCACAGTTCGCCTGCAATTCTTACTGCTCCACATACATACTTTCTCACCAAATTTATTCCTATTCTAGCCACACCCATTCAAGGGTCCTACCAGCACTCAATACATTAATACTCCATCAAACTACAGTACCAATACATCATTACTTCCTCAAACCACAATATCAGTACACATACACAACTATTTGGCTCTAAGGCCTACAATCCACATACTTGCTCACAAATACTCAAACTTCCATAACTACAATACTAATACATATTTTAGGTTCTTTATTTTAGTTTACCCATTCCCATTACTCTAATGCAATTAAATCTAGCATTAAGAAGGAGCTCTTACCTTGAGCTTATAATTCCTTCATTCTTTTCCAATTCTTCTTCTTCTCTCTTTCTTGCACCAAATTGGTCACATGGGGAATGGAGTTGCCAAAATCCATTCCCATAACCCAATGAACGTAAAACAAGTGTAATTAAAATACTAACCCTTAGATTTATGTTAATTCACTGAAGTGCTTCAAACACAATTTCTAGGGTTTACCTTTGGATTGTTTTAGGAGGGGTTTTAGCCCTTGGTTCAAGAAGATGATTCCATCACCATTGCAAGGTTGGAATGATGCTCATAAGAGAGAGAAAAATAGAGCATTACAATGGGGTAAAAATCGGTTACAAAGAAAGATGGAGGAATCATGAGTTTTTCATGTAGATTTTTACCTTAATGGAGAGAGGAGATTCCAAGCTACCCATTGATGCTATTTTCTCTTTGAATGGGGAAAACCCATGGAGATGAACTTCCTCATTTTGGAATTCTAAAAAGAGGGAAGTGTAGAGAATGATGAGGAGAGTTCAAATATGTAATTTGTATTTGATTTGGAGCTTAAATAAAGCTTGGGCAAGCTTGAGAAGGTGAGCTGCCATGGAGGGGAAGAAAATTTCCAGCAACCAGAGAGGAGGAGGAAGGTGACGGTGGGGAAGAAAGAAAGAAGAGAGAGAAGAGGGAAATGAGAGGAGAGAGGGGGTTTTTGCTTTTTGTACCATTTTCCTCCTTTCTTTCTTTTTCTTTCTTTCTTTATTTACTTGTGTGTGTGTGAGGGGCTGCTCTCATAATAAAACCAGCTCCACATATATATGTAAGCTGGAGCGTTTTTCATCTTTTATAGAAAACGCTCGTTATTTTACCCAGTTTTGGTACTATTCACTAACCGGGCCCGTTTTCCGGAATTTTCTCGTTTCTTTAATTTTATTGGTTATTAAGCTTCCGTTAATGCTTAATTAGTGTTATTTAATGAATTATAATTTTTCACAGGTTCGTTTGACCACTTAAAGTCACGTTTTCAGGTTTTCTCGAAAAATATGCGCTAAAGCTCTATTAGCATTTTAATACATTATTTGGATCCGTTTTCTTCGGGAGTTGTTCCCTTACATTATTTAGGCCTTATTAAGCTTTAGGAGTCCACATAATACTCTAACCGAGGTCCCGTACCTCCTATGGTTATTTAACGCTTATTTAGCATTTTTCCCTTTTTAAGCGTTTCTTCATTTCTTTTAGATTAATTTTTCCTTTCCAAAATTACTTAGGCACCATTAAGCCCTTAAATACATATTAGGATAATCTTAACCACTATATTTAAGTTCAGGGTATTTCAGGAAGCTTTTGTATGAAACTTAACAAGACATGATTCTGCTAATATTGAAATTCAATGTGAATTACAACCTAGCTTCCTATCTTGGGATTCGACAGAGGTATTCTGTCTCATCTAACACTCGCTCTACTCTAGAAATAGATCAATGCGGAATAAGGAATAAAGGGAGTGTTTCGTGTGCTCTACAGGTAATAGATACCTAAGCTAAAGTGACTAAGTCACACTAAGATCTCTCGTAAATGTTGTGTCTCTCAAACAAACTTTTTCTCTCTTCTAAAACTTAAACTCGGATGCCTACTTCTCTCTTTACAAATGTATGTTTATATATAGTCTAGAGACAGGCTAAAATAACGGATATTGATCGTGGAGTGAGGCTTTAGATTAGATGTGAAAGTATTGGAGTGGCCTTGCTTCTCCATGATCTCATAGAGTGTGTCTTCTACGTCGCCTTAAATATCGGAGTTGAGTGGTTCTGAACGTGTGCGTGCACGTCAAGTATAAATCTGTGTTGACAGTGGAAGTCTCTGTGCAGCACTACTCGAACTGGAAAATTTTGAGGGCTAGTAGCTCTATAGTGCGGCTTTCACTGAGGAGGCAAGCATCTACAAAACCAAGTCTTCAACAAATTTCATGATAATTTATTAGTTGGTCATATTATAGTTGGCTAACCACATAACCACAACCACGTGTAACTTTATCTTAAAGGCGGAATTTCTTATGTTTGGCGAGACTGATAGAGTATGATGTTAGACAAAGTAAACAGTGTGATTTAGATAATGTATACTCTTGCCTACACCCTTATGTAGCTAGAGATAGTCACATTTACTGTACATCTAACAATGCAAACATCTACACAATATAAGAAAAAACTATAGAAAAAATTATCTACTACACATGGAATTTTCATATATATTTTTGTATACCCACATTTACAGTTAAATTAGTCTAACATAGCTACATGTAGATGTAGTAAATAGTTATTGTTTAGACAAACATTGCAAATTAACACTCTTTTCTTGATGTAATGTTGATTAGTTAAATCCCAAATCAAACTTAACTTTTTATCTTCATTAGTTTTTTATTTTCATACAGAACGGAAAAGCTTGCGCTGGAGCCACAAGGCTAGATGGATTAACTAATTGTACCATTGTTCATCATAATTCGTGTTCTTCAAAACAAGATGCATCATTAACATATTTTGCTGACCAAAATTTTAAGTTTTTGGAATGAGTATATATTACGTATTTTAAAAACTAATCTTAGTCACTTTGTTAAAATTCATTAACAAAATGAATCTTCATTAACATTCACTTTTCTTAAACTAAAGATCAACTTTTAAAAAACAAAGGATTAACATTGTTTCGTGTGAAAGGTTCACTTTTTAAACACAAGATTCACTTTTCTTAAACATAAGTTTAGTTTTCTTAAATGACGGACTCACTTATAAATAAATGAAAGGGTCATATTGTTCTAGCATAAGATTCACTTTTATTAAGTAAAGACTCACTTTTAAAAAATAAAGTATTGACATTGTTTAATGTAAAAGGTTCACTTCTCTTAAACATGAGATTCACTTTTTTAATTGAAGATTCACTTATCAATAAATGAAAGGTTCATATTTTTTAGCAAAATTCACCTTTCTTAAACTAAAGATTCACTTTTAAAAAACAAAGATTCACTTTTTGTAAACTAAAGTTCACTTTTAACTAAAATTTATATTTTCCTACTATCGGGGCCACACAATTTGATTAATTTTCACCGTCTCCCTGTATTATACGCTCAAGTAACCTCGACCTCACTGTAGAAGGATATCAGCTTGTCTACTTTCCGATGGTTGTTGATAACAAATGCACGTTAATTGAAGCAAAGGGAGACATGCTATCATGGCCTTCATGTTTTATCATTGTAACTGATGAGGTAATAACATCTAACAATTAATTTAATTATCGATATGAAGTTGTTTGTCATAATTTTAATGTAGTTATATTCAGGTATATCCCTCAGATCCCCCTCGTGAGGAACATCACAATTTTAGAGATAATGACAAGATCAACCAGTCAGCTCAAGCATGAGAAGTGGTCGAAGGGACACACATGTCACTGATGAGGTAATAACATCTAATAATTACTTTATTAATCAAATAAACAAGTTGTTTGTCATAATTTAATGTGGTTACATTTTTGTAGATCCCTTGGATGCCGCTTCGTGTGGAACATCACAACATGACAGTTGATGAGGAGATCACCCTACCGACAAGAGGATTGAGATGTGCTCAAAGGAACAAACATGTCACTATCCACACTGTAAAGGAAAAGAGCAAGGTAGCTGCCCGCCAGGGGTGTTCCTAACCGGTTAACCAGCTTTTCGATTAACTGGAAACCGGTTAACCGGATTGTCGCTTGGTCAAATTTGATAACCGTAACTCGGTTGATGTGATATGGTTCCGAAGGATGAACCGAATATGCACAGTTCCAATAAGATTTCATTCTTGAACAACAATCCATTTTTTTATTAAGAAGCGTTTAATTGGACCGGTTAATCATCGGTTTCAGTACAGTTTTACCGGTTTAACGATTTACCGAAATGATATAGATTTATGTGTTTTTTTCTTAAAATTAGTAAACAATGTGCGGTTTTACCGGTTTTGGTGTGATTTCAAACCGATTAACCTCTGATTTTGATAAAATTTTATTGGTTTTGATATAATTCTAACCATTAACTATATAATTGTATATTTATTTTTGGTAAATATAATAATTAACCATATAGTTTTATACTTATACTCAAAAAATTAATAAATTAAACACTTAAACGGTTTTTTCGGTTAACTGGATTCATCAAAATAAAAAACCTTAACCGGAACCGGAAAATTAAATGGTTTGTTTATCCGAACCGGCAAACGACTTCGGTTAACCGGGTTTTTGGTTTCACTTTCACCGGTTCCGGTTTGGCGGTTCCGGTTTTCCATGAACACCCCTACTACTCGTGGTAAGTACAAGGTAGCAGAGAAGATACACAGAGACGACCATTGATCATGCCTCCATAAGAAGAAGGTTCACACTCCCATATAGAGTGATTAAACTCTTAAGCTACTCATAGGTGAATCTATATGACTACATTCAAGAAAGGGGCAATCATTGCACCAGCATCACCATGAAACTACCTCAGTGGCTTTTTTCTATGCCGATGGTGATCGATATACTTTTGTGATCTTTAAGGACCTGAAGGAGATTATGTGAAAAGATTTACTTGAATATATACATCATCCAAGCTTATTGTTTGTATTTGTCTCTTTCCTATATTTTATAAGTCTTATTAAATAAATTAAATAAGACTAACTAGCTAATGTTTTTACTATTGAAATACCCATAACTAATAAATGATGATTTAAAGATCAAATAATGATATACTAAGGCTAAAATGTGCCTTAAGATCATTGAGGAACAATCTAAGATGTTTTAAAGCAAAAATGTGCTTTAAGATCACTTAGGGAAAAATGTGCTTTAAGAAACCTAAAGGAGTATGTAACCTCAATTAGGGTCCAAAATGGATTCCTAAACCTTCTATCTAAAGTGAGAACAAGATAGAATAATTATCAAAGAAAACTAAATCATAAAATGTGTTAAAACACAAAAGGTGCCTTAAAACACATTTTTATGAAATTGTTTAGAAATTGACTTTGGTTATTAAGGATTATGTACATCATCGTGAAATAATGGACTATAATATTGAAATACCCGGGAAATGCAGGTTGTGAATGATATAGTATATAGTTCGGTTTATGAGGCTGAGGTTAGTATTAGGTTGGCCCAGAGAATTAAATGACAACTACTCCCAAATTAATCATTCTCCTTAAAAGTGTTTACAACTATTCATAACATTTTGGCCTTATTCGATTTTTGATATATTGCCGATGTCATACTATTTGGATACTATGTTATCCTCTTAACCTCGTTTTATTTATTTAAGCTATAAAATACTATTCTAGAATCTTCTTCCCAATTTTATTAACTTTAGATATATGGAGTTCGAATTCAATTTGGCTTTCTCCTTGTGGTTATTTAATTTCAAGTGTAACACCCCAACTACTAACAACACACCTAACAACATATCGCAGCGGAATTCATAACTCACTACATCACTAAACTCTTTGGTGTTACACGCCGTTAGCCACCCACGTGGCTAACAAGGCTAACATACATACATTGTACCGGTCTGATGGACTAAATTCCCGAGCGACTACACATAAATCCCGTTCCATGTCCAACAGTCATTATACACTTACATTACAGCTGTACCGAGTAATTACCAACTAACGCCGATACATTTTCGGTCTTACTACACCTATAATACATCCACAATTCTCATGACTACCACATACAACACTACCCCGTCCTACTATCGAACGGCTTCCAGTTCCTTGTACCTGAAAAGTATGGGAGCCCCCAAAGGGGGTCAGCACCTTTGCTGGTATGGTAATCCCGCAACCCGCATGCTACCGGGCCACGCACAACTATTTGTCGTCTTAGCATGCGGTTGATTTATTTCAAACATGCACAAACTCACACACATATCATGCTTATAAGCAAACAATCATTAATAGGGCACAAACACAAATTAACACACACACTCAATAACAACACACTTCACTTTATAACATACTCAACTTAATTTCTCTCCTCTGAGAGGATATAACTTTACTTAGGGAATGCCGGGGTGATATAAGACCGAGCACAACATACATACATTTCCTTTACTTGAGTGGCGGCCTTATATAGGACCGATCACAACATACATAGTTTCCCCCTAACTCCAATAGTGATGAGGTAGGTAAGCCTTGGTTAAGCTTGTGGGTGGTTGTAATTCCAGGAGAAAGAACAAACGTAACATAACAAGAGGGAGTCGAAGCGAACTTAGGCATCGACACCCTACCAACATTATACATAATTTCCCTCCTAGCCCGATGTGGAGGTCGGATAGGTAAGCTTTGGCTAAGCTAGTGGGAGGTCGAAATCCAATGAAGGAAAACAACCCTAACATAACAGGATGGGAGTTAATTCACATATATATATTAACTCCCAAACAATACGCGCGACCGGAACGACCGGATTCCTCTCCATACATAACATATACTTATTAGTTAAAGGTTCCCTTATGGAACTTATCACATACATACATCACATAGTTTTACTAACGCTGTTAATCACACAAGGGAAATCACATCCCATGTCAACAACACGGATAACAGTATCCAATGACATCAACATACTAAACAAGTCACATACATCACACATAGTCACAACATACACTAACGCACGGATAGCCGCAGTTAGAACGTTCCCGTGGGTTGGGACGTTTATTCCGAATACCGATCTTTATGTGAACCTAAGGTCGGTTAACTATTATAACATATAGTTAAGGTTAAGCGGTATCGGAATTGATTACGCCACAATAATGAATTACTATAAACTCATTTCATGCTTTATCTTGCAAGGTGGCAAACACACAAAAACACATTGGCATACAAGCCGGTGTAATCCGGTAGGACACAGGTTGCAAGAAAACCATACCTGTCACCGTGGGTTACTCTACCGTGTTCCCGAGGGTTCACTCCAACGCGTCATCTCACGCTCCCCGGGTAGTTTTGAACAACTGATAACATTTCAAATGTTTTATTAACAACAAGGTCTTACAGTATGTAAACTCCTATTACTCCCATACTTACCCCGTTGTCACGTTATTTCGGTTTAACTTAGTGTACTTAATTCCTTAACTTACTCACTCACTTCCAACACTTGTTTATACCTCTTAGGACCTTTATAAGTCACCAAACAACTCCTAAACATCATATAACATCAACGCCTTTCCTTCCCTTCGGTTTAGACTCAAAAACAATCAAGAATTTCAATTCTGGTGCTGGTCCGGGACCTTGTCCTGGTCCTAACTCCCGGACCAGCTCAATAGGTAACTCTCGGGCAGAAAAGCAGGGTGGTCCGGGACTTCATACATAACCTAAGTCCCGGACCAGAGTGTGTGTAAACTCTCGGTCATTTTAATAGGGGTGGTCCGGGACTTAATACTCACCCTAGGTCCCGGACCAAAATGCAAGGCAACTCTCGGGCAAAATTAAGGGGGTGGTTCGGGACTTTGTCCATGGACTAGGTCCCGGACCCTGCTACAGATTTTGCAACTTTGACAGTTTCTAAATCTGTTACAGCTCCATTCTTTCACCATTGATCTTCCAATCTTCACCAACTAAAATCCTCATGTTTTAGCACCTAATTACTCATCTGAACCACCCTTAAACCAAGCACCAAGTGCACTAACAAACTCTAGTTAATTTCACTTAAAATTCACTTACACTTTCATAACTAGTTTTCTAGTTTTCCCTTAACTCTTGTAACAGATTTGGTAGTTTCTTTTACCATTCAAACAGTGCCCTTCCCAGCACTTCAATTGACATTATATCTACTCCTCATACACACTTCTCCTTAGTTTGGTTTCCAAATCATTAACCACCCACTTGAATCCCCTTAACACACCTAGCTTCTTCCTTTAATAAAAACACTCAAGCCCAAAATCTCCTAAACAAATTTTGACAGCACTTGGCTACTTTCTTAGCATTCTCACCAAAATAAAATCAGCTCACAAACACTTCTTCTCCCCTGTTTGGTTTAAACATCAAAACCACATCAAATTCTCATTTACTCACCATCTAAACTAGCTTAGTTCCCAAGCTTATTTCTCACACTTAAACAACATTAAACATTCTCATCCCCACTCAATATTATTGTACCATGACTACACCAATTCAAGAGCATTAATCCAACTCTAAAATCTGTTTCACAAGTCAAATGAAACTAACTCAAGGTAAGCTCATTACCTTGTATGTTCTCGGTTTTCTCTTCCCTTCTTCCTCTTCTCTTGTTCACTCTTTCTTTTCTTGTTTCCACACCACCCAAGGGAGTATAGATTGCTAGCTACAATCTCATTCCCTCATTCACACATAACAACCTAATTAATTCACATTCTCCACACAAGAACTAGTATTTTAAGGAGCTAGTTTTTGAAGCTTAGCTTAGGTATTACCTTAGAAAGTCCAAGAGGATAGCTTGACAATCAATTGAAGAAGTTCCCAACACCCGACAAGAGCATGGTGGTTCGGCTGAAACAGAAAGGAATTTTCAACGTGGGGAAAAATTCTCCAAACTTGCAAAACTAGCTTGAAATGGTCTATACTCTTACATATTATTACCTTAAGGCATCAAGGAGATGAAGGTGGGTTAGAATCAGCTCTTCAAGCTTCAAAAGCTCCAACACCCATGGAAGTGAAGGTGGAGGAAACAAGATTTTGAGGGGTGGAAAACGTAGCCCTCGCCGATACGAATCTAACGGGGGCAATTTTGTGCGATTCGGTGTAGAAATGAGCAAGTGAGAGGAAGAGGAAGATGGGGGCTTGGTGCTGTTCGGTCTTGCGAGGAAGAAGAAGGAGTTTAGAGAGCTGGGCAGAACAATACGAGAAATGAAGAAAGAGGAGGTGAGAGGTAAGTAATTTAAGTTACTTTTACTTTATACTATTTGCTTTATTTACTTATTTGTCCTCTTATTACTTAATAGCTAGCAAGATATTAATGGGTGCATCCTTATTAATTAAAACCGACCCACATTAATTAATAGCCCGGGTCATTTTCGTCTTTTCGAATTAAACGCGTCTCGTCTCCCGGTTTCGTCACTATTCACTTACCGGGTCCGTTTTCCAGAATTTTCTCGTTTATTTAATTTTTAATGGTTATTATACTCCCATTAATGTTTAATTATTGTTACATAATCAACTATTATTTTTACGGGGTCATTTAACTGTTTAAAATCACGTTTTCGGATTTTCTCGAAAAACGCATTTTAGGACTCCGTTAGCGTTTTTACGCATGGTTTGAATCCGTTTTCTTCTGGAATTTTCCCACATGTTATTAATGTGTAATTAGGGTATAAAAATACATTTATCACTCTAACGAAGGTTATATACCTCCTAAAATAATTAAATACGCGGTTTCACGTTTTGTGACTTTTACGCATTTTCTTATTCTTTTCTTTTTTTTATTTCTTCACCAATAATCTTAAGGACTTAATTAGCCTTAGAAAATTATAATTTCATAGTTAATTAACATATTAAGGTTTGGGGTATTTCAATCTACCCCCCTTAAAAGAACTTCGTCCTCGAAGTTCACACTTCCCACACATCATTGGTTAGAATACGGGGATTACTTGCAACATACAACTTCCATAACAACTTACTTTACATCACACCCTCGGACTTAACGGTCCGGGTACATATACACATCCATACATAACATAACATACTTACTTAGTAGCCTCGGACTTAATGGTCCGGGTACCTTAACAACATTGTACATACATAACAACCCTTAGACTCTTAGGTCTGGGTAACATAGCAACATTTAGACTCTTAGGTCTTGATAACATAACAACCTTTAGACACATGGTCTAGGTAACATAACACTTTCGGAATTCAATCACATTAGGACTCAAGGTCCAAAATAATAATTACTACACATACCACACAACATGTCATAGCATGTATATCAACCAGAAATTCCTTTTCCATCTCTTCATGAGTTCGAGACCCATGTAGAGTACATATACACTGTGATCCCGTAGAACCGGTCGCGATGGACACTCTGGTCCCCGTTCCTTTGGGAGATCAAAACAATTGCATACATCTTTAAAATATACTTCTCATGTCACTGGTCCTAAGACAAAGGCTCATACGTCCTCAGCTCGTGAGCAAGTAGTAGGAAAATACCCTCTACGAGGTTAAGTATAACGAAATCCTTTATTGGAAGGATCTTAATCGAAAATCCTTTACAAGGTCACAAAAGTAGTCCTTCCTTTGAAAATACCGTTTAAGAATCTTAAAAATATTAATTGATGTCTTGAAAATACCAATTGAGAATTTGAAACCCAATTTTAAAATTCTTTTGAAAATTCAATACAACTCCAAGTCCAATTATTGTTAACTGCATCTTATTCTTGATGTGATTATTTGTGACCACTTATAGGGAGTTTCAAGAATCATCCAACCCTAATGTGATCAGCATCAGAGTTGAACTATCTTTCCACCCCAATTTGTGTTCGGCTTCCCTTGATCTCATGATAATCAAGTTTCACCTCCCACTTCATTTTCAAACAACAACTAATTCAAGCATGTACCATTTTCTATCTTCTAATCCATCTAGTCGTAATCATTACATCTCCAAGGGTGGAACTATGTCCATCAATCAACTTCCCGATTTATTTTAAATCAAGTTACCTAGGGAATTTAATTCTCACTAGGTTCTACGTTGGTGTCATACCTCTTCATAAATCACAATACTGTATATATACATATATCCATATATATATATATTTATAAAATATAATACACAATATTACATTTGGTATCATATGAACATACACTATCGGGGTTTTAGTTCCCCGGGAGTTTTTTCTACTCCCTTATACTTATACTTTCACACACATTTGTTGACACAATAAACACACTTATCGCAAGGGTATTCGCATCTTCCGTGCGTAATTACCACAATTAACCATGAATGAATGTGTATGTTTATGTAACACACACCAATCATCAAACAAATCATTTTGTGCTATGCACATCATAGTTCACGTACACTTGTACGGTAAAAGACACTAAGTGGTTCTGCGCTCTACCCCCCTTAAAAGGGATTACGCCCACGTAATCAATCAGTTAATCACTAGTTTAGAACATTATACCGTCGTGAAGTGTTTATCTCCACGCGGTTTATTACACAATGTGTTCTGGTTTGAGGATCTTAGCCATATTGGCGGTTTAGTCCCTAACCAAGAATTCTCATTAGAGTTTATTTTAACTCTTAACTGGTTTCGATCCTGGCCTGTGAGGCTTTTAGGCATCATTAGTTTGCCATTCACTCATGTTCACTATTCACATTATCGTTTGACTCACTGGTTCACCAGTTTCTGCTGTGCAACTCTTGATAATTTAGAGCTTAGTTTGCTCCATACATTATCCTTACTGTATTATACATCCCCGATTATCACCTTTATCTTGGTAATAACGGTTTCTCAACCGACGTGTGGTATTTCTTACCGTGAGCGAATTCGGTGAGTTACAACTTTCTATTCATTTCACGATAATCTATTGTATTCTACAATGATTTACTTGGTTTCTTCCGACTTACTGTCGGTTAAGTTTGAGCTACTACCTTTTGTGTAGTACTCTGTCGGTTATTTCCAACACTTGAGGTATGTTCCATACCGATATTCAACAATCGTGCTACTGTAGTCACTTATGTCAACCAAGTACCCTTTGATTGGTACTACCGTGCTTATCTTATGCATCGGTTTTATCACATCATAAGTCTTGTTCTTCTATCACATTTAACATTTTCAGACTTCCTAGCTATCTCACTTGATCATTACCGCGCAAGCGTAATACCAAAACACTCAGTCATACAGAGTGCAGAGGCGTAAACTCTTGACAGTAAGTCTCTTATCTATAGCAATAGGAATTCATACTGTGTTCCTTATCACGTAGCATCAACTACTGGTGTATTGCTCAGTCTGTGTATCATCACTTATTTGTATGTCCATTGAGTTTCACTCATAACTGGTCTTATTGCCACATTATTATTAACAACACTTATGCAACGGTCGCTTACTGCGCACCGTGCTCTTACTCATTGTATAACATTAACTTACACTGCATCCGCTATTATATTAGCTTCTGCCATTTCACTGTGTTTCCATTTATTTGGCTGGTTGTTGAATACGCTATTCTACGAGTCTTTATGCTCCTTGAGCGTTGTTCATTACACGTTTAGCATCCCACACCTGGTGGTTGCTATTTGACTTTTTACTCGTCCGATCTCCACAACTGGTGCAAACACTTCCTTTCGTATTATTCCTACTCACATCATTCTTGGGTAATAGCAACATAGTCAACTCTTAACACATTCCCTGGACTTAGTTCACATAACTACCGCTGTTGCGGTCTCCCATATCAAGAGGTATCCCCACACTTTAATCAGTGGTTCGTTATCCGCTTACCTACTTATATAACATAAACTTCCATAATCAATAAAATTTCCTTAACACATTTTACTTGTGGCTTATAAGCCCTATTGCCTCGAGCTCTGCTCATTGTAGGCTGTTCACACACCACACACTTACTTCTCCGTACTATATTACACGGTTCCTTTCATGGGATGCCCCTTCAAGGATGTCAGACTTCCTCCTGACGCCTTACGCTTAAACTTGGTGTTAGTTTCGACCCTTGCGTTTCTGTCACGTTAGTCGTTCAACCAATGTTGACCCAAATACCCTTTTAAGGATAACTCCTGGGTGTCGCTGGGTTCTGCCATTACATCTGGCTTGCACTTACTGGTATGTTTAATTTACTACTTCGCCTTGCATCCTTTGTTGGGTTGAATATTCTCCTTAGTGAGATTCTTATCCCTAGTGATCATCTCGGGAGTCTCGTCCCGATCCTTGCACATTAACGTATCCATAGTAGGCATCTGCCTCACCATATGTAGGCTGGGTACTTTCTCCAGCTATTGTGTTCATCCATCCAGATCCTTAAGACATATGCTATGTCTTTACTTACTAACCAGTGCACTTCGCACTAGTTCACCTTTAAACATTTCCTTAAAATAACTTACTAATTCCTTTAGTCTTCTTAACTTGACTGGTTTCCTTTACTTCAACCATACTTGGTAATCCATTGCTCTTGCTTGACTTTTACTTCGGACCGTGGTATGGAGTCGACTACTTCCCGTGTTCCAGACTCCACTCGTATACATACGTGGGGTACCCTGCTGATACATTTCTACTTGCCCGACTACCCCATAAGAAGGTTTGTCAGGCCCACAAGCTCCTATCGGAGTGCGGTCGTCCCACATTTCAGTTGGTACACTCGTAGTGTCCGTCACACGCCTAGGTGAAGTATTCTGTTGTCAACTCCTCTTATATTATCCTATGATTATATACATTCCATGCTTCCCAAACTTAATCAAGGGAAGTGTATCCACTGTTGTATTATTATGAACTCACTCCATTCCCTCGGGTTGTTACCCTTGGGTTTACCGGTTTCCATCCGGTTGTTTAAAAGTAACTGGGTAAAAACTTACCTACCATGTGGCACTGAGGCCCGCGTAGGTCTTCTGGGTTGGTTTTAAGAAAAGAAGAATTGAAAGAACATGGGTTTGAAAGAAAATCTGGTTTTGAAAAGAGTTTGACAGAAAATGATTTTAGTTTAAAGAAAAATTTCCGTGGTTTTACAACGTTTCTTGCCTTATCCAAGTCTAGCTTCCTGCTGACTGGTGTGTTTCCAAGCACTGAGGTCAGGCTAATAAGCCCTTCCACGGTTATGATAACCCCACTTAACTTCATGGTACTTTACTAAGTACCGGTAATTGTTTAAAATTTCCCGTACAGCCTTGTTATAGCAGCACTTGCCATAGCAAGTGCGCCATGCAATCTGGTTATCGGTTCAATACACATTGATTGCGGTACTGCTTTCGCCCGCTCTAACATCAGTGGCCTTGCTGGCCCTTACTCGACCTTACAGTCTTAACAGCAATTCCTTGGGTACTTCTCAGTGTCTTCACATGACAACCATTAACTAGGGTGTTTCCCATTCTGGGAGACCCCTTTTACTTAGTATGTATCCTCCTCGTACTATATTGTGATTCCTTAATCAGTTGGTATACCGTTGGTATATTAGTTAACATCTGTAGTCCCTTAGACACTCGTCTCGGGTTTCATTATCTCGCTCCTTGCCTGTTGCACGCTTGGTGCGTTGCAAGCTGGTTGTCCTCAACTGCTCCGCATGTCGACCCAGGGTGCTGGAAATTCCATTCCCTTATGCATAAGATTCTTCACTTTTCGCTGACTCATGCGGCAGACATTGTTGAAATGGGAACCGTCTTCGGGATTCACACCTTTCGGGATCTACCGAGTGACAGGTTCTCCGTACTTATAAGGACACTTAGTAGCAGCCAGATCGGGTATTCCCGAGTAAGAGAGGACTTTCATCTCTCTGGCGTTCTTCCCGAGTTATAAAATAGGGTTTGTGGAGGGCGGGATGGATATCGTAGGTATCCAGTACACACTGGTATTTCCTAACTAGCGTACTTCTCACGCTATCACTCAACCCTTAACCCCAAAGCACTAAACTCTTAACTCGGTACTTCCTAAGCTCGGTAATTCAGTCATCAGAGTGATACTTCACTCTGATACCACTTTTTGTAACACCCCAACTACTAACAACACACCTAACAACATATCGCAGCGGAATTCATAACTCACAACATCACTTAACTCTTTGGTGTTACACGCCGTTAGCCACCCACGTGGCTAACAAGGCTAATATACATACATTGTACCGGTCTGATGGACTAAATTTCCGAGCGACTACACATAAATCCCGTTCCATGTCCAACAGTCATTATACACTTACATTACAGCTGTACCGAGTAATTACCAACTAACGCCGATACATTTTCGGTCTTACTACACCTATAATACATCCACAATTCTCATGACTACCACATACAACACTACCCCGTCCTACTCTCGAACGGCTTCCAGTTCCTTGTACCTGAAAAGTATGGGAGCCCCCAAAGGGGGTCAGCACCTTTGCTGGTATGGTAATCCCGTAGCCCGCATGCTACCGGGCCATGCACAACTATTTGTCGTCTTAGCATGCGGTTGATTTATTTCAAACATGCACAAACTCACACATATCATGCTTATAAGCAAACAATCATTAATAGGGCACAAACACAAATTAACACACACTCAATAACAACACACTTCACTTTATAACATACTCAACTTAATTTCTCTTCTGAGAGGATATAACTTTACTTAGGGAATGCCGGGGTGATATAAGCCCGAGCACAACATACATGCATTTCCTTTACTTGAGTGGCGGCCTCATATAGGACTGATCACAACATACATAGTTTCCCCTAACTCCAATAGTGATGAGGTAGGTAAGCCTTGGTTAAGCTTGTGGGTGGTTGTAATTCCAGGAGAAAGAACAACCGTAACATAACAAGAGGGAGTCGAAGCGAACTTAGGCATCGACACCCTACCAACATTATACATAATTTCCCTCCTAGCCCGATGTGGAGGTCGGATAGGTAAGCTTTGGCTAAGCTAGTGGGAGGTCGAAATCCAATGAAGGAAAACAACCCAAACATAACAGGATAGGAGTTAATTCACATATATATATTAACTCCCAAACAATACGCGCGACCGGAACGACCGGATTCCTCTCCATACATAACATATACTTATTAGTTAAAGGTTCCCTTATAGAACTTATCACATACATACATCACATAGTTTAGCTAACACTGTTAATCACACAAGGGAAATCACATCCCATGTCAACAACACGGATAACAGTATCCAATGACATCAACATACTAAACAAGTCACATACATCACACATAATCACAACATACACTAACACACGGATAGCCGCAGTTAGAACGTTCCCGTGGGTTGGGACGTTTATTCCGAATACCGATCTCTTATGTGAACCTAAGGTCGGTTAACTATTATTTAACACATAGTTAAGGTTAAGCGGTATCGGAATTGATTACGCCAAAATAATGAATTACTATAAACTCATTTCATGCTTTATCTTGCAAGGTGGCAAACACACAGAAAAACACATTGGCATACAAGCCGGTGTAATCCGGTAGGACACAGGTTGCAAGAAAACCATACCTGTCACCGTGGGTTACTCTACCGTGTTCCCGAGGGTTCACTCCAACGCGTCATCTCACGCTCCCCGGGTAGTTTTTGAACAACTGATAACATTTCAAATGTTTTATTAACAACAAGGTCTTACAGTATGTAAACTCCTATTACTCCCATACTTACCCCGTTGTCACGTTATTTCGGTTTAACTTAGTGTACTTAATTCCTTAACTTACTCTCACTTCCAACACTTGTTTATACCTCTTAGGACCTTTATAAGTCACCAAACAACTCCTAAACATCATATAACATCAACTCCTTTCCTTCCCTTCGGTTTAGACTCAAAAACAATCAAGAATTTCAATTCTGGTGCTGGTCCGGGACCTTGTCCTGGTCCTAACTTCCGGACCAGCTCAATAGGTAACTCTCGGGCAGAAAAGCAGGGGTGGTCCGGGACTTCGTACATAACCTAAGTCCCGGACCAGAGTGTGTGTAAACTCTCGGTCATTTTAATAGGGGTGGTCCGGGACTTAATACTCACCCTAGGTCCCGGATCAAAATGCTAAGCAACTCTCGGGCAAAATTAAGGGGGTGGTTCGGGACTTTGTCCATGGACTAGGTCCTGGACCCTGCTACAGATTTTGCAACTTTGACAGTTTCTAAATCTGTTACAGCTCCATTCTTTCACCATTGATCTTCCAATCTTCACCAACTAAAATCCTCATGTTTTAGCACCTAATTACTCATCTGAACCACCCTTAAACCAAGCACCAAGTGCACTAACAAACTCTAGTTAATTTCACTTAAAATTCACTTACACTTTCATAACTAGTTTTCTAGTTTTCCCTTAACTCTTGTAACAGATTTGGTAGTTTCTTTTCTTGTTTCCACACCACCCAAGGGAGTATAGATTGCTAGCTACAATCTCATTCCCCCATTCACACATAACAACCTAATTAATAAACATTCTCCACACAAGAACTAGTATTTTAAGGAGCTAGTTTTTGAAGCTTAGCTTAGGTATTACCTTAGAAAGTCCAAGAGGATAGCTTGACAATCATTGAAGAAGTTCCCAACACCCCACAAGAGCATGGTGGTTCGGCTGAAACAGAAGGGAATTTCAACGTGGGGAAAAATTCTCCAAACTTGCAAAACTAGCTTGAAATGGTCTATACTCTTACATATTATTACCTTAAGGCATCAAGGAGATGAAGGGGGTTAGAATCAGCTCTTCAAGCTTCACAAGCTCCAACACCCATGGAAGTGAAGGTGGAGGAAACAAGATTTTGAGGGGTGGAAAACGTAGCCCTCGCCGATACGAATCTAACGGTGGCAATTTGTGCGATTCGGTTGTAGAAATGAGCAAGTGAGAGGAAGAGGAAGATGGGGGCTTGGTGCTGTTCGGTCTCGCGAGGAGAAGAAGGAGTTTAGAGAGCTGGGCAGAACAATACGTGAAATGAAGAAAGAGGAGGTGAGAGGTAAGTAATTTAAGTTACTTTTACTTTATACTATTTGCTTTATTTACTTATTTGTCCTCTTATTACTTAATAGCTAGCAAGCTATTAATGGGTGCATCCTTATTAATTAATAAACCCACATTAATTAATAGCCCGGGTCATTTTCGTCTTTTCGAATTAAACGCGTCTCGTCTCCCGGTTTCATCACTATTCACTTACCGGGTCCGTTTTCCGGAATTTTCTCGTTTATTTAATTTGTAATGGTTATTATACTCCCATTAATGTTTAATTATTGTTACATAATCAACTATTATTTTTACGGGGTCATTTAACTGTTTAAAATCACGTTTTCGGATTTTCTCGAAAAACGTGTTTTAGGACTCCGTTAGCGTTTTTACGCATGGTTTGAATCTGTTTTCTTCCGGAATTTTCCCACATGTTATTAATGTGTAATTAGGGTATAAAAATACATTTATCACTCTAACGAAGGTTATGTACCTCCTAAAATAATTGAATACGCGGTTTCACGTTTTGTGACTTTTACGCATTTTCTTATTCTTTTTTTTTTGGTTTTTATTTCTTCATCAATAATCTTAAGGACTTAATTAGCCTAAGAAAATTATAATTTCATAGTTAATTAACATATTAAGGTTTTGGGTATTTCATCAAGAGTTCAAATTCCGTTTGACTACTTAAAATAATATTTATTATCTCTCCTTATTTTTCTCTCAGCAAATATATTATTATCATTTTGATTCCTTCTTTTAACGTGATTGTCTTTCTTCCTGTTGAACTTTGAAACCACTTACAATATACATCTATTTGTTTTTAAACTACTTCCTTCCAAACAGATGTTTATTAATTAACTTCCTAATTATTTTATTTCCCATTCTCATCTTGTTACAACGGTTACCCACGTTCTTCTATTTTCAAGTGGGGATTCATTAAATTAATTATAAGTTCTACACCTTTTGAATATTGGCAAAACTGATTCTCTTCTAATATTTAATATCTTCTCTCCTTAAAACTTAGACTTTTAATTACTAAATTTATGTTTTCTTTATTGTTTTACAATTAGTTCTCTATTTAAAACACCGATTCTCTCATCCATCTTCATCCTCAATACGCCGTTCTTGCACTCATACTCTTTTCAAACTCTTCACACTTTCCTTCTTCAATTCTTGGTGATTCCACGCCGGTTCCGTCGAGGTCTAATCAAATTCTCTGGTGCCAGTTAGTAAATTGTGGGGTAATGTATTCTAATTAGGGTTGTATAATTGTTGTACGCGTTGTTGGTTTCTTCTGATTGTTGTTTTGGTTACCTAGACGCCGATTACATCGACGAACGCTATCGATAGACTAGAGCAGTTAGGCTCTTGAGGGATTTTGGATTGTTCCAGGTAAATTCTATGCTCAATGATTGTTTGACCGATGTTTTGTAAAACAATTGGAAAAGGTTTCGTTGTGCTTTTATGAATTCTCGGTTGTGTTTTGGAATTGGGGATTTTTCCCACGTTTTGGAATTGAGGAATTGGATGGTGCTGTGGATTTTGGTTTCTGGATTTTGGGAGTCTTTCGCAGGTTGTATTCTATTGTTTGGGAGCCCATAGGTGCTCCCCATGGTTATTATTATTTGCGCTGCACACATTGTTGCAGTTAAGCCCTCTGATCTACTCTATGTTACTGCTGTCGAATAGGGGGTGTGCACACTTAAGGACTTAGGGTGAGGTGGTTGTTTGATGGTCCCATAGGTGACTGTCCTGGAATTGTTGTTTGGGGTCCCCTAGGTGACCCCGTGTTTGGAATTGTGGTTACCTCCTGTTGAAAGCTCCCTACTGTGGTTTCGGAATCGTTATTTTCTGGAAATTCATCAACTGTTCAGTAAAAACTTCGCATCTGTTTATTAAAGGCAAATAAGTTCTGAAATGTATTTTACAGGTTGAGGTGGAATTTACTCAGTTTTTCTGATTTGTGCGATCCTTTCTGTGTTTTGTCTATGTTTTATGATCGCAGGTATGGATGACTGATTATGGGGATCGAGGCGACGAATCATATAGTTTAGGGACTACGAATAATTAAGGCGATGTTTCAAATTTCAGCGATTGAGAGATGTTGTTATGTTCTCAAAGCTTTATACATTAAATGTTTGTTTTGCTTCTGCGTAACTTGAAAGTTAACTTTGTTTTTAAGTGTTAATTGGTTCATTTGCCTGAGCACCCACGGGAATTGAGTTATATGCTATATTGTGTTCTGCTGAGTTATATTGGACACCTCTATGTGGTGCTTGAAGGTCATACAGGGAATAATTGCTTACTGGTTACACATATGTATATTACATGATGGTATAACATGTTTGTTTAATTATGCATTCTGACTGTCTACCCGAGGATTGGGTAGTATGAGCATAGTAGGACTTAAGGGGATATTTGTAGGAAATTAAATTCCTTGAATGTGTGACTCATAATCAGGTGTCCATCTTGATAGAGTAGACTGGCAGGCCGACTGAATTCCTCCTACAACCCCAGATTTCGAAGCAGGAGCACTACCATGGCAGCCAACGACCCATTGAGACAACTTCAGGAGCTTGCCTTGAACCTGGGCCAGATTGTGCAACGCCAAGCCCAGCGAGACAACGTGCCAGAAGACTACACGAAGAGAATTGCCCACCTGAAGCCGACTGCATTCAAGGGGGAGGAGGACCTAGTAATACTGGAGGATTGGCTGCGTGAATTCGACAAGATCTTTGAGGTAGTCAACTGCCCTACTGACAGGAGGGTCAATGCAGCCGTGTACTACTTCAAGAGCGAGGCAGACATCTGGTGGTCTGCCAACAAGGACGCTCTCCTGGCGGGACCTGATTTTGGATGGGAGGCATGTCCGGATGCAGAAATACCTGGAGTTCTCTGAGCTCAAGCAGTAGGCCCAGAGTGTGAAGGAGTACCACTCCAAATTTCTAGAGCTGGCGAGGTTCGCGCCGACGATGGTCCCTGACGAGGCGTCGAAGGTACAACGTTTTGTAGGGGGACTCAACTGGAGTCTCCAGGAGGCCTTGAGCGTACTGACGATACCTACCCTCCAGGACGCGTATGGTAAGGCTGCTAACCTGTTTAGGGTGCAGCAGAAGAGGAGGGAGGTCCAGTCGGGCCAAAAGAGGAAGACAGAGGATGTGGAGGAGTCCCGGAGTCGAGATGATCGACATCAGAGGCCCAACCAGGACAAGAGGTGGAGGCCTAACTCAGAGGATAGGAGGAGGTTCGATGGGAACCAGAGGAATGACCAGAGGAGGAGTGATAGACCCCAGGGGCAGTTTCAGAGGGGAGAGATCGGGAGAGACAGGCACTTCCACTGCAGGAGATGCCACAAGGACCACCCGGGGAAAGACTGTGAAGGAAACCTGGTGGCGTGCTTCCGGTGTGGCAGGAAAGGCCACAGAGCTTTTGAGTGCTTCCAGGACCCTCAGGGAGGCGCTCAGCAGAGGGGTAATGGCGGGGATCGAACCTACAGACCAGCAGACTCCCAGCCTCGAGGCAGAGATCAGCACCAGGGCCAGAACCAGCGCGGGGATGCTCCCCAGCGTGGGAATGGCGGGGGTGGAAATGGAGGCAACAGAGGTCAAGGGGAGAACCGAGACAACAGTCGAGCTCCTGGAAGAATCAATGTTATGAGTCGGGCCGAAGCTGAGGCCGAAGCAGAGGTGTTAGCAGGTACCTTTTCTGTTCATGGTACTCCTGCTCGTGTTTTGTTTGATACTGGGGCTTCGTATTCGTTCATTTCTGAGAATTTTGTTAAGAGACTGGGTCTAGAAACTTGTAAATCCCCTACCATAGCAGTATCCATACCCTCAGGGCGGGTTATTTCTTGTAATTATGTATTGAAAGATGTGGGGGTAGACATAAAGGGGGAAACTTTTATAACTGACCTGATCCAGTTCGTCCTCCCCGACTTCGACATCATCTTGGGGATGGACTGGCTAAGCAAGTACAAAGGGAAGATCGATTGTGGTGAGCAGAAGATCACCTTGAGAGGACCATCGGGCCAAAGAGTCTCCTACAGTAGCATGGAGAAGAAACCGGGAGTAAAGATAGTCTCAGCTATGTCGATTCTCTCCCAAGTGAGGAAGGGACAACAGGCATACCTTTGCCATGTCCAGGACCTGAGCCGAGAGCCAAACCCATTAGAAGAGATCCGAGTGGTGAATGAGTTCCCTGACGTCTTTCCAGATGAGATTCCTGGCATGCCGCCAGACAGGGAGGTGGAGTTCAGTGTCGACCTTGTGCCAGGAGCAGCGCCTATTTCTAAGGCCCCATACCGTATGGCGCCCTCAGAGTTGAAGGAACTGAAGGTCCAGTTGGAGGACCTCTTGGATAAGGGATACATTCGTCCGAGTGTATCGCCTTGGGGAGCTCCTGTGTTGTTCGTAAAGAAGAAGGATGGGAGCATGAGGCTGTGCATAGACTACCGGGAGTTGAACCAGATCACGGTGAAGAACCGGTACCCCTTGCCCAGAATCGACGACCTTTTTGATCAGCTACAGGGTGCAGGAGTCTTTTCCAAAATAGACCTGAGGTCGGGATACCACCAGCTTCGTGTTGCAGAGAAGGACATCCCGAAGACTGCCTTCCGGACCAGGTATGGGCACTTTGAGTTCCTGGTGATGCCCTTTGGATTGACGAATGCGCCGGCAGTCTTCATGGACCTCATGAACCGGATCTTTAACCCCTATTTAGACCGGTTTGTGGTGGTATTTATTGACGATATCCTCATCTACTCCAAAGATGAGGAAGAGCATGAGGAGCACCTGAGATCAGTCTTACAGATCCTGAGGGAGCAGCAGCTTTACGCCAAGCTGTCCAAGTGTGACTTTTGGTTGGACCGAGTGGCCTTCCTGGGCCACATCGTTACTAAGAAGGGAATCTCAGTGGACCCGGCCAAGATCCAAGCAGTAAAAGAGTGGCCAAGACCGAACAACCTGACAGAGGTTCGTAGCTTCCTGGGTCTAGCGGGTTACTACAGAAGATTTGTGAAGGATTTCTCGAAGATTGCTAGACCCCTCACAAACCTCATGAAGAAGGTAACCAAGTTTCAGTGGGACGAGGATTGCGAGAAGGCGTTCCAGATGTTGAAGGATAGGTTGACCACAGCCCCAGTGCTAACCTTACCCTCAGGGACAGACGGATTCGAGGTTTTCAGTGACGCTTCTAAGTATGGCTTGGGGTGTGTCTTGATGCAGCACGGGAAAGTTATAGCCTATGCATCGAGACAGCTGAAGGAATATGAGACCCGATACCCGACGCATGACTTAGAGCTTGCAGCAGTAGTCTTCGCCCTTAAGATCTGGAGGCACTACCTCTACGGTGTCACCTGCAAGATCTACACCGACCACAAGAGCCTCAAATACATCTTCACCCAGAAGGAACTTAATATGAGGCAGAGGCGGTGGTTGGAATTGATCAAGGACTACGACTTGGAGATTTTGTATCATGAAGGGAAGTCTAATCTAGTGGCCGATGCTCTGAGCAGAAAGAAGAGTCATTCTGTGAATTCAATGTGGGTTCTTCCAGACGAACTAGTTCGTGACTTTCAGAGACTGAATCTGGAGGTGATGGAGGCTGGAGGAGTAGAGCGCGAGGTGAAGTTGTACCACATGAGTATTTCTCGACCTCTATGGGAGATACTCAAAGGGCATTCTGGTGATGCAAGTTAGGGGGTTCCGAGAAAAGATGAAGGAAGGTAAAGCAGAGGGCTTCGAGATCCACAGCGATGGCAGCTTGAGATCAGTAGGTCGATGGTGTGGTGCCTCAGGGGTGTGCCGAAGTAAAGGAGAGACTGATGAGGGAGGCCCACAATACTCCCTATTCGGATCCATCGCTGGTGTTGACAAATTGATAAACTTGAAAGAGATGTTTTGGGTGGCCTAAGATGAAGAGGAGGTGGCGGAGTTCGTATCAAAGTGCCTTACCTGTCAGAAGGTCAATTCGAGATAAGATGGAGTTATTGCAGCCGTGGAGGTCCCAAAGTGGAAGTGGGACTCCATTTCCATGGACTTCGTGATGGGTTTACCACGGCGAGAGGAGTAGTCACCAGATTTGGGTAATATGGACCGCCTCACTAAGTCTGCACCGATTCATACCCATGAAGAAGACGTTGGTCCATGAGTCAGTTGTGGATGCCTAACATCAGGAATTTGGTGAGATATCATGGAGTACCTGAGACCATTATATCAGACACAGACTCGAGATTCCTAGCCCTTTCTTGGCAGCAATTCAGAAAGCAATGGGCACCAAACTAAAGTTGAGCTTTTTCATCCAGCCCTGATGGCCAGACCGGAGAACCATCCAGACCATGGAGGACATGCTTCGAGCATGTGTATGGACTTCCAGGGTTCATGGGCTGATATACTGCACTTAGTGGAATTTTGTTGTTCAACAACAGTTACCATACCAAAAGCATCAAGATGGCCCCTTATGAAGCTTTGTATAGGGAGAAAGTGCAGAACACCGTGTGTTTTGGAGCGACATTAGTGAAATGTGTTGTTTTGGGGCCACAGTTGATTGGAGGAGACTATGGAGCAGGTTTGAGTGATCCAGAGTCGGATGAAGGCAGCTCAGCATAGGCAGAAGTCCTATGCCGCCTCAAGCGTAGACCAGTTGAGTTTCGAGGTGGGAGACAGAGTCTTCCTGAAGGTATTCCTGTGAGAGGGGTTAACCAGATTCGGGGAGAGGGAAGCTCAGTCCCAAATTCTTGGGCCCTACGAGATCTTGAGAGGATTGGAGGGTGGCATACTGCCTGGCACTTCCTTGTGAGCTGGAGAGGTTCACAACGTCTTCCATGTATCCCAGCTGAGAGTACGTCCCCGACCCTTCGCACTGTGTTGCAACCAGAGGTCTTGGAGTTAGAGCAGGACCTCTCTTACGAGGAGTATCCCATCAGAGTCATGGATACTAAGTCAAGAGAGACCAGATCGAAGTCCACCCGCATGGTCAAGGTCTTATGGTCAATTCATGGGACGGAGGAGGCCACGTGGGAAGTGGAGGAGGGGATAAGGAGGGTACCCAGAACTCTTCGATCAGGTAATCGTTTCAGCCAGTACTTAGTTAGCAGTTTTCGCTGTAAGGATGAGTTTTAGCTTCGAGGGCGAAGCTTTCTTTTGAGGGGGATGAGATGAAATCCGGGAAATGCAGGTTGGGAATGATATAGTATATAGTTCGGTTTATGAGGCTGAGGTTAGTATTAGGTTGGCCCAGAGAATTAAATGACAACTACTCCCAAATTAATCATTCTCCTTAAAAGTGTTTACAACTATTCATAACGTTTTGGCCTTATTATTTTTGATATATTGCGGATGTCATACTATTTGGATACTATGTTATCCTCTTAACCTCGTTTTATTTATTTAAGCTATAAAATACTATTCTAGAATCTTCTTCCCATTTTATTAACTTTAGATATATGGAGTTCGAATTCAATTTGGCTTTCTCCTTGTGGTTATTTAATTTCAAGAGTTCAAATTCCGTTTGACTACTTAAAATAATATTTATTATCTCTCCTTATTTTTCTCTCAGCAAATATATTATTAGCATTTTGATTCCTTCTTTTAACGATTGTCTTTCTTCCTGTTGAACTTTGAAACCACTTACAATATATACATCTATTTGTTTTTAAACTACTTCCTTCCAAGCAGATGTTTATTAATTAACTTCCTATTTTATTTTTTTCCATTCTCATCTTGTTAAACGGTTACCCACGTTCTTCTATTTTCAAGTTGGGATTCATTAAATTAATTATAAGTTCTACACCTTTGAAATTGGCAAAACTGATTTCTCTTCTAAATTTAAATCTCTCTCTTTAAAACCTAGACTTTTAATTACTAAATTTATGTTTTCTTTATTGTTTTACAATTAGTTCTCTATTTAAAACACCGATTCTCTCATCCATCTTCATCCTCAATACGTCGTTCTTGCACTCATACCTTTTCAAACTCTTCACACTCTCCTTCCAATTCTGTGATTCCACGCCGGTTCCGTCGAGGTCTAATCAATTCTCTGGTGCCAGTTAGTAAATTGTGGGGTAATGTATTCTAATTAGGGTTGATAATTGTTGTACGCGTTGTTGTTTCTTCTGATTGTTTGTTTTGGTTACCTAGACGCCGATTACATCGACGAACGCTATCGATAGACTGGAGCAGTTGGGCTCTTGAGGGATTTTGGATTGTTCCAGGTAAATTCTATGCTCAATGATTGTTTTACTGATGTTTTGTAAAACAATTGGAAAAGGTTTTGTTGTGCTTTTATGAATTCTCGGTTGTGTTTTGGAATTGGGGATTTTTCCCACGTTTTGGAATTGAGGAATTGGATGGTGCTGTGGATTTTGGTTTCTGGATTTTGGGAGTCTTTCGCAGGTTGTATTCTATTGTTTGGGAGCCCATAGGTGCTCCCCATGGTTATTATTATTTGCGCTGCACACATTGTTGCAGTTAAGCCCTCTGATCTACTCTATGTTACTGCTGTCTCATAGGGGGTGTGCACACTTAAGGACTTAGGGTGAGGTGGTTGTTTGACGGTCCCATAGGTGACTGTCCTGGAATTGTTGTTTGGGGTCCCCTAGGTGACCCCGTGTTTGGAATTGTGGTTACCTCCTGTTGAAAGCTCCCTACTGTGGTTTCGGAATCGTTATGTTTTCTGGAAATTCTTCAACTGTTCAGTAAAAACTTCGTATCTATTTATTAAAGGCAAATAAGTTCTGAAATGTAATTTACAGGTTGAGGTGGAATTTACTCAGTTTTTCTGATTTGTGCGATCCTTTCTGTGTTTTGTCTATGTTTTATGATCGCAGGTATGGATGACTGATTATGGGGATCGGGGCGACGAATCATATAGTTTAGGGACTACGAATAATTAAGGCGATGTTTCAAATTTCAGCGATTGAGAGATGTTGTTATGTTCTCAAAGCTTTATACATTAAATGTTTGTTTTGCTTCCACGTAACTTGAAAGTTAACTTTGTTTTTAAGTGTTAATTGGTTCATTAGCCTGAGCACCCACGGGAATTGGGTGTGGCGGTAATGCCCTGGACGTTTGAGATCCGCTACTGAGTTAAAGGTTATGTTCATCTGAGTTTTGGTTAAATGAATTTATTGGCGTTTATGAATTGGTTTTATTTGAGTTTGAGCTTGTACTGAGTATTTAATAATGATCTTATCTGTTCAAAAGTTCCTCCTGTTGTTATTGAGTTTTACATGAGAGTTTCTAATGGTTTTTGGTTTCTGTTTGCATTTTAAAAGCTGCACTTAAGGACCTGTCCGAACGTCTGTCCGGACATCAATGTTCGGACAGGCCCCAAAAGTTTCAAGGTCTTTGATTGTTTGGCTGTGTCCAAACATCTCTATGTTCGGACAGCATGCGAGGACGGGTTCAGCTTGCAAGTCTCGACCTATGTCCGAACTTGCAAGTTCGGACCAATGTTCGGACCACGTAAGGATTTTTCCAAAGATTTGAAACTCGACTTGTGTCCGAACATCGAAGTCCGGACACAAGTTCGGACGTTTGGTTTTCCTTAGTCTATTTCGCTTCGGCTTGTGTCCGAACATTCCATGTCCAGACACAAGTTCGGACCTACTCTGTTTTGCCCTTTCAGAACTCGTTCGAGGTCCGTTTTAAATGCCGTTTGCGCCGTTAGATTTGTATTTTCATAAGCTATGTTTTGAGGTAAAAATCCAGGGTGTTACAAATATACATCATTAGCGAGCCTAATTAAAGAAAAAATTTAGAAATGTCTAAAAGGGCCGGCCACCACATGGTGACTCATATCATCAAAAGCAAACCCTCTTCCTTAAGCAAAGTGCTTTAAGTGACCAAAAAGTCTTCATTTTCTTACACATTTTAAGACATCTCATCACCAAATCCTCCCTCATCTCTCTTCATTGCAGATTTCTCTCTTCATATTCTACCTCACTTTTCTTCTTCCTTTGCTTGAGAGCTTCAAGAACACTACTAATGCATCAATGGTGAAGTGAGACCCTTACTTCCTTTCAGCTAAATCTTTCGCCTTTTCACATGTACAAGCTAAGGATAGAATAGATCTAGAACTTCTTCATACAAAAACCAAAGTTATACACATATTTTAGAGCAAGTAATTCGGCACTCAATTGGAGATGGAGCCAAGCTAAGCCTCCGCCACCTTAAGGTATATAAATGTGCTTTAAACACTTAACCCACGTTCGATTAATTATGACTGAGACTTGAGCTTTCTTATAGTCAGTTCTCCTCACTATTTTCTTGCACAAAGTGTGATCATCTTCAAACCCCAACAAGGCCGAGACCAACATGGGTCAAACCAAAGGTAGATCCTATAAAATGAAGATTTTAAGTGTTATTTCATGTTCTACACTCGGATCTACACATGGAAATGCTCTCTACTTTATTTCTTTGTGTGACTGACCCCTTGGAATAGACAAAACAAGATCTTGAGCTATAAGGTAAGTACTCTTAGAGCACATTTTAGGCTTTAAAGCCTTAGATCGTTTCTTTGACTTGTTATGGTGTCCAAAGACCTTAACTATGTGCTATATTCTCTTCTAGGTTCATATTGCCAAATGGAGTTCCTAAAGCTCTAAGAGGTTGGCTGAAAGTGCAAGGAAAATCTAAGTGGAAAATCTACCTTAAAGAAAGTAAGCTACTAATCCAAGTCTGTGATGCATCAAACCTTCATTAATCACTTTGGTTTGTGCAAATCCTTAACTAGGACCCTTATACTAATTTAGGGCTGAAAGTGGAAGCTTGGTCAAATAAGTTTTAGGCATAAAGAGGTAAGTCCCAAAGTTTAAGCTTTTGATTTAATGTTTTAAAGTTTATTAATGTTGGGTACTATATATGGCCCAGAGCCAAGTGAGAAAAATGGTCAAGATTGACCAAGGCATCAACTTAAAACTATATTGGAACATTTGGCTAAGTTAAGTGGTGATTAAATGACTTAAATGTACAAAATATTAAGTTAAAGGGGCTACAATGGAATTATTGTTAGACTTGGGGATATTTATAAAATATGGGTTGGGAATAAACCTTCAATTATGTGTATTATTGTCAAACTTTAGTTTATGTTAAGGTTTATACTATAGCCAAAATTATGAAATAAAATGTTGACATTTGAGTTAAGTAAGAATTAGGATTAAAATCGTAAGATTTTTAAATCTTATGGGGTGAAACTATAATTATGGAAAAATTCATGAAAAGTCGGGTGCGTGGAGGTCTGTTCTATAATTTTTGAAAATTAATAGGTAAGTTTGGAGTATATTAAATAAAGTTAAAACTATAAGATAATGAGTTAATGGTAAATTAAAAGATTATAAACATTATTGGGGTCAAAATGTAAATAACGAAAGTAATGGGAAGGAGTTCAAAATTAAGAAAGTATAGGTTCTGTTTGGAGGTTAGAAGAAATTAGAAATGTAACCTTGGAATAAATAAGTAAGAAATAGAAACAATAGGTTATACAAGCATAAAGAATTAAATTATAAACTTTAAATGACATTTGGGGTTTGAATGTAATAAGCAAAACTATGCGTGACAAATTAAAGGTTTATCAAGAAGTTTGTAAAGTTGTTATGTCATTAAGATGAATGGTAACATACAATATAAATAATATGCGTGTATATATATAAGGATTATATTATAAATCAAGGGATTAATATAATGTAATATAAGTGTGACCCTAGAACTTATGTTAACAAACTCATAAGTACATATATTTGTTTGGGATAAAATCAAGAGGATAAATGTACTACCAACATAACATTTGATTGGTGAGAACATTGTATACGTAAATATATATATATATATAACTACAAATAAATACATATACATATACATATACATATTGTAACACCCTGGATTTTTACCTCAAAACATAGCTTATGAAAATACAAATCTAACGGCGCAAACGGCATTTAAAACGGACCTCGAACGAGTTCTAAAAGGGCAAAACAGAGTAGGTCCGAACTTGTGTCCGGACATGGAAAGTTCGGACACAAGCCGAAGCGAAATAGACTAAGGAAAACCAAACGTCCGAACTTGTGTCCGGACTTCGATGTTCGGACACAAGTCGAGTTTCAAATCTTCGGAAAAATCCTTACGTGGTCCGAACATTGGTCCGAACTTGCAAGTTTGGACATAGGTCGAGACTTGCAAGCTGAACCCGTCCTCGCATGCTGTCCGAACATAGAAGTTCGACAGATGTTCGGACACAGCCAAACAATCAAAGACCTTGAAACTTTCGGGGCCTGTCCGAACATTGATGTCCGGACGGACGTTCGGACAGGTCCTTAAGTGCAGCTTTTAAAATGCAAACAGAAACCAAAAACCATTAGAAACTCTCATGTAAAACTCAATAACAATAGGAGGAACTTTTGAACAGATAAGATCATTATTAATACTCAGTACAAGCTCAAACTCAAATAAAACCAATTCATAAACGCCAATAAATTCATTTAACCAAAACTCAGATGAACATAACCTTAACTCAGCAGCGGATCTCAAACGTCCAGGGCATTACCGCCACACCCAATTCCCGTGGGTGCTCAGGCTAATAACCAATTAACACTTAAAAACAAAGTTAACTTCAGTTACGCGAAGCAAAACAAACATTTAATGTATAAAGCTTTGAGAACATAACAACATCTCTCAATCACTGAAATTTGAAACATCGCCTTAATTATTCGTAGTCCCTAAACTATATGATTCGTCGCCCCGATCCCCATAATCAGTCATCCATACCTGCGATCATAAAACATAGACAAAACACAGAAAGGATCGCACAAATCAGAAAAACTGAGTAAATTCCACCTCAACCTGTAAAATACATTTCAGAACTTATTTGCCTTTAATAAACAGATGCGAAGTTTTTACTGAACAGTTGATGAATTTCCAGAAAACATAACGATTCCGAAACCACAGTAGGGAGCTTTCAACAGGAGGTAACCACAATTCCAAACACGGGGTCACCTAGGGGACCCCAAACAACAATTCCAGGACAGTCACCTATGGGACCGTCAAACAACCACCTCACCCTAAGTCCTTAAGTGTGCACACCCCCTATGAGACAGCAGTAACATAGAGTAGATCAGAGGGCTTAACTGCAACAATGTGTGCAGCGCAAATAATAATAACCATGGGGAGCACCTATGGGCTCCCAAACAATAGAATACAACCTGCGAAAGACTCCCAAAATCCAGAACCAAAATCCACAGCACCATTCACTTCCTCAATTCCAAAACGTGGGAAAATCCCCAATTCCAAAACACAACCGAGAACTCATAAAAGCACAACGAAACCTTTTCCAATTGTTTTACAAAACATCGGTCAAACAATCATTGAGCATAGAATTTACCTGGAACAATCCAAAATCCCTCAAGAGCCCAACTGCTCCAGTCTATCGATAGCGTTCGTCGATGTAATCGGCGTCTAGGTAACCAAAACAACAATCAGAAGAAACCAACAACGCGTACAACAATTATACAACCCTAGTTAGAATACATTACCCCACAATTTACTAACTGGCACCAGAGAATTTGATTAGACCTCGACGGAACCGGCGTGGAATCACCAAGAATTGAAGAAGGAGAGTGTGAAGAGTTTGAAAAGAGTATGAGTGCAAGAACGGCGTATTGAGGATGAAGATGGATGAGAGAATCGGTGTTTTAAATAGAGAACTAATTGTAAAACAATAAAGAAAACATAAATTTAGTAATTAAAAGTCTAGGTTTTAAGGAGAGAAGATATTAAATATTAGAAGAGAAATCAGTTTTGCCAATATTCAAAAGGTGTAGAACTTATAATTAATTTAATGAATCCCCACTTGAAAATAGAAGAACGTGGGTAACCGTTGTAACAAGATGAGAATGGGAAATAAAATAATTAGGAAGTTAATTAAAAATCTGCTTGGAAGGAAGTAGTTTAAAAACAAATAGATATATATTGTAAGTGGTTTCAAAGTTCAACAGGAAGAAAGACAATCACGTTAAAAGAAGGAATCAAAATGCTAATAATATATTTGCTGAGAGAAAAATAAGGAGAGATAATAAATATTATTTTAAGTAGTCAAACGGAAATTGAACTCTTGAAATTAAATAACCACAAAGAGAAAGCCAAATTGAATTCGAACTCCATATATCTAAAGTTAATAAAATTGGGAAGAAAATTCTAGAATAGTATTTTATAGCTTAAATAAATAAAACGAGGTTAAGAGGATAACATAGTATCCAAATAGTATGACATCCGCAATATATCAAAAATCGAATAAGGCCAAAACGTTATGAATAGTTGTAAACACTTTTAAGGAGAATGATTAATTTGGGAGTAGTTGTCATTTAATTCTCTGGGCCAACCTAATACTAACCTCAGCCTCATAAACCGAACTATATACTATATCATTCCCAACCTGCATTTCCCGGGTATTTCATCTCATCCCCCTTAAAAGAAAGCTTCGCCCTCGAAGCTAAAACTCATCCTTACAGCGAAAACTGCTAACTAAGTACTGGCTGAAACGATTACCTGATCGAAGAGTTGTGGGTACTTCTCCTCATCTCCTCCTCCACTTCCCACGTGGCCTCCTCCGTCCCATGATTTGACCATAAGACCTTGACCATGCGGGTGGACTTCGATCTGGTCTCTCTTGTCTTAGTATCCATGACTCTGATGGGATACTCCTCGTAAGAGAGGTCCTGCTCTAACTCCAAGACCTCTGGTTGCAACACGTGCGAAGGGTCGGGGACGTACTGCTTCAGCTGGGATACATGGAAGACGTTGTGAACCTTCTCCAGCTCACAAGGAAGTGCCAGGCGGTATGCCACCTCTCCAATCCTCTCTAAGATCTCGTAGGGCCCAACGAATTTGGGACTGAGCTTCCCTTTCTTCCCGAATCTGGTTACCCCTCTCACAGGAGATACCTTCAGGAAGACTCTGTCTCCCACCTCGAACTCAACTGGTCTACGCTTGAGGTCGGCATAGGACTTCTGCCTGTCCTGAGCTGCCTTCATCCGACTCTGGATCACTCGAACCTGCTCCATAGTCTCCTCAATCAACTGTGGCCCCAAAACAACAGTTTCACTAATGTCGCTCCAACACAACGGTGTTCTGCACTTTCTCCCATACAAAGCTTCATAAGGGGCCATCTTGATGCTGGTATGGTAACTGTTGTTGTACGAAAATTCCACCAAGTGCAGCATATCAGCCCATGAACCCTGGAAGTCCATCACACATGCTCGAAGCATGTCCTCCAAGGTCTGGATGGTTCTCTCGGTCTGGCCATCAGTGGCTGGATGAAAAGCAGTGCTCAACTTTAGTTGGTGCCCATTGCTTTCTGAAATTGCTGCCAGAAATGGGCTAGGAATCTCGAGTCTCTGTCTGATATAATGGTCTCAGGTACTCCATGATATCTCACCACATTCCTGATGTAGGCATCCACCAACTGACTCATGGACCACGTCTTCTTCATGGGTATGAATCGTGCAGACTTAGTGAGGCGGTCCACTATTACCCAAATCTGGTCGACTCCTCCTCTCGCCGGTGGTAAACCCATCACGAAGTCCATGGAAATGGAGTCCCACTTCCACTTTGGGACCTCCAGCGGCAATAAACCTCCCATCCTCTTATGCTCGAATTTGACCTTCTGACAGGTAAGGCACTTTGATACGAACTCCGCCACCTCCCTCTTCATCTTAGGCCACCAAAACATCCTCTTCAAGTCTTTATACAATTTGTCACCACCAGGATGGACCGAATAGGGAGTATTGTGGGCCTCCCTCATCAGTCTCTCCTTTACTTCGGCACACCCCTGAGGCACACACCATCGACCTCTGAATCTCAAGCTGCCATCGCTGTGGATCTCGAAGCCCTCTGCTTTACCTTCCTTCATCTTTTCTCGGATCCGCCCTAACTTCGCGTCACCAGACTGCCCTTTGAGTATCTCCCCATAGATGTCGGAAGAAATACTCATGTGGTACAACTTCACCTCGCGCTCTACTCCTCCAGCCTCCATCACCTCCAGATTCAGTCTCTGAAAGTCACGAACTAGTTCGTCTGGAAGAACCCACATTGAATTCACAGAATGACTCTTCTTTCTGCTCAGAGCATCGGCCACTAGATTAGACTTCCCTTCATGATACAAAATCTCCAAGTCGTAGTCCTTGATCAATTCCAACCACCGCCTCTGCCTCATATTAAGTTCCTTCTGGGTGAAGATGTATTTGAGGCTCTTGTGGTCGGTGTAGATCTTGCAGGTGACACCGTAGAGGTAGTGCCTCCAGATCTTAAGGGCGAAGACTACTGCTGCAAGCTCTAAGTCATGCGTCGGGTATCGGGTCTCATATTCCTTCAGCTGTCTCGATGCATAGGCTATAACTTTCCCGTGCTGCATCAAGACACACCCCAAGCCATACTTAGAAGCGTCACTGAAAACCTCGAATCCGTCTGTCCCTGAGGGTAAGGTTAGCACTGGGGCTGTGGTCAACCTATCCTTCAACATCTGGAACGCCTTCTCGCAATCCTCGTCCCACTGAAACTTGGTTACCTTCTTCATGAGGTTTGTGAGGGGTCTAGCAATCTTCGAGAAATCCTTCACAAATCTTCTGTAGTAACCCGCTAGACCCAGGAAGCTACGAACCTCTGTCAGGTTGTTCGGTCTTGGCCACTCTTTTACTGCTTGGATCTTGGCCGGGTCCACTGAGATTCCCTTCTTAGTAACGATGTGGCCCAGGAAGGCCACTCGGTCCAACCAAAAGTCACACTTGGACAGCTTGGCGTAAAGCTGCTGCTCCCTCAGGATCTGTAAGACTGATCTCAGGTGCTCCTCATGCTCTTCCTCATCTTTGGAGTAGATGAGGATATCGTCAATAAATACCACCACAAACCGGTCTAAATAGGGGTTAAAGATCCGGTTCATGAGGTCCATGAAGACTGCCGGCGCATTCGTCAATCCAAAGGGCATCACCAGGAACTCAAAGTGCCCATACCTGGTCCGGAAGGCAGTCTTCGGGATGTCCTTCTCTGCAACACGAAGCTGGTGGTATCCCGACCTCAGGTCTATTTTGGAAAAGACTCCTGCACCCTGTAGCTGATCAAAAAGGTCGTCGATTCTGGGCAAGGGGTACCGGTTCTTCACCGTGATCTGGTTCAACTCCCGGTAGTCTATGCACAGCCTCATGCTCCCATCCTTCTTCTTTACGAACAACACAGGAGCTCCCCAAGGCGATACACTCGGACGAATGTATCCCTTATCCAAGAGGTCCTCCAACTGGACCTTCAGTTCCTTCAACTCTGAGGGCGCCATACGGTATGGGGCCTTAGAAATAGGCGCTGCTCCTGGCACAAGGTCGACACTGAACTCCACCTCCCTGTCTGGCGGCATGCCAGGAATCTCATCTGGAAAGACGTCAGGGAACTCATTCACCACTCGGATCTCTTCTAATGGGTTTGGCTCTCGGCTCAGGTCCTGGACATGGCAAAGGTATGCCTGTTGTCCCTTCCTCACTTGGGAGAGAATCGACATAGCTGAGACTATCTTTACTCCCGGTTTCTTCTCCATGCTACTGTAGGAGACTCTTTGGCCCGATGGTCCTCTCAAGGTGATCTTCTGCTCACCACAATCGATCTTCCCTTTGTACTTGCTTAGCCAGTCCATCCCCAAGATGATGTCGAAGTCGGGGAGGACGAACTGGATCAGGTCAGTTATAAAAGTTTCCCCCTTTATGTCTACCCCCACATCTTTCAATACATAATTACAAGAAATAACCCCCCTGAGGGTATGGATACTGCTATGGTAGGGGATTTACAAGTTTCTAGACCCAGTCTCTTAACAAAATTCTCAGAAATGAACGAATACGAAGCCCCAGTATCAAACAAAACACGAGCAGGAGTACCATGAACAGAAAAGGTACCTGCTAACACCTCTGCTTCGGCCTCAGCTTCGGCCCGACTCATAACATTGATTCTTCCAGGAGCTCGACTGTTGTCTCGGTTCTCCCCTTGACCTCTGTTGCCTCCATTTCCACCCCCGCCATTCCCACGCTGGGGAGCATCCCCGCGCTGGTTCTGGCCCTGGTGCTGATCTCTGCCTCGAGGCTGGGAGTCTGCTGGTCTGTAGGTTCGATCCCCGCCATTACCCCTCTGCTGAGCGCCTCCCTGAGGGTCCTGGAAGCACTCAAAAGCTCTGTGGCCTTTCCTGCCACACCGGAAGCACGCCACCAGGTTTCCTTCACAGTCTTTCCCCGGGTGGTCCTTGTGGCATCTCCTGCAGTGGAAGTGCCTGTCTCTCCCGATCTCTCCCCTCTGAAACTGCCCCTGGGGTCTATCACTCCTCCTCTGGTCATTCCTCTGGTTCCCATCGAACCTCCTCCTATCCTCTGAGTTAGGCCTCCACCTCTTGTCCTGGTTGGGCCTCTGATGTCGATCATCTCGACTCCGGGACTCCTCCACATCCTCTGTCTTCCTCTTTTGGCCCGACTGGACCTCCCTCCTCTGCTGCACCCTAAACAGGTTAGCAGCCTTACCATACGCGTCCTGGAGGGTAGGTATCGTCAGTACGCTCAAGGCCTCCTGGAGACTCCAGTTGAGTCCCCCTACAAAACGTTGTACCTTCGACGCCTCGTCAGGGACCATCGTCGGCGCGAACCTCGCCAGCTCTAGAAATTTGGAGTGGTACTCCTTCACACTCCGGGCCTGCTGCTTGAGCTCAGAGAACTCCAGGTATTTCTGCATCCGGACATGCTCAGGATAGAATCGCCTTCGCATGGCCTCCTTCAATGCCTCCCATCCAAAATCAGGTCCCGCCAGGAGAGCGTCCTTGTTGGCAGACCACCAGATGTCTGCCTCGCTCTTGAAGTAGTACACGGCGCATTGACCCTCCTGTCAGCAGGGCAGTTGACTACCTCAAAGATCTTGTCGAATTCACGCAGCCAATCCTCCAGTAGTACTGGGTCCTCCTCCCCCTTGAATGCAGTCGGCTTCAGGTGGGCAATTCTCTTCGTGTAGTCTTCTGGCACGTTGTCTCGCTGGGCTTGGCGTTGCACAATCTGGCCCAGGTTCAAGGCAAGCTCCTGAAGTTGTCTCATTGGGTCGTTGGCTGCCATGGTAGTGCTCCTGCTTCGACTTCTGGTGTTGTAGGAGGAATTCAGTCGGCCTGCCAGTCTACTCTATCAAGATGGACCCCTGATTATGAGTCACGCATTCAAGGAATTTAATTTCCTACAAATATCCCCTTAAGTCCTACTATGCTCATACTACCCAATCCTCGGGTAGACAGTCAGAATGCATAATTAAACAAACATGTTATACCATCATGTAATATACATATGTGTAACCAGTAAGCAATTATTCCCTGTATGACCTTCAAGCACCACATAGAGGTGTCCAATATAACTCAGCAGAACACAATATAGCATATAACTCAACTTTCCCAAGCGGCTTATCCCCACATTTTTAATCCGGTTTACTCAAATCTTATCTTATTTCGAAAACACGGCTCTGATACCACCTTGTAACACCCTGGATTTTTACCTCAAAACATAGCTTATGAAAATACAAATCTAACGGCGCAAACGGCATTTAAAACGGACCTCAACGAGTTCTAAAAGGGCAAAACAGAGTAGGTCCGATTCATGTAAAAGCCGTGCGTGGAGGTCTGTTCTATAATTTTGAAATTAATAGGTAAGTTTGGAGTATATTAAATAAAGTGTTAAAACTACCGGACTTCGATGTTCGGACACAAGTCGAGTTTCAAATCTTCGGAAAATCCTTACGTGGTCCGAACATTGGTCCAAACTTGCAAGTTCGGACATAGGTCGAGACTTGCAAGCTGAACCCGTCCTCGCATGTTGTCCGAACATAGAAGTTCGGATAGATGTTCGGACACAGCCAAACAATCAAAGACCTTGAAACTTTCGGGGCCTATCCGAACATTGATGTCCGGACGGACGTTCGGACAGGTCCTTAAGTGCAGCTTTTAAAATGCAAACAAAACCAAAAACCATTAGAAACTCTCATGTAAAACTCAATAACAACAGGAGGAACTTTGAACAGATAAGATCATTATTAAATACTCAGTACAAGCTCAAACTCAAATAAAACCAATTCATAAACGCCAATAAATTCATTTAACCAAAACTCAGATGAACATAACCTTTAACTCAGCAGCAGATCTCAAACGTCCAGGGCATTACCGCCACACCCAATTCCCGTGGGTGCTCAGGCTAATGAACCAATTAACACTTAAAAACAAAGTTAACTTTCAAGTTACGCAGAAGCAAAACAAACATTTAATGTATAAAGCTTTGAGAACATAACAACATCTCTCAATCGTTGAAATTTGAAACATCGCCTTAATTATTCGTAGTCCCTAAACTATATGATTCGTCACCCCGATCCCCATAATCAGTCATCCATACCTGCGATCATAAAACATATACAAAACACAGAAAGGATCGCACAAATCAGAAAAACTGAGTAAATTCCACCTCAACCTGTAAAATACATTTCAAAACTTATTTGCCTTTAATAAACAGATGCGAAGTTTTTACTGAACAGTTGATGAATTTCCAGAAAACATAACGATTCCGAAACCACAGTAGGGAGCTTTCAACAGGAGGTAACCACAATTCCAACACGGGGTCACCTAGGGGACCCCAAACAACAATTCCAGGACAGTCACCTATGGGACCGTCAAACAATCACCTCACCCTAAGTCCTTAAGTATGCACACCCCCTATGAGACAGCAGTAACATAGAGTAGATCAGAGGGCTTAACTGCAACAATGTGTGCAGCGCAAATAATAATAACCATGGGGAGCACCTATGGGCTCCCAAACAATAAAATACAACCTGCGAAAGACTCCCAAAATCCTGAACCAAAATCCGCAGCACCATCCAATTCCTCAATTCCAAAATGTGGGAAAAATCCCCAATTCCAAAACACAACCGAGAATTCATAAAAGCACAACGAAACCTTTTCCAATTGTTTTACAAAACATCGGTCAAACAATCATTGAGCATAGAATTTACCTGGAACAATCCAAAATCCCTCAAGAGCCCAACTGCTCCAGTCTATCGATAGCATTCGTCAATATAATCGGCGTCTAGGTAACCAAAACAACAATCAGAAGAAACTAACAACGCGTACAACAATTATACAACCCTAATTAGAATACATTACCCCACAATTTACTAACTGGCACCAGGGAATTTGATTAGACCTCGACGGAACCGGCATGGAATCAGCAAGAATTGAAGAAGGAGAGTGTGAAGAGTTTGAAAAGAGTATGAGTGCAAGAACGGCGTAATGAGGATGAAGATGGATGAGAGAATCGGTGTTTTAAATAGAGAACTAATTGTAAAACAATAAAGAAAACATAAATTTGTAATTAAAAGTCTAGGTTTTAAGGAGAGAATTATAAATATTAGAAGAGAAATCAGTTTTGCCAATATTCAAAAGGTGTAGAACTTATAATTAATTTAATGAATCCCCACTTGAAAATAGAAGAACGTGGGTAACCGTTGTAACAAGATGAGAATGAGAAATAAAATAATTAGGAAGTTAATTAATAAAAATATGCTTGGAAGGAAGTATTTTAGAAACAATTAGATATATATTGTAAATGGTTTAAAGTTCAACAGGAAGAAAGACAATCACGTTAAAAGAAGGAATCAAAATGCTAATAATATATTTGCTGAGAGAAAAATAAGGAGAGATAATAAATATTATTTTAAGTAGTCAAACGGAATTTGAACTCTTGAAATTAAATAACCACAAGGAGAAAGCCAAATTGAATTCGAACTCCATATATCTAAGTTAATAAAATTGGGAAAAGATTCTAGAATAGTATTTTTAGCTTAAATAAATAAAACGAGGTTAAGAGGATAACATAGTATCCAAATAGTATGACATCTGCAATATATCAAAAATCGAATAAGGCCAAAACGTTATGAATAGTTGTAAACACTTTTAAGGAGAATGATTAATTTGGGAGTAGTTGTCATTTAATTCTTTGGGCCAACCTAATACTAACCTTAGCCTCATAAACCGAACTATATACTATATCATTCCCAACCTGCATTTCCCGGGTATTTCACATATACATATATATACATACATACATATATGATTTAAAGTCTCTAGTGAAAGGTTTCATCACTAAACAATTACAACAACTACTCTCCTTTCTTCAACAACGAAAAGACAACGTAGGTACAACCAAACCGAATGATTTCCATGAATTTTCTGGTAGTATCAAAACCATTGTAAACTCAGTGCCCTGTTTGACATCTAATGCTAGTTCAATATTGCATAAACTACAAGATATGTGGTTCCTTGATTTGGGTATGACAGAGCATATTAGTGGTAACAAAAATATGCTTTCTGATTATGAATTTCTAAGTGAAACAAGAGAAATTACGTTACCCGATGGCAACAGAAAACATGCTAATCATGTGGGCAAACTAACAACTAATGGTCTAGCATATCTTCAAGGAGTTATGTATGTTGCCAGCTTAATGTTTAATATCATTTCTATTGCTAAATTAACTGAGAAACTAAATGTGTCCATAATTTTCAATTGACATTCTTGTACTTTGCAGGAATCTGAGAAAGGGGATTTCAAAGAAATTGGAAAACTAGTTTGTGGCTTATACATTGTAAATATGAGTGTGTTGCGTGACTTTGTCGTGAGAAATAAACATGCCTCTGTTTTTGCACCTTGTATGAATTTTGGTACTAATGTATCTACAGTTAACAGTGCAAGTGATGTCATTTTATGGCATAATAAACTGGATCTTATACCCTTACCGAAATTAGCTAAAGTCATAAACATACACATCCCAAATCATGTAAGGAACACGACGTTGCCTTGTGCTGTTTGTAATAAGGCAAAGGGAAAGCATCACAAATTTCCTTCATCAACCATTAAGACTCTAAAACCTTTCGAATTAATCCACATAGATATATGTGGTCCCATGAGAACCCAAGGTATAAGTGGGCATAAATACTTCCTAACTATTGTTCATGATTACCCTAAGGATACATGGGTTACCTTTTTAAATCAAAAATTGGAAGCCACACAGAGTATTAAAAATTTCATTAACTTAGTTAAAAGACAAATGAATGAATCCGTGAAAACAATTATGAGTGATAATTAATGCCAAGGAGTTAGAAAAATCTTTTAAAGGAACATAATTTTATTCCCACAAAGGCAACATTCACCAAACTACTTGCCCCCACACTCCTCAACAAAACGGGTGGTGGAGCAAAAACAGGGTCCTTTAATGGAGATTACAGGAGCTTATTGTTTGAGTCATGTTTAGGGAATGAATTTTGGGATCATTGCATTCAGCATGCTGCATATTTAATAAATACGATACCTAGCAAGCCCATACTCTACCAGACCCCATATGAAAAACTATGTGGATCTAAACCTAACTATTAAGAAATAAAAAGCTTCAGTTGTCTATGTTACATGACCAAAATTGATCATAATAGAGGGAAAGTATACCTTAGGGCCTATTTATGTGTCTACATTGGAAACTATAGAAACACAAAAGGATATAAAGTATTAACCCTCAAAGAAAGAAAGAACAAAATCACTCGTGATCTTACTTTCTTTGAAAATATTTATCCTTTAGTTAATGATGGTTGGAAAGATAACCTCCAAAGGAGTCACTAAGACACTGAGTGTTATACCCAAAATTTTGACCCCCCTGGTTAGGGTCTACGAGATTTTGGTGTTGTGAGGGGCATTTAATCGAGTAATGAGGGATTCCGGCTCGATCGGCGCATCCCAGGGCATGAGGAGCAGTTTTGTCATTGTCAGGGGCGTTTTTGTAATTTTTAAGGCTCTTGGGACCTCCTATAGGCTTTCTCTCTCCTCTGAAAGAGGCCCAAGTCAGCTTGAAATGCTTTGATATTTTAACCCATGATAGAGGATGACATTCTAAGCATAATGGCATTGGAATTTTGATTTTTCGAATTTCCAATAATTTTCTAGCAATTTCTAACTGAATCAGACGAGAAATTCAATTTAAAAATATTCCAACATTTAAAAAATCCGATTCCACTTCATATGATTCATAATTTCCATCCTTGACACGTGGTTAAAATTTCACAGCAAAATTCCTTTGGGAAGTCAGTTAATTAAAATATCAAAAAATCTTACTTTTACTAGATTTTCTTTATCTTTAAGAAAGTCTATATAAAGGATAGGTTTTTTTTTGATAGAATCAGAACCTCATATGCTCAAGAACCCTAGGGAGTTAGAAAACACAGCCTCCTCTCTCTCTCACGTTTTCCAACACCTAGCCACCCAAATCACACAGAAAATCCCCCGAAATCACCATCTAAACACGTTTTCCAATCCCCAAAGCACCAATAATCATCAAAACCCCACATAAACATCACCAAAACGTGAAGAACAACAAGAATAACCAACCACCAGAAGCTTGGGTCGAAAATCTTTCGGGTCTGCCACAAACGGAGCCCTCTACGAATCCCGGTGTGAAGAATCATTGTGAATCCGAAGGTAAAACAGGTAGAAATCCCACTTTCCTAACTCTCCACGACCTTATCAGTCTTGCCTCAAAATTTGGGCTTAAGCTAACACTTTTTCGTTTCTGTATTGCTGATTGTTTCAGCTACTGCCTTGTTACTTGTTTGCTAAGTTTCGTAGTAATTTTGATGTCAAATTGAGTTCTTTCAGTTACTAACGTGTTTAAAATCTTTCAAGCTACACACCCATAAAATTTGAGCTCAAAACACCCTGGGGAACCATCGAAAACCCACTGTCTGTGGGTTGTCCGTGACCTCGGACTCATTGTCCGGGACCACGGACGGGTTGTCCGTGACCACGGACACCCACGGACGGTGGCGGGATTTTGTATTTTTCAATTTTTCAAATTTTAGGGTTTCTGTCAGTACATGTCCGGGCCCACGAACACCCTGTCCGTGGCCCCGGACTTTTCAAGTTTGCGTTTTTATTTTAGTTATGTTTTCGAAATCACCTAATTCAACTGGGGTCCGTGGTCTTGGACATTAGGTCCGTGGCCACGGACGTAATTAAAATTTGACCTAATTCTGCCTCTGAAACCCTAGTTTAGGTAACTTTCAATTTCACTTTAATTTTCTGTCAAAAAACGTTAAAAAATAAAAAAACAGAAGCGCGCACCTAGGTTAAAAACTACTTTGTAAAAAGCCGTAAATAAACCAAGTAGAGGAAAAACGACCTAGGAAGGGTAATGAAAGTAATTTGAACCCTAATTAAGTCGAATATCAAGCCCCCGAACCTGAACTCTCCTTTCCTAATTTGATCTAGGTTAAAATTAGGTGGCGACTCATAATAGGTTCCAGTGAGCTAGCTTAGGTTTTAATAATTTTTGTTATATGACATAGTTATTAATCTTAGGTTATAAGTGGACCTAAAACCCGGTTAGATCCTAATCAACAGAGGATAGGGTTTAAAAATCAAGGCTCACAGACTGGCGACTCTGCTGGGGACAAATTCTTAATTTTAACTTGTTTAATTTTAAGAAAGAGGGCTTAACTTGAAAGATGTTTATTTATGGCTTTTATTACATTGTTTATTTACTTTTGTGCGCAATTTGAATTTTTGTACCCTTGCATCATATGAGAGCGAGGGTCCACATAAACCAATTTCACCCCGGGACCGTTTGAGGCTCCCCTGTCAGGGACTCACACCTTTTAGGTGATGTGAATAAGTGGGGGAAAAGAGGAGGGTGTCGTCTAACCACACCCCCTTAATACCTGGGCTTTAGCCCCAAGCATTTTCCTGGCAGTACCCTTACCTACCCCATTGTTTGGTCAGTCAAAGACCCGACCGTAGACGCACACCTTCAGGTGATGTGAAAAAAGTGGGGAAGCCCAAAGAGAATAGCGTGCAAGCCCTATTCCTTTGTGGTGACCTGGGCTATTAATCAAGGTCGTCGGGTGAGGACATTTTGAATTTGTGTGGAACCTTGTTTGCTCTTGTGATTGATCCATCACTAGACTTAGAACGGATAGGGAATCATCCCACAATTGGCCCAACCCAGTTCGAAGTCCCAGTTGTTTGTGGCCCATAAGCAAAGTTGAGTGCTGCTTGATATCCTGTATGTGTTTTCTTTTCTTGATAAAAACAGAAGAAGGAGTCCATGGCCCACTGCTTCAAATTCATCAAATCCTGTGACAGAACTATGAAGGATGTGTTCCATTGGTCAAAGAAGGTCAATAAGTTGTCTATCCTCCACACGCTAGTATATCTATCCCAGACACGATTGCATGAAGATTTCCTGAGAGCAGCTATTAACCATTGGGATCCGGTTGAACATCTTTTCAAGTTTGGAGATAACGAGCTAACTTTACTACCTGAGGAATTTGACGCACTTCTAGGGGCCAATACCCTAGCTAGCCCAGTAGTACCGAACTTGACACCCTTACCGGTCGAGGCCCATTCCCATTTACTTGGGCTAAGTCCGACCCAGTTGCTAGGAATGGTGGGGCCCGAGGGATTGCCAGTGGAAACTCTTTCAAACTTCATTAACTCTGAGATCTCCTTGGAGCACAAGAGGAATTTTCTTGATCTTGCGTTGCTAGCAGTCTACCTCTTCAGAACCCCTGTAACACCCCATCCAAAGCCATTCGTGGTTATCGCAAAACTGAACACTTAATCGAATACGTCGCAGCGGAAATAAATAACACCTGGACCTTGCCACGGTCTGATCGTTAGAATATACCGGCCTTAACGTTTACAATACTTATCCAAATCACTCATCCAACTCAAAACATCACCATTCACAATACCACAACCAACCGAGTACAAGTATCTTAACATCACCTCAACCTTACATCAGTTTAAATATAAACAGTCGGGTGCACAGGCGCAACCCGAACTCAAAATAAGCATCCCATCCTAAGACTAACCGCTCCTACTCTCGTAGTGCGTCCTCATGGGTCTCTTACCTGCAAGTGTAAAAATAGCCCCCGAGGGGGTCAGCACGAATGCTGGTACACCCTCTCAAGGCCCCCAAGCTAACGGGGCTACGACGACTAATTGTCAATAGCATGGAAATTGATTACATACACAAGCATAATATGAAGTGCAATAACAATAACCACAGATGAACATATAGTTCACAAAAAATGAACGACTCAAGCGTTCCCTTTTCAAGTGGGTTAGTAACCCCCTCCTTAGTCCTCATTTCCTTTATCTCAGTTCCTTACCTTACCTTAATCTTAATCTTAATCTCTATACAAACCTTTCCTGGAAGGGATTGGTTGTAGCTTAATTCGAACCTGGGATTTAGGTGATCCCACCGCACCATCTTAATGCCACCTACTCTGGACGGGAGTCCAGCGTAGCTGAGCCGGCAACCGGCCCTAGGCTACAAGTCCGAAGACAAGTCCTTAAGCGGAGGGCGGATCTGATTCAGATACCGTCCCCCTTTTTCCTTAGCATGCCTGACCGGAGATCGGTCCCGGGTTTCCTCACTCAAGTTCCAGTTATAGACATCTTAATCACCATGTGCTAGCTAAGCCTTTACGGGCATTAACCAATAACCATCAAACGTAACTCTTATTCTTCACTCAGTAAGTACTAAACTTGGTTAGTAACCATCTCAAGTCTCGCGGGTTAGTGTAAAGATAACACAAACACAACGAGAGTAAATATAACCGGTTGCATGCTTTATCTTGTTTTAGTCATAGCAATTAAACATAGCACACAAGCCGAGGGACACCTCGTTAGCAAGCAGGTCACAAGAAAGATTGTACCATTCACCGTCGACTATCGTTTGGTTTATCTCCTTCCAAGTCCCAATTCACAAAGCCTAGAACATTGATTCAGTTTTAGGTTATTATCAATCCAACTCAATAGAGTTACTTAACTTTCCTAGACATCAACTTTTACCCATTGTTTTTCACTAAGCCTTATGGTTTTTAACTTGACTCCTAAGTGCATCATTTCGTCATTATTTATTACACTTACTCTCCCACTTAATGACCATCACACCCACCAAACATGTCCTTAATAATCTTATAACATCCATACTTAATTATCCCCATTTCCTAACCTTAAACAAGGTTTTTGGTCCATACAGTGGCTGTCCGAACTTGTCCGGACTTCCCAAGTTCGGACACAAGTCGAGACTCAAAACTGAAAACAGACGCATGTCCGCATGTGTCCGGACTTTGGAAGTTCGGACATGGGTCGAGGAAACTCAAAGTAAAACAGGTACGTCCGAACTTGTTCCGGACTTCCCATGGTCGGACACAAGTCGAGACTCTGAAAATTCACGCAACAGGGCCTGTCCGAACGTCCATGTCCGGACGGATGTTCGGACAAGGCAAAACACTCATTTTCTAAGCCTTCAAACACTTAGCCAATTTTCACCAAACTTCTCCTAAACCTCATAATGTCTTCTAACTTCATTGTCACATTTACACCCTCATACAACATCCCACAAAACTCATTTTCTATCTCCTTAAACACTTACTCACTTCATACCAAAATTCCTACACTTATGTTTATTTCTCCTTGGTTTTCTAAGTGGTGTTTCATACCTATGACAGCCACTATGCCAATAATGTTCCCTCACTCTAACAACATCATCTCCAAGCATCTTTTCTTGCACTTTCCAAGGTTTTCCTTAAATTCTAAACCCTAGTTTCTCCCTAAACCACCTAAAAGTTTTATGCTCTTTTACTTCAAACTTACTAAGTTTTCTAGCTTCTTTATCAACATTTACCTAAGTCCTAAACACCCAAGTACATACTTTTGATTCCTAATCCTTCATGGTGATACCTAAGTCATTATAAGTCATTAAACACCTTAATCTCACCCTTTTTCATCAAGACACCTCTAGAACATCCTAGTACTTCCTTAGTCATTAAATCCCCTTAGAATATCTCAAACACTTAAGTTCTCCTTTAAATTTTTGCCATGGGTTCTCTAGTATATAGTACATCCTAACACTTGGTTTTTCTCCATCAAACAACCAATATCATTCAAATTCTCTTCACAACACCTTAACACACAATTTACACCGAAACTACACCACATCATCTTATAGCGCATAAACTTAAATGCTTGGCACTTAGGCCCTTAAATGACAATAATCTTAACCACTGAATCTCCACATATATTTGCCTTCGACCTGCGAATACACTCAACAAGGCTCCCATTGAAATAAAATGCTTCTTGTAATTCACCTTGATATTCTTAAACTATCTCTTTTTCATTTGCTCCTTAGTCACAAGTTCACAAGTATAGTCATTGTTTCTCCTAGGTTTTATAACACCTTCCCAATATAAACTCTACACTAAACTCATCATACACCTAAATCCCATTCCCTTAAACAACAAAACCCTGATAAGTATTTTACCTTGTTCTCTCACAAGCTTCACAAGCTTTTCTCCTTAGATTTTTCTTGCCCAATCTCGGTCACCAATTATTCTCCTTGCCAATGTTCTAAACAATGTCCAATGATTCTAATGAGCACTAAACAACACCTAACCTTAAGGAATAAACCTAGGTTAAAAATGTGTTTTAAGGTTTTGAATTGATTGTTTTACCTTAGTTCCTCAAGACAAGCTTGGATATGAAGCAAGAAGGACCTCCTCTCTCCTTTGAAGAGTAGAAACAAGCTAGAACAAGGCATTAAAATGGAGTCCCATGAGCACTAATTTTCGGACATGTGAAGAAAATGGTGGAAACCTAGATTTTCTTACACTTTCTTTACCTTAAGAGAATGGAGAAGCCAATGGAGTCTCCAAACTTGAATTTCCTCCTCTAATGGTGGTTTTACTTGGCACCAAAATGAAGCTCTTGAAGTTTTGAAAAGATAGAAAGGAGAGCTTGAGCTAACTAAGAAGATATATTGATTTGTTTTGGTTTTGGGGCTAAAATGAGCAAGATGTGGGCAAAGCTAGATGGAGCTAGCATAGAGTTGTTCTTCACGTTAATGGAGAAGGGAGAGAGCAGCTCAAACCGTGGGAAAACAAAGGAGAATGAAGGAGTGAGGAGAGAGAACTAATAAAGTGTGATATTTATGTAAAAGGTGAATAGTGCTTTTGCTTTATAACTCTTATTTGCTTTCTTATTTGCTTAATGACTCATGAAGGTGGTGACTCACCTCATAAGAAACCGGCCCCCTTTTAATAATGAGGGTACTTAAGTCTTTGTTGACCAAATGTCTCACTTATATAGACTTATGTTATAAACTAGCTTAATTAATTTACTATTCACAAAACAAGGCACATTGTTGTGAAATTTTTGATTTCCCATTGATATAGACTTCCAAATGTGATACTATATAGTACACATGTTAATTAAAGAGTAATGATGGACATTTAGCCATTCAAAACTCATTTACAAGACAATTTTTCAAAACGTGCTTTAAGACTCCTTAAAGCACATTTTGTGTTTTAACTTGTTTTCAAGCTTGGTTTTCTTTGGTAATTGATTTAAAATGACCATTAGGATATTACTAAGGTCTTAGAACAATATTTGGGTACTCTCCCAAGTCTCTCCAAGCTTAGAGCACGTTTTTGCTTAAACTGCTCTTTTGGTGTTTCCTTATATTTTCTTTGATTAGAAATGTTTCTTAAGGCATTATTTAGCCTCCTTATATCTTAGTTTATCATTTAAACACCATATCTAAGTTTGGGGTATTTCAATCTACCCCCCTTAAAAGAACTTTGTCCTCAAAGTTCACATATGTGCTTAATCATTCACGGTACTCAATTTCCTTAATCTTAACACCACATCTTATACTCACATTCACACATCTCAAGACTCAAAGGTCAATCTCAAATACAATACATAACTCGAACTTAACACCAAAGTGTAGCAAATTACACAGGTTCACATCTTAACAACCAAACAAACGACAAACATGATCGTTTCCTAACTCAAAAGCGAGGAAGCTCTACCCCCCTTAAAAAGGGGTACGCCCCGTACCCTATACAGACGATCTAGTCAGTAAACAAAGAAGGGTACTTCGCCCTCATCTTATCCTCTAATTCCCACGTGGCCTCTTCGACATCCTGGTTAGACCAGAGAACCTTCACCAGTCGCACTGACTTGTGGCGAGTGTCCCTAGTCTTACTGTCCAAGATTCTCTGAGGAGTCTCCACGGATCTCATATTCGGTTCTAAAGTCAACCTCTCAGGTTCTAACACATGGGAGGGGTGGTGCATGTATTTCTTTAGCTGTGAAACATGAAAAACATCATGCACTTTACCCAGCTCAGCAGGTAAATTCAACCTGTAAGCAACCGGGCCCACCCGCTCCGTAATCTCATAAGGACCAACAAATTTCGGGCTTAATTTGCCCTTCTGCCCAAACCTGAATACACCCTTCATCGGTGAAACTCGCAGAAATACCTGGTCGCCCACTGCGAACTCCAGGTCCGTCGTCGAACATCAGCATACGACTTCTGCCTATCTTGAGCAGCTTTCATGTTCTCCCTGATTTGCTGAACTTCAGCCTTAACTTGTTCTAAGTACTCTGGTCCTATAATGACCGTCTCACTCGACTCATCCCAGCAGAGCGGTGTACGACATGGTCTACCGTACAACGCTTGAAAAGGTGCCATCTTGATCGAAGCGTGATAGCTGTTGTTGTATGAAAACTCGATCAGATGCAATCTATCAATCCAACTGCCCTGGAAGTCTAAGGCACATGCTCTCAGCATGTCCTCGAGTGTCTGAATAGTACGCTCAGTCTGACCATCTGTCTGAGGATGGAACGCGGTACTCAGCTTGAGTTCTGTACCCAACGCTTCTCTGGTAGCTCTCCAGTACCTCGAAAGGAATCTGGTATCTCTATCTGACACTATGGTCTTTGGTATGCCGTGATGTCTCATGATTTCTTTCTCAAATAACTCAGCTAATTTGGTCACCTTCCAAGTATCCTTCATCGGTATGAATCGGGCTACTTTGGTAAGGCGATCCACCACCACCCATATCATGTTGAGACCTCCCCTAGCAGGTGGAAGCCCAACTACGAAGTCCATGGAGATATCATGGAACTTCCACTCCGGAACTGGCATCGACTGTACCATTCCGCCCGGTCGTCGGTGCTCGAATTTCACCTTCTGGCATGTGAGACACCTCAAGACGAACTCGGTAACATCTGTCTTCATCCCCGACCACCAGAAGTATCTCTTCATGTCTTTATACATTTTAGAGGCTCCCGGATGGATGGAAACTGAAGAACAGTGTGATTCTCTAAGTATACGGTCTTTCAGATCCGTGTTGCCTCGTGGTATGCATAACCGGCCCTTAAGTCTGATCAGATCATCATCATGAAGTCTGAAGTCGTATTTCTGACTCTCAAAGGTACCATCTGTCAGCTTCTGTCTGACCTCTCTCATGTACTCATCTGTCCTCTGAGCCTCTCGCACCTCATCAACCAAGCTGGAGAAAGAAACTAGCGAATGGAGTGAGTGTGCTCGACGGCTCAGGGCATCTGCTACAACATTGGCCTTCCCCTCTTTGTATTGGAGGTCAATGTCATAGTCTTTCAGAAACTCTAACCATCTCCTCTGTCGAAGATTTAACTCCTTCTGAGTGAATATGTATCTCAAACTCTTGTGATCGGTGTAGATCGTGACACTAACCCCATATAAGTAGTGGCGCCATATCTTCAAAGCGAAGACTACAGCTCCCAGCTCTAAATCATGTGTGGGGTAGTTCTCCTCATGTTTCTTCAACTGGCGTGAGGCATATGCCACCACCTTGCCATGTTGCATGAGCACGCAACCCAGCCCTCTGCCGGATGCATCACAATAAACCTCAAAGCCCTCTGTACCGTCTGGAATGGTCAGAACCGGTGCAGTGGTCAGTGAGTCCTTCAAGCGCTGAAATGATCTCTCACAGTCAACTGTCCACAAGAATGGTGCATCCTTCTTCATCAGACTGGTCATCGGTTTCGCGACCTTGCTGAAATCTCTAACAAACCTCCTGTAGTAACCTGCCAGACCGAGAAAGCTCCGGATATCGGTAACAGTCTTCGGCCTTGGCCAAGTACGTACGGCATCAATCTTTGCTGGATCCACTGCGATCCCAGCATCTGAGATGACATGACCTAGGAAAGAGACCTGGTCAAGCCAAAACTCACACTTGGAGAACTTAGCATATAGCTGGTTCTCCCTCAATATTTCCAATACCCTCCTCAGATGTTCCTCATGCTCAACCTTAGACTTCGAATATATCAAAATGTCATCAATAAACACCACAACCGACTTGTCCAGCTGCTCCCGGAACAAGCGGTTCATCAGATCCATAAACTTCGCCGGTGCGTTCGACAAACCGAACGGCATCACTGTAAACTCATAGTGGCCATATCGTGTCCGGAATGCCGTCTTCTCAATGTCTCCCTCCTTAATGGCTATCTGATGATACCCCGATCTGAGATCAATCTTGGAGAACACAGATCCCTTCAACTGATCGAACAGATCGTCAATGCGGGTAGTGGATACTTATTCTTCACTGTCACTGCATTCAGCTCTCTGTAGTCGATGCAAGGCGGAGACTACCATCCTTCTTCTTCACGAAGAGGACTGGCGCTCCCCATGGTGACACACTTGGTCTAATGAATCCCTTATCCAACAAATCTTTCAATTGTTCTTTTAATTCAGTCATTTCTGCCGGAGCCATACGGTATGGTGCCTTGGCTATCGGTCCGGTACCAGGTAGCAGCTCATGGTGAACTCTACCTCCCGAGTGGGTGGCATGCCGGGCAGTTCCCGTGGAAATAAGTCGGGGAACTCCGACACTACCGGTAAGTCGGGTCGAACTCAGGGTCTCTCTCTATGTCCTGTACATAGCAGAGGTATACTTCTTCCTTTCTCCTCAATTCTTTATACATTGCCATGGCGGTGATGATCTTAGTCGAAGGCTCTCTGGGCCTCTGGCGGTATGATATTGTTACCCCAGACGGACTCCTGAGCAGCAATCTATGCTCGGCGCAGAGGATACGTCCCTTGTGCCGCTCCAACCAGTTCATCCCGAAGATAACATCAAATCCTAGCTTACTGAACTCAATGAAACTGACTGGAAGTCTTCTCCCTTAATTCTGACAGTGGCTCCTCGGTAGTAACGAGTGCAACGAACCTTCTCCTTAGACGGGAGCGTAACCGCGAAGTCGGGTAGCTCATCAGCGTCTAGCCCCAACCTGCTCGCGAATGATGCCGAGACAAAGGTATGCGAGGCCCCTGAGTCGAAGAGAACTGATGCCTCAATCCCATTAATCGGAAAGGTGCCGGTGAGGATAGTACCGCTGGCGTCGGCCTGTGCCTCCGTAAGTATGCTTAGCACCTTCCGTACCGAGTCCATAACCTAATTGTATTCATAAGCTTCATGAGTATTGATGGTATAACAAGTGTCGAAACAATTTATATGAACAACACTGTTATTTTTTCATGACCATCCTGTTTACAACATGTGCTTCAATCTTACATCTCATTCCTCATCTCATTCTAACATTACATGGCTAATATTGTCTAAAGGTTAGGTTTAATCTTCCTGGTCTCATATGCGTCCATTGATTACTGCTGATGGTGCTGTATTCAGCTTGATTCTCTTAATCCCATGGTATAACATCCTTGATTCTCCTCCCAAAATTAATACATCACCTGACTTAAGTACTATCTTATCTGCACGGTCCGCACGCTTCTGCTCGCCGTATAAAAACTCTGCATCATCCCCAATGGACCAAGACACTACGGGTATCCCTCTTTCGAGAGACTCCGTTGTCTCGTCCTTATCCTGGTGTAGTCCCAGTCTCCCATCTTTTTCGTAGAAGTTTACAATGCAAATGTCTGCCTGGATGTCTGGAATCGGTTCAGCTTCCAACTGCTGAGCGATTTCCACGACTTGTGTAATAACTGGATGGAACTCTTCGGGTATTCCCGGTGGTGAGACTCCATCTTGCTCTCATGGTTTGGTAATTCTTGGCATACGGATTCCAATCCTTGCCCAAGCTCATCATCTTTAATTTCATCCTTGCTCCCCCTGGGTACTCCGGTGTGTAAAAACCTCCCGGTCCTATTCCTAGTTGATTGCATCTCTGATGATGGCTATTTGCTTCGGGTGTCAGGTATCCCCTTAATAAAATCATACCTGGGCGGATAACCTGACATTGTTCGGTTGGAAAGTCTATGGTTTCGATGTCGGTGTGCTCCGGGTTAGATGTAGATGGTATTGGGTAGCAATGTTGAATCTTCCTAAAGTGGTAGTAGGTTATATCTTACTTAAGTTCTAATCTCATCTTATTCTTACTTAACTCATTTATTCACCAAACATGCATGATAATGCGGTAAGCAGGTAGTTTTTATTACTAAATGGTTATAGCGGTACCTGGCCTCGATGAGGGTTCAGGCTCATCGTCCCGGTCCACCAGGTGTAATGTGGGCCCCGACTTCGGGGTCACCCTTGGGTTCTTGTCCGCCGGCTGCTGCACCTTCCTCTGACCGTCAGATCCAGCTCCCTGATCGGTCTTGCCCTTGCCCCTGGTATCGGGCCTATAGGCTCTGCTAGCAGGGTTCCGGTAACACTCGTATGCCCGGTGTCCATACACTCCACAAAAGTTGCACTCCACCTTATTCCCTTTACAGTCGAACCCGGGGTGGTCCTTGTGACACCACCTACAGATGAAGCGTCGCTGGTAGCCACCACCGGCTCCCTTCTCAGTCTCAGATCCTGATGATTCATAATGTCAATTCTCATATCTCAAACGGTTACTAATTTGTTTCTTAACTCATTCAATATCAATTCCTTACCCTTTGGCGCCCTAGAGCGCAGGGGTGTAGCTGCATAAGCATATGTCAACTTCAATGGCTCTTCAGGAGCCTTCTCTTTTTCCTCCTTCCCCTTTGGGTTCTGATTTTTCTGGGCCTGAGGCTGGTACTTTTGTTTCTTGTACCCTCCTTGCCCTTGACTTTCTGAGCTCTTACCAGCACTCTTCCTCTTTGCATTCTCCTCGTCCCTCAGCTGGACGGTTATCTCAACCTTAGCAGCGGCATGATAGCACTCCTGCTTTTCCATAGTATTAGTCACACTTATTTCTCATAATCTAAATCTTACTCATTACTTACTCAAATCTCAATCATTCTCATTACCTGCAAGGTAGTGTAACTCGTCGCCCCATGCCGTAGCGGAGTCGATGGCTAAGCCCGCCATAGAAGCGGTCCACCAGGATCTGGTCAGAATATCCAAGACCTGGCAGAAGACGGAGCAAGGCAGTGAACTCTGAGTAATACTCGTCCACTGTCATCTTGTCCGTCTGCCTAAGCGCATCCAACTGCTAGCGCTTCTTCGTCTGGACATGGGGGGTAGTACTTTGCTCGTAGCAAGGCGGTGTACTGCTCCCAGCCGAACTCTGGATTGGCCACATGCTCGGCCCTCACTAGCTTCCACCAATCGCCTGCCGCCCCCTTCAGATAGAAAGCAGCTAAGCGCACCTTGATCCCAGCAGGGACATCAAGGGTCTCGAAGGCGGTCTCCAGCTCGGAGATGTACGCCTCAAGCTTGGCGGGTCGGTCTCCCCCTTAAAGTGCGCGGGTCGAAGATCTGCTAGACTCTTCACCTAGTTTGGTTCTAGGTTGTGGCGGTGGAGGTGGTGCACCCGCACCAGGCTGATAGCCCATATGCCCTAATGCGGCAGCTACGATCTCTACGATCGCCTGCCCTCCAGGTATTCCTGAAGTATCCTCACCCTGGCCGCGACCTCGGCTTCCCCTAGGACGTCCTGCCATCTGAACAAGCATAACTCACATTAGATTTGTATTCACCACTGTTTCGGTTAACAAATTTATAACGCCCGTAGACGATAAACTTGGTTAGTAATCATCTCAAGTCTCGCGGGTTAGTGTAAAGATAACACAAACACAACGAGAGTAAATATAACCGGTTGCATGCTTTATCTTGTTTTAGTCATAGCAATTAAACAGATAGCACACAAGCCGAGGGACACCTCGTTAGCAAGCAGGTCACAAGAAAGATTGTACCGTTCACCGTCGACGATCGTTTGGTTTATCTCCTTCCAAGTCCCAATTCACAAAGCCTAGAACATTGATTCAGTTTTAGGTTATTATCAATCCAACTCAATAGAGTTACTTAACTTTCCTAGACATCAACTTTTACCCATTGTTTTTCACTAAGCCTTATGGTTTTTAACTTGACTCCTAAGTGCATCATTTCCTCATTATTTATTACACTTACTCTCCCACTTAATGACCATCACACCCACCAAACATGTCCTTAATCTTATAACATCCAAACTTAATTATCCCCATCATTTCCTAACCTTAAACAAGGTTTTTGGTCCATACAGTGGCCTGTCCGAACTTGTGTCCGGACTTCCCAAGTTCGGACACAAGTCGAGACTCAAAACTGAAAACAGACGCATGTCCGAACATGTGTCCGGACTTCGGAAGTTCGGACATGGGTTGAGGAAAACTCAAAGTAGAAACAGGTACGTCCGAACTTGTGTCCGGACTTCCCAAGGTCAGACACAAGTCGAGACTCTGAAAATTTCACGCAACAGGGCCTGTCCGAACGTCCATGTCCAGACGGATGTTCGGACAAGGCAAAACACTCATTTTCTAAGCCTTCAAACACTTAGCCAATTTTCACCAAACTTCTCCTAAACCTTCATAATGTCTTCTAACTTCATTTGTCACATTTACACCCTCATACAACATCCCACAAAACTCATTTTCTATCTCCTTAAACACTTACTCACTTCATACCAAAATTCCTACACTTATGATATTTTCTCCTTGGTTTTCTAAGTGGTGTTTCATACCTATGACTGCCACTATGCCAATAATGTTCCCTCACTACTACAACATCATCTCCCAAGCATCTTTTCTTGCGCTTTCCAAGGTTTTCCTTAAATTCTAAACCCTAGTTTCTCCCTAAACCACCTAAAAGTTTTATGCTCTTTTACTTCAAACTTACTAAAGTTTTCTAGCTTCTTTTATCAACATTTACCTAAGTCCTAAACACCCAAGTACATCCTTTTCGATTCCTAAATCCTTCATGGTGATACCTAAGTCATTATAAGTCATTAAAACACCTTAATCTCACCCTTTTTCATCAAGACCACCTCTAGAACATCCTAGTACTTCCTTAGTCATTAAATCCCCTTAGAATATCTCAAACACTTAAGTTCTCCTTTAAATTTTTGCCATGGGTTCTCTAGTATATAGTACATCCTAACACTTGGTTTTTCTCCATCAAACAACCAATATCATTCAAATTCTCTTCACAACACCTTAACACACAATTTACACCGAAACTACACCACATCATCTTATAGCGCATAAACTTAAATGCTTGGCACTTAGGCCCTTAAATGACAATAATCTTAACCACTGAATCTCCACATATATTTGCCTTCGACCTGCGAATACACTCAACAAGGCTCCCATTGAAATAAATGCTTCTTGTAATTCACCTTGATATTCTTAAACTATCTCTTTTTCTCATTTGCTCCTTAGTCACAAGTTCACAAGTATAGTCATTGTTTCTCCTAGGTTTTCATAACACCTTCCCAATATAAACTCTACACTAAACTCATCATACACCTAATTCCCATTCCCTTAAACAACAAAACACCTTAAGATAAGTATTTTACCTTGTTCTCTCACAAGCTTCACAAGCTTTTCTCCTTAGATTTTTCTTGCCCAATCTCGGTCACCAATATAGTTCTCCTTGCCAATGTTCTAAACAATGTCCAATGATTCTAATGAGCACTAAACAACACCCTAACCTTAAGGAATAAAACCTAGGTTAAAAATGTGTTTTAAGGTTTTGAATTGATTGTTTTACCTTAGTTCCTCAAGACAAGCTTGGATATGAAGCAAGAAGGACCTCCTCTCTCCTTTGAAGAGTAGAAACAAGCTAGAACAAGGCATTAAAATGGAGTCCCATGAGCACTAATTTTCGGACATGTGAAGAAAATGGTGGAAACCTAGATTTCTTACACCTTTACCTTAAGAGAATGGAGAAGCCAATGGAGTCTCCAAACTTGAATTTCCTCCTCTAATGGTGGTTTTACTTGGCACCAAAGTGAAGCTCTTGAAGTTTTGAAAAGATATAAAGGAAGAGCTTGAGCTAACTAAGAAGAATATGTGATTTGTTTTGGTTTTGGGGCTAAAATGAGCAAGATGTGGGCAAAGCTAGATGGAGCTAGCATGGATTGTTCTTCACGTTAATGGAGAAGGGAGAGAGCAGCTCAAACCATGGGAAAACAAAGGAGAATGAAGGAGTGAGGAGAGAGAACTAATAAAGTGTGATATTTATGTAAAAGGTGAATAGTGCTTTTACTTTATAACTCTTATTTGCTTTCTTATTTGCTTAATGACTCATGAAGGTGGTGACTCACCTCATAAGAAACCGGCCCCCTTTTAATAATGAGGGTACTTAAGTCTTTGTGACCAAAGTCCACTTATATAGACTTATGTTATAAACTAGCTAATAATTTACTATTCACAAAACAAGGTACATTGTTGTGAAAGTTTTGATTTCCCATTGATATAGACTTCCAAATGTGATACTATATAGTACACATGTTAATTAAAGAGTAATGATGGACATTTAGCCATTCAAAACTCATTTACAAGACAATTTTTCAAAAACGTGCTTTAAGACTCCTTAAAGCACATTTTGTGTTTTAACTTGTTTTCAAGCTTGGTTTTCTTTGGTAATTGATTTAAAATGACCATTAGGATATTAATAAGGTCTTAGAACAATATTTGGGTACTCTCCCAAGTCTCTCCAAGCTTAGAGCACGTTTTTGCTTAAACTGCTCTTTTGGTGTTTCCTTATATTTTCTTTGATTAGAAATGTTTCTTAAGGCATTATTTAGCCTCCTTATATCTTAGTTTATCATTTAAACACCATATCTATGTTTGGGGTATTTCAACCCCGTACATGGCCATACACCGTAAAGTTTTCCCTTTGCTTCCGCAGGTTCAAGCTGGTTTTGCCTTGGGACCATTGATAGTCGCACAAATTATTCAGAGCCTGGATTCATGGCCCAAATCAAAGGATACCCCTTACTTCTTCGAAGGAAGCATTCACCTTCTGCAAGTTTGGCTTCTCGAGCGGCTCAAGCTGATTCCCGAGTACAACCAAATGTTCACGATTCAGCATCTTCCTAGAAGACGTACCCCCGAGGAGCCGGTTGACGGGTGGCCGGCCTTTTTGAACTCCATACGGCAGGGACATCAAGTCCGATGGACGGTCTCATCTTGGAAAATTGAAGGAGTTCGAATGTGTGGAGGCTATTACGGAGGGATCTCGTTACCCGGTTTTGAGAACTTTCATGTCATCCACCCGTGGCGTTCCAGCCGTCAGATTGGGCGAGCCCAGAGCCGACCCAAGGGTTCGTTATATGAAGCGCCAAGGAAAGCATACGATCATGAGGCTCTTCACGCAATCATGATGGATCGACTCGAAGGGGAAGTTCAAGTGGTGAAGCCCCTAGCACCTGAAGACTTGGAGCTCTCAGCAAGTTACCGGAAATGGCTATACGGTCGAAAGGAGGAGGTAGATGCATTCAAACGAAGAAAGGAGGGGGTAGCCGAGCCAAGAGTTGTCAAGAGGAAGCTTGCGTTTTAGACATTTAATCCTAGGCATTTTTGTTTTCTTTGAACTCTATAAATTGTTCTTCTTTTAATTTCGAGATGAATAAAGAGAATATTTTGTTTTGCATAGTTTTCTTTTAAATTACAATTAGTTTTCGGAAAGAAAGAAAAAAAAGGAAAAAAAATGGGCATCCGTGACCCCGGACGCGCCGTCCGTGGCCCCGGACGTTGACTCAGACGCGCCCGTTTGACCTCCAAACGACGCCGTTCCACTTAGTGTCTTCCCCCAGCCGATTCAAATCGGGAATTCGTCCCAAAAGCTCCATTTTCATCCCAGCACTCACCATTTCCAAAACCCTAACTTCTCTCCTCCATATCTCACTCGTTTCTTGACCAAATCACTCCATTCCACCGCCATTTTCACAAAACATTCCTCTTTCAATTCTGAGCATTTCCATACCAAATCTCCCCATTTCGAGCACTTACGGGGGCAGAAAGTCACGTCCGAAATCGAGTCCGGGGAGGACTGTTTTCATCCGATTTTGGTGCCTTCCCAACTCCCAATCCAAAATATTCTTCCACCATTGTATTTGGGTAAGTTTTCTCTACATTTTGACTACTCATTTGTCCATTTTGGTGAAGAAACGAAGAAAAACGAAATTTGGAGCTAGGAAGAAGACGACAATGGTGGTTCTCGGGTCAAATTTTCAAAGTTTGATTTTTTATGTTTTAAATGGCCAACTAGCTTTAAAAGGACATTTTAAAACGTGAAAAGTTCGTTTGGAAGGTTAAAACTGCTTGTAATTGCCAAAAGTCGCCCGTTTTCGTTTAGTGCGTTTTAAGTGCGAAATGAGGTTCCTTACGTTTCTAGCTCGTGGAATGTTTAAAATTTGCATGAATGGTAGATCCTAGGACTGATTATATGGTGTGGAGTGCATTTGAGAGCACGGGATTCATGAAAATCTAGGGGAAACTCTGTCAAAATTCCTGCAGAATTATATGTCTTTTGTCTCGTTGAATTCTCAGGCATACCATGGAGGGTCGTAGGAGTTCCCGTGGGGTAGCTGGGGCTGGGGCATCAGGCTCTCAGCCACGTCGCAGGCGCCGAGAGACATCCCCTACCTATGACCATACCCGTTTCAGAGGAGCTCAGCAGGAGCGCTGGTTCCATGAGAATCAAGATATTTCCATCCAGCAGGAGCATCTCTTCAGCGATGAGGTGATTGCCACTTTTGATCTCGATCACCTGCTTCAGCACCTTCACTGGGTGGGGTTGCTTACTTGCCCGAGGAGCTATGTCAGAGAGTTAGTCATAGAGTTCTATGCTAACTTGGACCAGGACGATACTGGGGCTGTGGTATCTTATGTGCGTGGTCAGCCCATTACTGTGGGCTTGGATGATTTTGTGCACTTTTACGGCCTGCATCCTAGCGACCCTGAGCATAGAGGGTTCGAGACGATAGCAGCGTCAGAGAGTGAGGCGCGCCAGTTTTACCTACAGCACTCCACCTTGTCAGAGCGTGTTCGCTCTTCTACGAGGGATCAGCCGAGGAAGCAGGTGATCCTTCCCTCTACTCTACCCACCGCTTTAGACAGGGTACTCCTGGAGGTTCTGTCTCATAACGTGCTGCCAAAAGCACGCAATGATGTCTCCTTGCTTCCTCATGAGGTACATTCAGCATCCACCTGATTCAGAGGAGGGTTTGATCCCGCTATTGGTCTTGATGAGAGACCACCTGATGATAGCAGCCCGGGCCGGTTGCCACGCCTTAGTGTACCCGAGTTTCATTCAGTGGCTATGCGAGTGCGCATGGGTCCCGATGGGGAACGATGATTGGGAGCCTTTATATCCCACCTACACCATGGAGATGCTGAGATCCCTTGGCTACTCAGCTGACCAGGGATGGGCTTTCCCGCAGCAGGCCAGAGTCTTTTCCCAGAGGCCGGTCCGGCCCAGACAGAGACAGCAGGCACCGGAGCCCGAGGACATCCCACACCATGAGGACCTGTTAGGAGGATACACTACCAGGGTGAAGGGTCGAGCTACATGGGCACCGAGTACCCTACACCACTCTCCTCCTACTACGCCCTACCGCCTCCACCACCGTAGCCGGCTACGCTTGAGAGCTTGCAGAGGGATATCAGATCTCTTCACATTACTCAGGGTCGTATGGAGCGTAGGAGATACGCATGGAGGGCGTATGGACGATTTCATGACTCATATGTACTCGGTCTTCCCACGTCCAACTCCTCCACAGCCGTAGTTTTAGGACTACGTATTTTCTCTATGTATTTTATGATTAGGATGCAGTCTTTTCTTTTAGCTGTATTGCCTGACATGAGCTCTCTTTCGATGTTTTTGTGCTTTGACATTTGCTGCATGTTTCGTTTAGTGTTATTCGAGAAATCTCTTGCATGTAGAAAATCATTGTCCGTTATTACAGGTTAGGTATGCATCTTTGTTGTCAAAACATGGTCATAGATAAGTCATCTCATCATTCCACCCACCCTCATCATAACCCTCATATGTGTCTCACCAATCCGCTTTCTCAACATTTCACTAAATACATAAAGCCCAAAATTTGTTGTTAAAAAATCACCCTTCACCTCTTCACAGGAATATCTCATCACCATTACACGCACAGCCATCCTCCACAAATAACTTGGGTATCCAAGAGGTTTGTTAAGTGAACCCCACAACAATACTGGGGGCAATCTGAGTTAAGGAACGATAATGTTTATTCCTTTTGTTTAAATGTGCAAACAAGTCTCTGAGGGTACACTTCGCGAGAGTACCTTGAGTGGTAAAGCCAAGAGCGAAAGAGCGTATCATTTTTACACGACTCCAGATAGGTCACATTCAAAGGTGAGGTAAACGGCATGACTCCAAACGAAGGAGATAATTTGTAAATTTACGCTTAAACCTGTGAAAAGTAACAAAGAACAGATACACAACTATTAGGGATGACGAAGCACCTAGGTACAGCATCACACAGCCAAAAGCTTGTGAACCCTGACATTACACCCTAGGCACCCCCGCTGAGCGTTTCATATATGACCTCTTTTACAACCCTACAAACTCCACGAAATAAGCCAGCCAATGATGAATAATCGACCTAGTGACCAAAGGAAGCAAGGAGCCCGACTTCCGAACAACAACTTCACAGGTCCAAAGAAGCAAAACTGCTACCAGCATGACGAAACGATCCGCAAACGATCCCAAAGTGACACAGGATCCAATGAGCTAACATCAAAAACAGCTCTCAAAGTTTAAAGCCGGGAAACACAAGAACCCCGAAGGAAAGGAGATTCAAAGAAAGGCAAATCTGAAAAGCCTCGAAGAAATCCAAAATCGGAAAAAAGAGAGAAGATGTAAGGAACAATCCAAAAGTTCCAAGTTCCGAGTTCACAAGCGAAGTCATCACGAAGTAGCCAAACGACTTCCACGCAAAGAAGACAAGTCCGAGAGACGGTGCAAGTTGCAGCTTTGGTCATCCTTAAAGCTCCACATATCCTAAACATTCCTCCGCTATCCTGCTGTCATTCATCACACCTCATAGCCACGTTATAAGCTCAAAAGACTTCCGACTTAGTAGTTGTGTATCCAATCATGTGAAAGTAACAGGTTGAATGCGTAAATCTAACAAATGTCAAATTCAATGGTTGAGAAGTTGTGACCGTAAGCGAGAAACGAGTGGAAACACCAAACACGTCGAGTGTAGGTTAGAAGCACCACATCAAAACATAAGCCATGACCTTGTAAGGATAAGACTTGTTCACACGTTTAACCAAAGAAAATACTGGGGCAATTGTTGGTTCCAACAATTGTTGTGACAACGCCAATTGGAACCCAAAGCTCAAACACCACCGCCATCGTACATCACACAGGCCCGTCCTAAGCCCTACCTACACATCCAAACATTCACAGGCCCGTCCTAAGCCCTACCTCCACATCCAAACATTCACAGGCCCGTCCTAAGCCCTACCTCCACAGTCAAACATTCACAGGCCCGTCTTGAGCCCTACCATATCCAGTTTGACATAAACCCTAATCCTTCTACATCCATTTAGACCCATCATACATTTTACTCACTTTCACTTAGAATAACCTTTAGGCTCGGCATAAGACCTAGACGCATCCTTTAGGCTCGTCATAAGACCTAGATCCATCCTTAGGCTCGTCATAAGACCTAGGTCCATCCTTAGGCTCGTCATAAGACCTAGTTGCATTCCCTTAGGCCCGTAGTAAGACCTAGCATTACCTTTTAGTTTACCCACTCTCGTCAAACACATTGCATTCATCTCATCCATATAGGCTCGTCATAAAACCTAGTTGCATTATCTAGGCGCGTCACAAGACCTGGCGACAGAAAGTTGGCGAGGTGATGGCAATAAATCCTCCTTTTGCGATGTCAACTTATTTTTGGGATCAACGAATGGTGGGCGAAGGCAATAAGTCCCCAGGGTTTTTCCCAGGAGTTATCCCTGCACACCGGCTTGGGGGGCGATGGCAATAAGTCCACATTGGGTCCAGCCAGGAGCATTGGCACGGGTTTCAGTCCCCAGAAGCATCCGAGCATCATCAGCATCATTAGCATCGTTACCATTTCAGCATTCTTACATTTGCATGCACTCACAGTTTTCACATCCCAGGTAGTCAACGCCTTAGAATCGCTTGACATTGCTTTATTACAGGTAGTCAACGCCTTAGAACCGCTTGACATTATTTCATTTTCGTCACCTAGGTAGTCAGCACCTTAGAATAGCTTGACACATTTTCACTTACAGGTAGTCAGTGCCTTAGAATAGCTCGACAGCATTTTATTGCTTAGGTAGTCAGCGCCTCTGAATAGCTGGACGTAGTCAACGCGGTTTCGTACAACATGGAGGATTTTGTGGAATCCAAAAATTTGGGGCATCACCAAGCATCAACCAGACTTTTCTCATCCACTACAAAGTCTAGTTGACGGGGGCAATCTGTTATACCCAAAATTTTGACCCCCTAGTTAGGGTCTACGAGATTTTGGTGTTGTGAGGTGCATTTAATCGAGTAATGAGGGATTCCGGCTCGATCGGCGCATCCAGGGCATGAGGAGCAGTTTCGTCATTGTCAGGGGTGTTTTTGTAATTTTTAAGGCTCTTGGGACCTCCTATAGGCTTTCTCTCTCCGAAAGAGGCCCAAATCAGCTTGAAATGCTTTGATATTTTAACCCATGATAGAGGATGACATTCAGCATAATGGCATTAGAATTTTGATTTTTTGAATTTCCAATAATTTTCTAGCAATTTCTGACTGAATCTGACGAGAAATTCAATTAAAAATATTCCAACATTTAAAAAATCCGATTCCACTTCAGAAAATTCATAATTTCCATCCTTGACACGTGGTTAAAATTTCACAGCAAAATTCCTTTGGGAAGTCATTTAATTAAAATATCAAAAAATCTTACTTTTACTAGATTTTCTTTATCTTTAAGAAAGTCTATATAAAGGATAGGTTTTTTTTTGATAAAATCAGAACCTCATATGCTCAAGAACCCTAGGGAGTCAGAAAACACAGCCTCCTCTCTCTCTCATGTTTTCCAACACCTGGCCACCCAAATCACACCGAAAATCCCCCGAAATCACCATCTAAACACGTTTTCCAATCCCCAAAGCACCAATAATCATCAAAACCCCACAAAAACATCACTAAAACGTGAAGAACAGCAAGAACAACCAACCACCAGAAGCTCGGGTCGAAAATCTTTCGGGTCTTCCACAAACGGAGCCCTCCACGAATCCCGGTGTGAAGAATCGTTGTGAATCCGAAGGTAAAACAGGTAGAAATCCCACTTTCCTAACTATCCACGACCTTATCAGTCTTGCCTCAAAATTTGGGCTTAAACTAACACTTTTTGTTTCTGTATTGCTGATTGTTTTAGCTACTGCCTTGTTACTTGTTTGCTAAGTTTCGTATTAATTTTGATGTCAAATTAAGTTCTTTCAGTTACTAACGTGTTTAAAATCTTTCAGGCTACACACCCATAAAATTTGAGCTCAAAACACCCTCGGGAACCATCGAAAACCCACTGTCTGGGTTGTCCATGACCTCGACTCATTGTCCGGGACCACACGGAGGGTTGTCCGTGACCATGGATACCCACCGACGGTGGCGGGATTTTGTATTTTTCAATTTTTCAAATTTTAGGGTTTCTGTCAGTACATGTCCGGGCCCACGGACACCCTGTCCGTGGCCCCGGACTTTTCAAGTTTGTGTTTTTATTTTAGTTATGTTTTCGAAATCACCTAATTCAACTGGGGTCCGTGGTCTCGGACATTAGGTCGTGGCCACGGACGTAATTAAAATTTGACCTAATTCTGCCTCCGAAACCCTAGTTTAGGTAACTTTGAATTTCACTTTAATTTTCTGTCAAAAAACGTTAAAAAATAAAAAAAAAACAGAAGCGCGCACCTAGTTAAAAACAACTTTGTAGAAAGCCGTAAATAAACCAAGTAGAGGAAAAACGTCCTAGGAAGGGTAATGAAAGTAATTTCAACCCTAATTAAGTCGAATATCAAGCCCCCGAACCCGAACTCTCCTTTCCTAATTTGATCTAGGTTAAAATTAGGTGGCGACTCATAATAGGTTCCAGTGAGCTAGCTTAGGTTTTAATTTTTGTTATATGACATAGTTATTAATCTTAGGTTATAAGTGGACCTAAAACCCGGTTAGATCCTAATCAACTTAATCAACAGAGGATAGGGTTTAAAAATCGAGGCTCACACTGAGATCTTCCCTCAACCTTTCCCAAACATGGAGGATGAGCCTTGTACGTTCCAGCATTCTGAGATAAGAGAAGTTGCTCTTCCTCTAAACTCCACTTCAGAGCAGAACACCACTCATGAACAAATCTCCTCTGAAAACAGTCTGAACAAGCCCAAGAGGTTCCACCACCCAGGACATCCACACGCCCACATAATTTCCCATCCAAATACAGTGACTATGTTTATTCCACAAGCATAGACTATTAAGACCTTTTCTCCTCCATCTCAAGAGAGAGGCTCGAACAAAGAAATTTAGCACCTCAATTTCATACCATTATCAACACCCTAACCAACCACCTTATTTCTTTTACCATTATTTTGGCTCCATTCATCAGGGCACAAAGAAAATCATAAACCACATCAACAACCTAAGTCAGCCTCCAGATTATTAGATTTCTAGCAAAGACCCCAACTGGATCTGAGCTATGGCCCAAGAATTCAATGCCCTTAGAGAAAATCAAACCTGGTCAATAGTGAACTGGCCAAAAGAGTAGAAACCTATTAGTTGTAAATGGTTTTGTAAGACGAAACTCAAACTAGATGGAACCTTAGAAAGATTTAAGGCACAGTTGGTTGTCCGTGGTTTTACACAAAAACAGGGTCTAGATTTCAAGAAACTTTTTCTCATGTAATAAAACTCACCACGGTTGATGCTCTCATCATAAACGTAGTTAAAAAGTGGTGAATCCAAGATCAACTAGATGTAAATAACGTCTTCTTACATGAAGATCTCCATGAAGACGTTTAGATGTCTCTAACCCCAGGGTTAAAAGTTGAAGAAGAAAATAAGGTCTGCAAACTCCACAAATCTCTTTATGGCCTAAAGCAAGCTTCATGCCAATGAGAAACTTTCTAATTTCCTAAAACACCTTGACTTCAAACATTCCCAAAATGATTACTCCCTCTTTGTTAAGAAAAAGAAAAGCAACATAACACTTCTAGGTATTTATATGGATGACATCCTTGTGGTTGGAAATGAAGGAAAAGTAGTTCAACATCTAAAAAGGCAACTTGATAAAGAATTCAAAATAAAATACTTAGGTAGATTAAAATATTTTCTTGGTATGGAATTCTTAAAAACTGATAATGGAATCATTATGTCTCAACAACGTTATATTAACCAAATCCTAGATGAATTCCATATGCGAGACTGTGAGCCTTTTATTTCTCCCCTTCCTCTTAATCTAAAACTATACAAAGACATAGATTCTAAATTATGAAATCCCACCTTGTACATATGTCTAGAAGGAAAATTGAACTTCCTTACAAACACACGTCCTGACATAGACTTTGTTATCCAGTTTCTTAGCCAATTCCTTCAGTTTCCCACTACACAACATTACGGCTGCTTAGCACACTCTCTTATATAAAAGGCAGTGAAATACCCTGAACTTAAATATAGAGATTAAAATTATTTTAATAAGTATTTAAGGGCCTAATAATGCCTAAGTAATATTAGTAAGGAAGATAAATCCAAAAGAAATGAAGAAACGCTTAAAAAGTGAAAAACGCTAAATAAGCGTTATATAACCATAGGATGTACGAGACCTCGGTTAGCGTATTATATGGATTCCTAAGGCTTATTCATGCCTAAATAATATATGGGAACAATTCCCAAATAAAACGGATCCATAAAATGGATTAAAACCATAAACGAACCTTAAAGCGTGTTTTCTGAGGAAACTGGGAAAACGCGACTTTAAGCGGGTTAAATAGACTCGTAACAACTTTGGTCAACCAAATTGTCATTAATAAACACTAATGAAGGTCTAGAGCCAATAAAATCAATTAAACGAGAAAATAGTGAAAACTGTAAAAAAACGGGTAATTGTGGGGTGTAAACCGTAATAAGAACAAACTAATGTGTCCCACTTGCAAATAAAAATTAAAAATCTGTAGGATGTTGTGTGTGTGGCCGATTTGCCTTCTCTCTCTCACTTATATTAATTCTTTCTTATTCACTACAAGACAAATAATAAAATAAGCAAAAAGTAAAAAGTAAGAAAGTACATTACCTCACTTGTGAGACTCTCTCTCCTATTCTCTCTTGTAACCCACGTTTTGCTCCCTCTCTCACCAGCTTCTTCTTCTTCCTCCCAGCCTAAAATGGTGATTTGAGCAGCCCTTCCTCAACCCTCTCTTCACCTCCATTTTTAAAGGCTTAAATAAGCTCCAAATATTATAAAAATTGTACCATTGAACTCCCCTCACTTAGGAGACCAATTCCCTCTTTTCCAAATTCGAAAATACCCAACTTCATCTCCATGGGTATTCCTCATTTGAAGGTTTGAAACCACCATTGGAAGCCTCTCCTTCGTCTTGGTGTTTAGAGGTAAAAAGAAATTCAAAAACCCACCATTTCTAGCTCTTATGTGCATTATGAAAATTTCCAGATTTTGAATGCCTTGTTCCTTGTATTCCAGCCGGTTTTGGCTTCTTCTTTGGGCTAGAAATATTTCCCTCTTGCTAACCAAGGACTCCATCTACTCATTGGAAGGTAATACTCCATTTTAACCGTAAACTAGTACATGAACCCTAGGCTAGTTAAGGGTGGTTTTCTAAGTAGTTGTGTGTATTGGTATGGGCTGTAGCATTGGAGTGTGAACTCCATTTGGGACCAAGAACAAGAAGGAAGAAAGGAAAGAGAAATAAGAGAAGGAAGAAGGGAAGGAAAGAAAGAGAAAACTCACAAGGAGAATGCTCTTACCTTGAGATGGTTGATGTATTGTATTGTAATAGATTTTAAGTATTTAAAAATGAGTAATGTATGTAGTATGAGTAGTAGTGATGTAGTGGTGTAATGGAGAACAGAATAAAACAGTTTTGAAGTCTTTTAAAAAATGTTTAAAAGCTTGGGAGAACAATGGGTAATGTATGTGTATGTGTAGGAAAAATATTGTGTTGTAGTGTGTATAAATGAGTGTGAACTGATATGGGAATTGTGAGCTGAAATGATGTGTGGGCGATGTCAAAAATATAGGGGAGACTATGTTCAAATTTGTCTAGGAATTTGGGAACTTAGTTGTGTAAGAAGAGGAAATGACCTAGGTAGTAACTAGGTGTATTTGAAGAGTTTAAAGTGAGTGATTAATACTTTGAAAACAGATTTGAAAAGGATTTAGGTAATGATAAGAACTAGGATGTAAAGTAATGCATTTTGAATGCTAGGAGTAGCATTAGTTGAAGGAATGTTGGAGGATAGAAGTTAAGGTGAAAATCTGTAGCATAAGAGGGAAAACAAAATCTGTGTAGCATTAGTGAAATGGAAACTAGTACAAGTGTTGAAGGGAAGTGAAGAAAAATTGTGTATGTGAATGTAGAAATGAGTAAGGAATTTAGAGCATGATTGAGGAGTGTTTTAAGGTGTTTAAACATGTAGGAAGCATGTGGAAATGATTAGGAAAAGATTGGGTGAGAATTGAGGTGAATTTGGAAATCAAAGTAGATAATTAAAAGGGGGTTCTGCCTATCCAGCGACCTACCCAAGACTGGGTCGGTCGGGCTGAATTCTGTAACTCGGGTGCTTTCTGCAGCCGACCCACCCAGGCGACCTACCCAGAGTGGGTCGGTCGGCCTTTAAAAAAAATTAAAATTAAAATTAATTAGATAAATAAATATATATATATATATATATGTACATACATATATAAACACATATTTATGTGTATAAGTGGGGCATTAGTGCTAAAGTAATAAAGCTAAGAAAGTTAAGCACACATGAGTAAAACTAAGATTAACGGGATAACGGGGTGAGTACAGGAGTAGTAATTATGTATGTATTGTAATGCTTAGTATTAATTGAATCATTTGACATGTAGTCATTGGTTCGAGAATAAGAATCGAGGAACAAGAGTGAACAAAAGGGACAAGGGAACACCCGGTAAAGTAAATTCCGGTAAAAGGTATGATTTCTTCATGCTCTGTATCCTAACCTGGTTACCCCGATTTGTGTGCTTATTTGATCACCTAAAAAAAGATAAATGCATGAATCGGACTTATTGCACTTACTTGTGCTTGCTTATTATTGTTCTTGATATATTTGTCTTGAACATTAGTTTGTATAATTCATGAAATGAATGGATGCGAATGAAATGTATTTGTACTGTGTAGTGTACTTGTGTAGAGTATTATACCTTGTATGGTTGTGTATGTGTGTATTGTATTATTGTGGTTGGATGTGTTGACTTCTACTAATTCCTAACTACCTAACTTCTAACGTAAGTATTGAGTAAATTGGAATGAGTAGAAGTCCGATATAGTTTCGGCCACGCGTGAGGATGAGGAGACACGAGAGGTTGGATCTGATTCCTGGTTCTTTAACTGATTCATGGCCCAAACCCCTTAAATGGGTAGCATCCTGGATTGGTGAACCAAGTAAGCCCGGTGGTGGGACAGTGTAGTCCCTACCCAGAGGTCCCGACGACTTGACTTGAGTAAGTAGTAAAGTAAAGTAATAGTATTGTATGTGTAATGGTCTTGGCTGGTGTAAGTCATTGACCCCGAGTAAAAGATAATCCCCACCCGATTAACCCGGGTGGACCAATGAAGCTAACAATTACGGTGTATTGGGTATGTATGGTGTATGTAGTGCGTATGTGTATTTCGGAATAAGGTAAGTATGTATTGGATGGTTTACACTGTGTTCCTTGTATATAATGAAGTGTATGAATGTATTCCTTGCGTAAAGTGTTGTAGTATTGTGTATAAGAGCATGTATGCATGTATGTTTGAATAAAATGAATTGCATGTATTCGACCAAGTGGTCGGCGTACCCTTGCTAGTACGCGGGGTATGCGAAAGTCATATTCAGCGTAAGCTGACCCCCTAGGGGAACGTTTTTAGTGCGCAGGTACCCGAAGCGGATATGGTCAAGGTAAGAGACCGATGGCTACACTTGGATAGTTAGAAGTAGAATGTAGAAGCGTACTAAGTGGCACACCCCTTGTACTTAGAAAGTAAGTAGTTGTGAGGAATGGGTAGTGGTTACACTCTTAATGAGTATTTATGAAATTGAAAGAGGTGTTCTATTTGTATAAGGATCTTAGTAAACTCGGTGTGTTGTATTATTGTATTGAACTTATGGAGTATTGTAATGAATGGGAAGTTCTAGCATTTGATTCGGTAATTGGAGTATGTATTGTAAGTGTGTAGTAATCGGATATTCCGGTCCATCAGACCGATGCTGTATGTAGTAGGAGTAGCCTTGTTAGTCACGTGGGTGACTAACAGCATTGTATCACCCACCGTGTGTGTGTAAGTATCCGCTGCGTGAATCTGGATGTGTAAAGAGATTGGACGGTAATGACGGTATTAGCGGCAGGGGTGTTACACAGGCAGTTCCACCCTTGCTCTCCTTTTCAACAAAACCAAAGCTTTGATTTACAAGCTTATTGTGATTCCGATTGGTCTTCTTGTCCAATTACTCACAAATCAATTTTTGGATATTACATCCACCATGGAGATTCCCCCTTGAGTTGGAAATATAAAAAGCAAACATCAATTTTCCTGTCTTTGCTGAAGTAGAATACAAGGCGATGCGCCAAGTAATCGGGGAATTGAGTTGGTTAAGTAGACTTCTAAGTGAAATTGGAGATTCTAACCTAACCCCTATACCCCTAAAGTGTGATAATCTTGCAGCAATTCACATAGCTAGGAATCCAGTTTCACTCGAACATATTAAACACATAGAACTAGATTGCCATTTTGTTCGTGAGAAACTGCAATGAGGTCTTATACAGGTTCAATATGTTCTGAGCACCCACCAGCTAGTTAATCTGATGACCGAGCCATTAACAGGTAAGAGTTATCAATACTCTTTCACACCTTTAGAACTATAGGATCAACATAGATAGTGACAACATTACAGCGGCCCTGTCAGTGGACAAACATTGCAGCGAAACAATCAACGAGTTCTCTTTCTACTACACTTTGACAGCACAAAAGAGTACTCTTTGAGAGGGGATATCAGGATAATATTGATATCAGAATAATACTATTACATATGGGTTCATAGGCTATATTTAGGGTACACATATTTTATATTTTTGTAGGCATCTTTACTCATGAATTTTTATTCTCTTATTAGCTCGGTCTGTTGACCATTTCTTTTTCAGCTTTAGTTAACAGACTATATAAGTCTATTTCAGTTTACAATACTCATCAGTCGACTTCTTCTCTGTATTGAGGACAAATCCTTCTCCTTCTTTGATTCAACAATATAAAGGTTTTTCTTTGAGTTAATCAACAAATTGACACAATTACACGTGTATATTGATTTCATTAAATTTGCTGAACGTGCCGAATAATAAAATGGTTTTTCTTTAAGTTAGTCAACAAATTGATACAATTACATGCGTATATTGATTTCATAAAATTTGATGACTGTGCCTAATTGCAGCCACGGTGATCTGCAGGTCCTAGCTACGTACAATGCTGCCTAAAACAACTGGTCAGAGGTGGCCACAGTTTGTTGGTGGTGAGTTGCAGTCCAAAAGCAGTCACGGTGGAGCTCAAGGTTGAACCCTTTCAGACACGCTTTGCAGGTCTCAACCTTGATTTACACGGGAAGCCACAAGAAGATGTTGGTGGTGACGTAGCAATGTTGGAGGTGAATGTGGTGGCAACGGTGGCGATTGTGGTAGCGACCTCGGTGTGATTGCGATGGTGATGTTGGTGGAGTTGGGAGAGGGCGGAGAAAAAACACATAAATGATGAGATTGTGGCGGATTTATGGGTGAATAAAGTATTTTGGCAGAAGATTGAAGTCTATTATAACACGATTGGTTATAAAAAACTTCTTATAACACGGTCAGTGAAAATTGTGTTATATTAATACAATGTATTTCACGGTTACTTAACAACCGTGCTAAAAAATATACTCTCAATATTACATTATTGTTTCACATAATATAACACGGTTAGCTTATCTAGCCAAGTTGTAAAGAGTTTTATAACACCATTACCATATAACTTGTGTTATGTATCCTATGATATAAACTATTTTTTCTACTAGTGAACTTTTCATATGAATGTTCATAAATTTCTTCAACGGCATCAATGAAATGTGAAGCAAATGACCAACATCTTGTGGAGGGTGATTTTTTGAGATGGGGGGGGGTCTATCTAATTCGGGTCCTGACTAAGAAGCCTAGATCCTAAAAATTTGCCATTCGGTGGAGGGGTGAAAACCCGTTTTTTTATGGCAGCCCTCAAATACCTAATAAATTGTCCGTCTTTCCCAGAAAGCGTAAGGGAGAGTGCTAGTGAGCACTACACCCGCTCTCAATGGGCTCGACGCGGACTTATGTCCTATAGGAGGAAATTGACTAGAGTCGCCACCTAGTTTGACCTAAAGAGCTAGGAAGGGAGGAGGAGGGTTCTAAGAACCGTTAATTGACGCTGAGATTATTGCCTATGAATAAGACTTATCTGGTCATGTCAGATAGATTATGTGTGGGTTTGCATCGGGTTACACCCCTTAGAAGTTGCAACGACCATGACTTTAGATTGATGCACGAGGAAACCTCGGTCTCTAATTGTCAGGATTGCCTTCTTTCAAAACCTTATTAGAGAGATTCATTTCAAAGGGCCATAAGGATTAGGACAAGAAGAGAGAAAGAGAGTGGATGAGGCGAGCTTTTCTGCCATGCTAGCGCCAAGAAGAAGAATTGGTGAATTCGGATGAGTATAGAATGAAGACTTGAGAAAAGTTTGAGGTTGAGTGAATAGACAAGACTTGGAGTCTTATGGTTTGGAGTTTGTGGGGGCCGAAGAAGGGGTTTGAGTGTTTTGAGAGATATGAGAGCCACCTTAGAGGGGGAAAATGGTTTTTTGTTTGAAATGGGATCGCCTAGATTGGTTGCCTACGTACTCAACTCCCGTTGAGATCAGATCTTACGTAGTTCACGGCTTTGGGATTTTAAAGGTTTTTGAGATGTTTAAAGTTTTAGGAAGTTTCGGATTTGATATGTTAGTCTGTAAGACGCTCGGGTCTGTGAGACATTTAGGATGTTCAAGTAGTGAGAGGAATGAGATATCAAGATCTGCGAGACGCTCAGGTCTGTAGACGTTTGAATCTTAAGATGGTAGAGAGATTGAGATGTTCGAGTCTGTGGGGCACTCGGGCCTATGAGACTATTGAAGTTTAGAAGAAGTCTCGATTTGGGAAATGATGTGAGTTTGGAATTTGGTGTTTGGGTAATGATTTGAGTGTGTGTGACAATTTAAGTTTGGATAGAGATCCTGGGTTTTTCGGGTTTGGGGTTCCAAAATGGTTGAGGAAAATCATTTTGTTATGAAAGGGCGGATGATCCCAAGGGATCACCCTATGTACTCCCTCGAGCGTGACACTTAATTAGTGGTAAGTGTTGAGCCTCGAAAGATGGGGAAGTAAATTTATGTCAAAATATACGATATAGAGAGAAGTATCATGAATGGGATACTCTCAGTCAAATCCTACTAACGTCTCTAACTCTCGAGTTTTAAAAAGTTAAAAACCGAAAACGTTGAAATCAAGCGGAAGGGAGTTAGACGATTCTAAAATCTCGGCTGTAGCTAGGAAGGTCGTTACTTCCCTAGCGCCCCGCCTCGTAAAAATCTAGGCTACAATTAGGGGATGTTTATCACCCTAATGCCCCTCCTAAAGAGATCCGGATTGGGACAAGGAAGTGTTATACCCAAAATTTTGACCCCCCCTGGTTAGGGTCTACAAGGTTTTGGTGTTGTGAGGGGCATTTAATCGAGTAATGAGGGATTCCGGTTCGATCGGCGCATTCCAGGGCATGAGGAAAAATTTCGTCATTATCAGGGGCGTTTTCGTAATTTTTAAGGCTCCTAAGACCTCCTATAGGCTTTCTCTCTCCTCCGAAAGATGCCCAAATCAGCTTGAAATGCTTTGATATTTTAACCCATGATAGAGGATGACATTCTAAGCATAATGGCATTGGAATTTTGATTTTTCGAATTTCCAATAATTTTCTAGCAATTTCTGACTGAATCTGACGAGAAATTCAATTTAAAAATATTCCAACATTTAAAAAAATCCGATTCCACTTCAGAAAATTCATAATTGTCATCCTTGATATGTGGTTAAAACTTCACAGCAAAATTCCTTTGGGAAGTCACTTAATTAAAATATCAAAAAATCTTACTTTTACTAGATTTTCTTTATCTTTAAGAAAGTCTATATACGGGGATAGGTTTTTTGATAAAAGGGAAATCTCATATGCTCAAGAACCCTAGGGAGTCAGAAAACACAACCTCCTCTCTCTCTCTCACGTTTTCCAACACCTGGCCACCCGAATCACACCGAAAATCCCCCGAAATCACCATCTAAACACGTTTTCCAATCCCCAAAGCACCAATAATCATCAAAACCTCACAAAAACACTTCCAAAACGTGAAGAACAGCAAGAACAACCAACAACCAGAAGCTTGGTTCGAAATCCTTTCGGGTCTGCCATCAACGGAGCACTCGATGAATCCCGGTGTGAAGAATCATCAGGAATCCGAAGGTAAAACAGGTAGAAATTTCACTTTCCTAACTCCCCACGATATTATCTGTCTTGCCTCAAAATTTGGGCTTAAACTAACTCCTTTTCGCATCTGTATGCTAATTGTTTTAGCTACTGCCTTGTTACTTGTTTGCTAAGTTTCGTATTTATTTTGATGTCAAATTGAGTTCTTTCTATTACTAACGTGTTTAAAATCTTTCAGGCTACACACCCATAAAGTTTGAGCTCAAAACACCCTCGGGAACCATCGAAATCCCACTGTCCGTGGGCTGTCCGTGACCTCAGACTCGTTGTCCGGGACCACGGACGAGTCGTCCGTGACCACGGACACCCACAGACGGTGGCGGGATTTTATATTTTTCAATTTTTCAAATTTTAGGGTTTTTGTCAATACATGTTCGGGCCCACGGACACCCTGTCCGTGGCCCTGGACTTTTCAAGTTTGCATTTTTATTTTAGTTCTGTTTTCGAATCACTGAATTAAACTGGGGTATGTGGTATCGGACATTAGGTCCGTGGCCACGGACGTAATTAAAATTTGACCTAATTCTGCCTCCGAAACCCTAGTTTAGGTAGCTTTTAATTTCACTTTAATTTTCTATCAAAAAATATTAAAAATACAAAAAAAATCAGAAGCGTGCACTTAGGTTAAAACGACTCGTAATAAGCCGTAATTAAACTAAGTAGTGGAAAAACGACTTCTAGGGGTAATGAAAGTAATTTGAGCCCTAAATAAGTCGAATACCAAGCCCCCCCGAACCGAACTCTACCTTTCCTAATTTGATCTAGGTTAAAATTAGGTGGCGACTCATAATAGGTTCCAGTGAGCTAGCTTAGGTTTTAATAATTATTGTTTTATGACGTAGTTATTAATCTTAGGTTATAAGCGGATCTAAAACCTGATTAGATCCCAATCAACTTTAATCAACATAGGATAGGGTTTAAAATCGAGGCTCACAGACTGGCGACTCTGCTGGGATAACTTCTTAATTTTAACTTGTTTAATTTTAAGAAAGAGGGCTTAACTTGAAAATGTTTATTTATGGCTTTTATTACATTGTTTATTTACTTTTGTGCGCAATTTAAATTTCTATACCATTGTATCATACGAGAACGAGGGTCCACATAAACCAATTTCACCCCGGGACCCGTTTGAGGGTCCCTTGTCAGGGACTCACACCTTTTAGGTGATGTGAATAAGTGGGGGAAAAGAGGAGGGTGTCGTCTAACCACACCCCTTAATACCTGGGCTTTAGCCCCAAGCATTTTCCTGGCAGTACCCTTACCTAGCCCACTGTTTGGTCAGTCAAATACCCGACCGTAGACGCACACCTTTAGGTGATGTGAAAAAAGTGGGGAAGCCCAAAGGGAATAGCGTGCAAGCCCTATTCCTTTGTGTTGACCTGGGCCCGCGCCCCAAGCACCTCTTCGGACCGATCTATACCCATTGGACTGAATTATTTTGTGAGGACATTTGCATCACCTCCTTATGTAAGACTTCTGTGCATATGTTCTTTTCTCCTGGGCCTCAGGCCCAGTATCTGTATCAGTCCTTCAATGAAACATTTAAAGAATTCTGATAGTCCAAATACTTCTATCACCCCAAGACCAAAAACAAAAAAAAATCCTTTAGGCTGATTCTTGTTACAAGCCTGATTCTTGTAATACCCACTCGTAAGACCAACGAATCCTGCAACCCAAAAGTTTAGTCCAGGGCAGACTCTTCCAAACTTTTAGGTACGGTATTCATTGCAGCGCACTAATTTCCGCCTGTGTTTCTAAGTTTAGTCCTAGTCCCACTCCCGCAATGCTGACTTATCTTCATGCTTAAAACAGGCAGCACCCTTTGCAGCTAGGATGTCGTCTGGAGTTAACGATTGAAGTACTCAGCTCGCTGAGCTTGTGGACTTGATCGGGAAACTAGCTGAGTTAGAATTCATCCACATGAGTGCCTTGGAAGAGCTAAGCTCAGGATTTGTGTCGGCCACAAGGGAAGCGAGAGCTCTCATTCATACTCTCGGGGAAATCATCCCTTTAGATTTGGCCCCCAATGAAGACGGGGTCAAGTCACGGAGGAGAACCAGGAACCACAACAAGAGCAGGCCGTACAGGTGCCCATTGTAGATCTGCAGCAGCCGCAGAGTCAGATTCTGAGAGTGCTTCTAGGGCCCCCGCGGTTCCGCGGGCGGCATCTAGGCGCATATCCCGACCAGTTCTGTCGTTTCCACCTACTCACGCGCCACTCCACGGATAATTGTCGTAATTTGAAGTCTAAAATTTTGTTATTGGCCCAAGAAGGAAAAATCCATATTGCAACCCCAGTACTGGAGCTTCCCCACAAAGCCGAAAGGGAATTCACACCCATCGGTTGTCCTTTAAACCAGGCCTTTGAGGAGCTGCAGGACGAAGGGCTAATACGACCGCTCATTCCTTGCCATGGAGTGACACGAAAGGGGAGTAGGCTTAGTCAATTTTGCAGGTACCATCAGCTAGCGGGGCATGATACAAATGATTGCAAAGCGCTGAGACACCGGATCCAGGACCTCATCGATCAGGGATATCAGCGTTTGGATGACCTCGAGACTTCAGGATCCGAAGTTTAGTGTGCTGCCTTTACCGTTTTCTGGGATGACAAAAAGCCGGCACGAGGGGCAGGACGGAAGCCCACATCCACGGTTAGCTTTGTTCCAGCAAATGCCCACATTACCCGGCCGGGCAGGCACTACGGATCACCTGAAAAGCCGTCGCAAGGGGAAGAGCGAATGTTGTCTCCCCCGGTTGCTGGATAAATCCCAGGTGAATGAGAATTGCTTCAAAAGCTGAAGACAACAACCATCCCTATGGCAATGTGGTCTTTGCTTACGATCTCACCAGAGCACCGACGGGCCATTGCCAAACATTTGGGCGGGTCAGAGGAAAGTTTAGCCCCGGAAAGGATGGTCACCACACTTTTGCAAAAGCAGGAAGAGGAGATCAGTTTTCACAATAGCGAGATCTCCGAGCACTCGGGAAAAGCATTGTATATTACTGTTTGGTGCGGGGCCTTCAAGGTGCCAAAGGTCCTCATTGACACAGGAGCAGACGTCAGCATCTGTCCTCTGAAAGTGGCAGAGGGTATGGGTTACGACAAGTTTGAGTCTTGTCAAATAGTGCTACGAGGGTATGATGACAACCCAAGACATGTCTTCGGCCTACTGGATCTTCCACTCAAGTTTGGGACGGTTATTCATCCAGTGAAGTTCTTGGTTCTGCAAATTCCCCATTCTTTCAATCTGATTCTGGGACGGGATTTCCTTCAAGATTTGAAGGCCGTCCCTTCTACGGTGCATCAATGTTTGAAGTTCAAAAGAGACGGGAAGGTTCATGTCGTTAGGGGTGAACCACATCAGAAGGAGTTGCCTGTTTGCATGGTTGAAGAGGAGGGTGCGTCCCATCTAAACAGGTTTAGCGTTGTGTACCAGAGCAATCTGACCCAACTTCTCTTCAGAAACTTAAAGTTGGGCCAGGGAAGGTTATCATGGAGAAGTATGGTTATCAAGAGGGTAAGGCCTTGGCAAGGATCTTCAAGTAATCCCAGACGCCTTGTCTCCGGCAGCGAATCCTGGTCGTCAAGGACTCGGTGCGTTAATGGACCCATCTTTCATTTCAGCAATTGAACTATCGTCTTTGCACATATGCTCATGTTCTCCATGTTTGCAGGATACGGTAAGAGTGGTAGAGGAGGAGGCGATGCCCGATTGGATGTTCCTTGAAGAATAGGTCGTGGGCTAGGGGTAGTTAGCCATTTACTTCCCGCTTTGGGGTCATTAGGAGCCATTGTTATTTTCCTTTGGTTGTTTTACATAGTTTCTTTCTTACCATAGTTAGTTTAGTTGTTCTTTTCCATTTGGTTGGTACTCAATGTCATTGTTACTTCTTTTGGTTATCAATAAAATTTCTTCTTTGTTAATTTTTTAATGTTTATACATTCGTTCATGTGCTGAAAAAAAAAAAAAGAAAAAAGAAGAGAAGAAAAGAAAAAGGGAAAAACTCTCTCTCTCATAAAGCATGTCTGCAAACATACGAAAGGAAAAATCTTTGTTTTCACGAAACCTCTTGTACAAAATCACTTTCCCATCCAAGCATTCACCACCTCCATTACAGTCACCACACAGCATCCCATCATTTCCACCACTTCACCAAAGCTTAAACCAAGACTGCTGCCGCCGAAAAAATCATTCAGCAATCACCCCATCACCACTCACCACTATCGTTTACTATCACACATGCAATCACCCCCCATAAATAACTTGGGCATTCTAAGGTTTGTTAAGTAAACCCCACAACAATACTGGGGGCAATCTGAGTTAAGGAACGATAACGTTTTGTGCAAGCAAGTCTCTGAGTGTATACTTCGCGAGAGTGTCTCGAGTGGTAAAACCAAGAGCAAAGGAGCATGTCATTTTTACATGACTCCAGGGAGGTCACATTCAAAGGTAAGGCAAACGGCATGACTCCGACAGAAGGAGATAATTTGTAAAATTACGCTTAAACCTATGAAAAGTAACAAAGAACGGCTACACAACTATTAGGGATGACGAGCACCTAGGTACAGCACCACACAGCCAAAAATCCTATGAACCCAGACGTTAAAACCCTAGGCACCTCGCTGAGCTTTTCGTGTACATTCTCCTTTTACAACACTACAACTCCACAAACAAGTCCAGCCAATGATGAACAACCGACCCGGTGACCAAAGGGAGCAAGGATCCCGACTTCCGAACAGCAACTTCACAAGTCCAAAGAAGCAAAACTGTTACCAACATGACGAAGTGATCCGTAAATGGCCCTAAAGTGGCACAGGATCCCAATGAGCTAACATCAAAAACAGCTCTCAAAGTTCAAATCCGGGAAACACAAGAACCCGAAGAGAAAAAGAGATTCAAAGAAAGGAAAACCTGAAAAGCCTCAAAGAAATCCAAAATTGGAAGAAAGAGAGAGAAGGTGCAAGGAACAACTCAAAAATCCAGAGTTCCAAGCTCATAAGCGAAGTCATCACGAAGTAGCCAAACGACTTCAAGACAAAGAAGACAAGACCGGGAGAAGGTGCAAGTTGCAGCTTTGGTCGCCCTTATAACTCCACATATCCTAAACATTCCTCCATCATCCCTTTGTCTTTCATCACACCTCATGGCCACGTTGTAAGCTTAAAAGACTTCTGACTTAGTAGTTGTGTATCCAATCACGTGAAAGTAACAGGTTGAACGCGAAAATCTAACAAATGTCAAATTCAATGGTCGAGATGTCTTGACCAAAAGGAGGGCACGAGTGCAAACATCAAAACACCTTGAGTGTAGGATAGAAGGCACCACATCAAAATAAACCTTGACCTCGTGAGGATGGGATTTGTTTTTGCGCAATTAATCAAGGAAAATACTAGGGGCAATCGATCGTTCTGTTCGATTGCCATAAGGCTTTGAAAACTCAGATCGCCTCAAGGAAAAATACTGGGGGCATTGTTGGTCCCAACAATTGCAACAACGACACCAATTGAGGCCCAAAAACCGAAACCTAAAGGTTTTAAAGCCCTCCCATATCACTCAGGCCCGTCCTAAGCCCTTTCTCTGCATTCAAATATCCACAGGCCCGACCTAAGCTCTTCCTTCACATTTAAACACCCACAGGCCCGTCATGAGCCCTACCATCTCCAGGTTTGCCATAAGCCTTAGTCTTTCTACATTCATCATGCACCTAACACATTTTCGCTTAGAACCAATCCATAGGCTCGTCATAAGACCTAGATCCAACCTTTAGGCTCGTCATAAGACCTAGATCCCATCTTTAGGCTCGTCATAAGACCTAGATCCAACCTTTAGGCTCGTCATAAGACCTAGATCCCATCTTTAGGCTCGTCATAAGACCTAGTTGCATACCTTTAGGCTCATCGTAAGACCTAGATCCCATATTTAGGTTGGTCATAAGACCTAGTTGCATACCTTTAGGCTCGTTATAAGACCTAGAACCATCCTTTAGGCTCATCATAAGACCTAGTTGCATACCTTTAGGCTCGTCATAAGACCTTGATCCAACCTTTAGGCTCGTCGTAAGACCTAGTTGCATTCCTTTAGGCTCGTAATAAGACCCTTTAGCTTACCCACTCTCATCAAACACATTGCATTCATCTTATCCATATAGGCTCGTCATAAGACCTAGTTGCATTATCCAGGCGCGTCACAAGACCTAGCGACAGAAAAGTTGGTGAGGTGATGGCAATAAATCCTCTTGTGTTATGTCAACTTACTTTGGGATCAACAAATGGTGGGCAAAGGCAATAAGTCCCCAGGGTTTTTACCAGGAGTTATCCCTGCACACAGGCTTGGGGGGCGATGGCAATAAGTCCATATTGGGTCCAGCCAGGAGCATTGGCACGGGTTACGATCCCCAGAAGCATCCGAGCATTATCAACATCATCAGCATTATCATCAGCATCTGCATCATTGGCATCATTAGCATTTCAGCATTCTTGCATTTGCATATCATCCAGTTTTCACATCTTAGGTAGTCAACGCCTTAGAATCGTTTGACATTATTTTATTTTTGTCACCTAGGTAGTCAACGCCTTAGAATCGCTTGACATTATTTCATTTTCGTCACCTAGGTAGTCAGCGCCTTAGAATAGCTTGACACATTTTCACTTATAGGTAGTCAGCGCCTTAGAACAGCTCGACAACGTTTTATTGCTTAGGTAGTCAGCGCCTCCGAATAGCTGGACGTGGTCAATGCGGGTTCGCATAACACAGAGAATTCTATGGAATCCAAAATTTTGGGGAATCACTCAAGCATCAACCAGACTTTTCACATCCATTATAAAGTCTAGTTGACGGGGGGCATTCTGTTATACCCAAAATTTTGACCCCCCCTGGTTAGGATCTACAAGGTTTTGGTGTTGTGAGGGGCAGTTAATCGAGTAATGAGGGATTCCGGCTCGATCGGCGCATTCCAGGGCATGAGGAGCAGTTTTGTCATTGTTAGGGACGTTTTCATAATTTTAAGGCTCCTAAGACCTCCTATGGGCTTCTCTCTGCTCCGAAAGATGCCCAAATCAGCTTGAAATGCTTTGATATTTTAACCCATGATAGAGGATGACATTCTAAGCATAATGGCGTTGGAATTTTGATTTTTTGAATTTCCAATAATTTTCTAGCAATTTCTGACTGAATCTGACGAGAAATTCAATTTAAAAATATTCCAACATTTAAAAAAATCTGATTCCACTTCAGAAAATTCATAATTGTCATCCTTGATATGTGGTTAAAATTTCACATCAAAATTCCTTTGGGAAGTCACTTAATTAAATATCAAAAAATCTTACTTTTACTAGATTTTCTTTATCTTTAAGAAAGTCTATATAGGGGGATAGGTTTTTGTTTATAAAAGGGAAATCTCATATGCTCAAGAACCCTAGGGAGTCAGAAAACACAGCCTCCTCTCTCTCTCTCTCACGTTTTCGAACACCAGGCCACCCGAATCACACCAAAAATCCCCCGAAATCACCATCTAAAACACGTTTTCCAATCCCCAAAGCACCAATAATGTAAAAACCTCACAAAACACTTCCAAAACGTGAAGAACAGCAAAGAACCAACAAACCAGAAGCTTGGTTCGAAATCCTTTCAGGTCTGCCATCAACGGAGCACTCGACGAATCCTGGTGTGAAGAATCATCTGGAATCCAAAGGTAAAACAGGTAGAAATTTCACTTTCCTAACTCCCCACGATATTATCAGTCTTGCCTCAAAATTTAGGCTTAAACTAACTCCTTTTCGCTTTTGTATCGCTAATTGTTTTAGCTATTGCCTTGTTACTTGTTTGCTAAGTTTCGCATTTATTTTGATGTCAAATTGAGTTCTTTTTGTTACTAACGAGATTAAAATCTTTCAGTCTACACACCCATAAAATTTGAGCTCAAAACACCCTCGAGAACCATCGAAAACCCACTGTCCGTGGACTGTCCGTGACTTGGACTCGTTGTCCGGGACCACGGACGGGTCGTCCGTGACCACGGACACCCACGGACGGTGGCGGGATTTTATATTTTTCAATTTTCAAATTTTAGGGTTTTTGTCAATACATGTCCGGGCCCACGGACACCCTATCCGTGGCCTGGACTTTCAAGTTTGCATTTTTATTTTAGTTCTGTTTTCGAATCACTGAATTCAACTGGGGTCCGTGGTATCGGACATTAGGTCCGTGGCCACGGACGTAATTAAAATTTGACCTAATTCTGCCTCCGAAACCCTAGTTTAGGTAGCTTTTAATTTCACTTTAATTTTTGTCAAAAAATATTAAAAATACAAAAAAAATCAGAAGCGCACACTTAGGTTAAAACGACTCATAATAAGCCGTAATTAAACTAAGTAGAGGAAAAAAACGACTTCTAGGGGTAATGAAAGTAATTTGAGCCTAAATAAGTCGAATACCAAGCCCCCGAACCCGAACTCTACCTTTCCTAATTTGATCTAGGTTAAAATTAGGTGGCTACTCATAATAGGTTCCAGTAAGCTAGCTTAGGTTTTAATAATTATTGTTTTATGACGTAGTTATTAATCTTAGGTTATAAGCGGACCTAAAACCCGATTAGATCCCAATCAACTTTAATCAACATAGGATAGGGTTTAAAATCGAGGCTCACAGGATGGTTATGACCCCAGTGCCTTGCCTCGGATTTTTATTTTAGAAGAGAGACAAGTGATGTCTAACTAGGAAGAAAATGTTCTTTGAAGGTGTTAGACGTCTCATGTTCCCCGTAAACGGTTTATTTTTAAGTTGAAAACTAAGTAAAAAAACTTTTGAGGTTATTCGGAATTCTCGATGAAGAAACACTGATTTTGAGAGATGTTTTTAGGAGAAAACTTTCTGTATATGTGATAAGAACTTTTTGCGTTTTGAGAAATGTTTTCTGTGATGTGAGAAGAGTTTTTCCTTTAAAATTCCACAAAATTGTTTCTTTGAAAACTTGATGTAATTTGAATAAAATGATTGTTTGAAATTAGAGAAAAGAGATTTTTGGATTTTGGAGTTTGCATGGAATTTAGAAGTTAGTCTGAATTGGATGAGCTGAATCTAGATTTGAATTGAATAGAATTGGGTTTGAATGAATTGGGTTGAACGAATTAGGTTTGAATTGAATTTGGTTTATATTGACTTTGGATTGAGGTTGGAAACGGGTCGGGTCAAAGTTAGAGACCTAGAGAGTGGACGAGTCAAGTAGATTGGCTCAAGGTCAAAGTTGGGTCAAAGTCAAAGTTCATCTTGGTCAAACTGGTCTTGTCAAAGTTCAGATGGGACCGTCCTTCCTGTTTGAGGTTTGGGGCATTGGGCTTGTTTTGAGATTTCGGGCCAAATTGGGCCTTGTTTTGAGGTTTGAGTTGAATTGGGCCTTGTTTTGTTTGGAGGTTTTGGGCCCATTGGTTTTGGGCCTATGTGGGATTTGGGCCAAGGTGGTTTTGGGCCCAAGTGGGCTTTTGGGTTTGGTTTAAAATTTGGGCCTTGGGATTGGATTTTGGGCTGAATTGGTTTTTAGGCCAATGTGGGTTTGGTTCAAAGTTAGGCTCATCGGCCAAATTGGGTCAATTTTAGGCTTTTGGACTGTTGATGTGCTTAATGGGCCAAAGTGGGTTTAGTTTGCTTTTTGGACTGAGCTTGATTTTGGACCTAGCTTGATTATGGGCCTAATTCCTATTTTGAGACTTATTTGGAATCTGGGCCTGATTTAGGCCTTACTTGTGGGTTGAATTCGGACATGGGAAATTGGGCCACTGAAAGTGAAATTGAAATTGGACTCAAATTGGATATGAATTTATTCTCTTTTTTGGGGTAAAATATTTTAATGAAATTAAGGATGGTTAGGGATAGGCTTTAAAGGTTTGGAAGGTATTATTCCTCACAAAGCAAATCGGAAATAAGCTAGCTGTTGGGTACCTTCAAAGGCTTAAAAGATATCTCAAAGTTTGGAAGGTATTGTTCCCCACAAAACAAATCAGAAATAAGCTAGCTGTGGGGTACCTTCCAAAACTTGAACACAAAAATGGGTGACCTAAAGGGCTATCTAGGGATTAGTTAGAATATAATAGGACTGAAATGATAAATATACAATGAAAGAGAGTCAAAAAAATATACAAGGATGATTAAACTAATAAATAGTGATTAGCAGACCAACTTGATGACCGAGAGCATATCATGACAAATTACTGGTCAAACTTTTCTATTTTATTTCCTATAATGACCCAACAAGGGTTCTGACTTTGAGAGAAATTAAAGACATGCATTAACCTAAGATAAGTTATTGACTCATTCTTTTGGTTTCTGTTTATTTCATCAACTCTTCTTTATCCACGGATGAAAAGAGAACCAAACTAGACAACTTAATCCAAGAGAGTAACAAAATGCTAGCCACTTCCAAACAGGTAACTGATAGAGTTTGGTCTAAAACGATCAAACAGTACAGTGATTGCTAACTCAATTTATTCCCTTTGAATCTTAATCAGGTTTTCCTTTCTCTTCTTTTTTTGAATCTCCAAGGATCGAATGATTAAAAACAAATCAAAGTCACAATATCTAAAATCATTACTCTTTTTAGTCGAACCAATAGTTGATCCAAACCTATTCGTTGATCATTTCCCTATTTCTTCTTTTCATGACCGCACAAGGTTTCCAAACTGAACAATAGAAAGCAAACAGGGAGTTCACAACTCAACTTTCATCCTCATTTTAACAAGCTGTTAATGACTTATCTATATAATCCCCTGATTTCCCTTTATTTCAGGCAAGAATCAGTTCAACAACACAAAACAAAACAAACCCGGAAGCACAGCTGAGTAAACAAAATATTGCAGCACATCTTTAGATTCAATAATATACATGAAAATATCAGTGACTTAGCATGATACAGGTGTAGTGGGCAGAAGAGGATCACATGTTTTTCGGATACATACACAAACCAAACATTTTTAGATGAGAGGGTTGAATGGTTTAGAAATGGGTACCACAATAAACAAAGAGATTTCCTACAAGAAAATCTGAGAGAACATAAAACCAGACATAAAACAACTGCAGTCAGTTTACAAAAACCAAAATAGGGATTAAATTGAGCAGAACAGAATAATGGAACCAGGCAGGTATTTGGTGTCGTAAAGGCACGCGAACTTGGCTACGAAGGGGGCATAACAAAATAGCAAACATGTACTGTGAAACTGAATTAGCAAGAAACACTTTGCCAGAGACGAAGTATGGCTTAACTCCTTGTGACATGGTCTAGGAGAAACAGCGACAAGCAAATAGGGTGAAACCAAGACAAAAGAGTACCTCTACATAGAGGATAAACTGTAAACAATTTGCTCATGGCTAGTCAATCAGTATGCGTATGGGAGATGACAGTCTCATTTGAACTGTATTTAAAAACAACCAAAAAATGAGAATTTAAAAGGGCAGTTACATACAAAATATTAAACAGACAGAACACCAAAGTTTAGAAAAAATGAAGCTTCTTTAGAACAAAATACCGACGGGATGTAGAATACATGGCTACGATCAAATACCGAGAAAAGTTATTTTGAATCAACTCTAAGCCAAGACAAATTTTCATACTACATTAGAAATAATAGGATGAAATGAATCTGCTACATCGTTCTCGGCGAATGATATGAGGAAAGTATACCACAGTAAATACAACAAGCTAAGCAAAAGAAAGAAACAAGGGCGGTGGAGCATCCAAGAGTCATAATGGGCGTAACAGATGGAGTCTAAAATCTTAACTCTTGTTTCGATTGTAAGCCATGTCCGTGGACTTCGATTGTCCATAACAGGCCATTTTTATTTTTTTTAAAATGCCCGTAAGAAGATAGGTAACCGAAAGGATAGAAGCAACGCAGAAAGGGAAATTATGGCCTAGAAAGATCAGAATCACCCCTTTCCCGATCATTTCTCTTCACGGTTCATCGGAAACCGGGTACGATAAGGGAGAAGAGAGAAAACATAAATAGAGGCCTGTAAATGACATTGCAGTTTTCGCGGAACAAGTGAGCGAGAGAAAGAAATTAAAGAATAAGATTGACAATGAAGCTAGTTTAACAGCAGATAGATGGAAAAACCGACCGGGACACCACTTACTCTACGGTTTTAGTGTAGGATTTGGGAGATCTTCGGATGTAGTTCCAGGGAAAGCACTAAGGATTTTGATGATTCCGAAAATTTCACTCTCAGGCGTATGTAGGGATGGGTATGGGATGAAGATGATGGTACTACTAGAGGAAGAAGAGACAGGAAAACATGGGGAATTTCTTAGAGGAATTCCGATACCGAGAGAATAACATATCGATTGAGGTTTGTTGTCTCCCTGTGTTTCTGCTTATAGATTTCTCATGTTATTAAATAGAGGAATAGGAACAACTAGGGTTTTTATTGGTCTTGGGCTTTGACCATAGGTCACACAGGGCTTAGGATGGTATTGGGATAGAAACTGGACCCACATTTGAAGGAAGTGCCGCGTTGGGTTAGAGACAGGCCCAAGGCCATGTTTGGCCGCGTATTATAAAAAAGAAAATGAAGTGAGATTCAAACTCAAGACCTCCAACATCCAACTTGCATACTCTAACCAGTTAAGCTAATGATAGTACTCAATGTATATATGTGAGAAATAATACAAGAGCCTTACCTCAGGCAGACTAATCCTTTTTAACAACACTAGTGCTCTAAATGAAGATATACAGTAAAATGGGAAAGTTTAATCTAATAAAATGAATTGTTTTCTTCTTACGAATCGTTAGATTATGCAGTATAAATATTAAAATCAAAAATAGAATAAAATAAATGAAACAGGTACACGAAATAAAGAAATAGTATAGTACTAGTATGATGAAAATAAAATACAGTTGAATGCCCTAAAAATGGAATTGAATTGTATACGTACGAAAAGCCGTAAATAAGATAGAAAAAAAGAAATAACCAAATAAAATGAGATTAGAGGGAGTTGAATCGAATTAGCAACAACACGAACTATGCTAGTAAGGAACATGGTAGCGAAAAGGTGAATAAATGACAGAAATTACACTAAAATAATGATGTTGAAAAGAAAAACAACAACGGCAAATGCTAATAAATAAAATGCAAGTAAAGTCACGATATAAACAAGTAATAAAATACATAGAATAAAACCACTACAAGACAGCTATACACAAATGTAAATCGATTAAAATAAAATAGTAAGCTAAGTAAATAAACAAAACAGGACAGGTTTGAAAACGGATTGTCATTTGAAATTCACTTTTGAGGGATTGTGTGTTTTTTTTTTCTAAAAGGCTTTGAAAATTGGTTTAAGAACTTTTTCATTAAATGATGGTTTCATTTTGGCACGCACGTTGATACGTTTTTGAAAAAAAGAAAGGCGACGAACCCCTCTTATTTTATTCATTATCTCGGAATTTGCTACAGGGGGGGGAATTTTTGGTGTCTACACATCTTCAATATCTGAGCTAGGTCTTTGAGAAGCAACGAAAAACCATAAATGATGCTTTGAAAGTGACGATTCCCGCACGGCCATTAAGTTCTTTTGTAACAAAAGAAGAACCTGCACAACCAATGGTCCAAAGTATCACAAAAGAAATATTATTGAGGGATACGCAAAAATCAGAGTGTGGTGTTATCACTCTGTTTGGAGTAGGCGATTTGTGAGGCGATTCTCTTGGCGATACTTTTCTTCGCCGTGTAATCGTGTTTCTAGGGGTGTGATGTATGTTAGGAAAGGGGACATGCGAGCAACCTCATTAAATACAATCTCTTCATTAAAGGCTTAATAGGAGATAAAGCATATAGCTTACAGTACTATAGTAAGGAAGACCTAACGGCTGGGATGAGAGCTTGTAGTTCTAGATCTCTCATGGCTCCATCCCAAAGGATCAACATCTTTCTTTTTAATTACGTGATCTTTTCCAACAGCTTTTCTACTACGATAATCATCATCATAGAAGAGAAACCTCAGGACAAAGATAAAAAATTCTTCCTGAAAATCTGAGCTCGGTTATTATACACTGGGTAGTCTAGTGTGGCTTTGCAAGTACTGATCGACTTGGAAGCTAGTATAAAGAAGGAGAAATCTCAAGTCTCGTGCGCTATAGTACAGAAATAAAGAGAGTGCTTATTATCATCACGAAGAAATCTTTCTATTTAATGGAAGGAATGCTTTCTAAGTGGTTCATCTTGAAGATTCATCCTAGAGAAACAGAAAAAGTAAAATGATATTTGCTTCGGCAACAGCCCTGCACTTCAGAGATTGATAATGTTCTTTTCGGTAATATCTTGCATCCCAGTCGAATCTCTGCTAAAACTTTACAAAGTTTTCTTGTGCATATTTGGAAATCGAAAGCGCATTTTAGTCAGTGATATGGGTTACAACAAGTATACCATCTTCTTCACCTCTGGTAGTGATATGCGGGACATATTATCTAATGGGCCATGACATTTTCATAATAGACATTTGACTACTATGCCCATAGATCCATCTAAGAATATTGAAGAGCACAATCCTAGGAAGATTAAGATATCGGTAGGTATAGACAACTTGCCGATGATGTATTTCAACAGAGCTTCTGCCATCATCCTGGAAAACAAGATAGGGGTTTTCGTGAGTTGTCCTGAAATGTTTAACCCTCTCTCTCTACCAAAGTGTTGAAGGTCAGAGCGGAGATAGATATCTTAGATCCTTTATGTAGGATTATGGTTATTAAAGATGGTTATAAAGATATGTGTTGCAGATTATCCTATGATAATGTACCTCACTTCTGTTTTAGATGTGGAAGAATGGACTACATGCTTGTAGAGTGTGGTATGAAGAAAAATTAATAAAGAAGAACTAGAAAGATATGGAGCTTCGCTTAGATCAGAATATGCTGGATCGATAGCTGCTTTGATAGAGGATTTTCTGATGAATTAGAATATTAATCTTATGCTGGCTATAGAAGCTGAAAAAGGAATCAAAGTCCTGGATTTTAATGAAGAAGTTATAAAGGTTAAAGGCAAAGAAATCATTTGTTCCGCTGAGATGATAATCCAGCCTCTAGGGTGTGATAGTAGTGTTTCAGGATCAAACAATAATAATAGTCTAAATGAGTTAGACATGGTCCATGAGAAGGAATATATGAGAAGTGAATCATAGTTCAGATCAGGATAAGCTCTACGCTCTAGAGCAGTCTACATTAGAGGATTATTCTATGAGATTTCAATCTGAAGAGACAGATATGTTTGCTAAGGGCTTTTTGGAAGCAGTTACAGAAGATGTTATGATTCAGAAAGAATAGATTAGTGCTCCTGATGTTCCCTCAGGATTCGAGCCTAAGGAGAATGTGGAGCCATGTAAAAGAGACTTTTTCAGGCTTTTCATTGGGCCTCTGCTTTGGAAAATTTCAGTGCTAATATCCCACTGCTCAAACATATATCAACATGTCGATCACCCAAATTATGCAAGAGGCAGAAACCAAACGGAAGAACAAGTCTAGCCAGGATTTTCTCAAGAAAGAAGATCAGATCTCAGTTAGTAAAAGTATACAAGGGAAGGTAAAGGAATTATTTTTAAATCTGGTATGAAGGATAAATCTTTAACTCTGAAAATCAAAAAGAGGAAGAGTGGCACTTTTAAGTCTCTGGAGGTTAAAACTTCTGGTAAAGAAGGGATAATCAAGGACTCTCAAGGGGGATCTTGTTCACAGTCTCAGGCAGACTTTGCTCAGAAGCTAGGCTGCCAAGGAAAATGACTTGCCTTAGTTATAACTGCCAATGTTTGGGTCGACCTCAGGCAGTTATGTGGGTGAGAGATCTGATAAGATCTAAATCCCATATATTGTTTTTTTAATGGTGACCCATAGATCAGTTGAAGAGATGAATCAGATTAGTAAGATATTCAAAGGCTATGAAGTGTTATCTTCTGCTAGTGTTGGCAGGATTGGGGGGGCTGGCTTTACTTTGGAAGACTGATATTAATATTTATGTTAAAAATGTGTCTAAACACCATATTGATGTTGAGGTGACATTTCCTGGTGGTTTATATTTCAACCTGACGGGTTTTTATGGGTGGTCGGATTAGAGAATCAAATACTTGTCTTGAGAGTTGATTAAGGTTCGAGAATCAAGTGGTTCTTTCATGGGTGATTGTGGATGACTTTAACCAGATTATGTGGAACTCAGAGAAAACAAGAGGTCGTAGGAGAAAGGAGTATGATATGAGAATCTTGAGAGAGATAGTTGAGTTGTGTGATCTCTCAGACTTGGGTTTCTTTGGAGAGTAAGGCACTTTCACTAATAGGCAGTTAGACGATAACTTATCTATTAGTAGGTTAGATATGGCTTTGTTATGTAAGAAATCCCTTTCTATGTTTCCTTCCTTATCTGTTGAACATCTGCCGTGGGAGATTTCAAATCATAGACTTATTTTGATTAGGTTCTTTGGACATTAGAGGAAACAAAACACTTGTTCAAATTTGAGTCAGTTTGGCTTAAAGAAGAAAAGTGTCTAAGTATTGTCTCAGAAGCCTGGGGTGGTAATCAGAATAATCCGGGTCAGAAAATCAAAGACTATGCGGATGCTTTAACTAGATGGAAAGGTTGGTCCTATGGTAAGCTTTAGTGGAAACTTAAGAAGAAGAACTTTGAGCTTCTTTCTTTAAATCAGCTTCAGGTTACTGATGGGATAGATTCGAATAGGAAAAGGCTTAGAGTGGAGATCAAACTTCTCTCTTTTAATATTAAACCTTGGCTGAAAAATCCTACTGTGTGTGAGTATTGAACCTATAAATGAGACAAGTAACAATGATGAAAGATAAAATAAACTCAATCTGTTATTGTATATCACGTATCACACTTGATACACAAGAGCACGTAGTGAATTTACTCCCACTACAATTACACGAGTACTCTTAACTTTAAAATCGTTGAGAGAACATGAAACTCTCAACTCATGAGATTACGCTCAACTCTATGATTTCCCTTAAACAGCTTTGGATGTTACAACATCGATAGAACACTCTTTCAACCGATTTCCCCAACCCTAGTTCTCCCAGCCGTATTGACTTTGCTATTTTCTCCCTCACAAAAGTACACGTTTAACCTAGACTAACTTCTGTTTATATAGATGTTGAGAACGTATGAGAATCTATCAAATAAGATTTTATCTTTTACAGCTATGTAAAATCTTATTTGTTATTTTACTTATTCTATACTTGTTAGTTCAAGACTGACAAACATCGTTTCGAACTAGTCTTAGCATGGGCTTCAGTCCTGAGCTGAGTTTGCCGATCAAAACAGCAATAACAGTTTCCCCCTTTTTGATGCGGCAAACTGTTGAAGTCTTGAACTGAACGGATGTCTTCAAAAATAACTAGCTGGTTCCTCTTGAGTCTTTACCTTGATATTTACAAGTGGATAACACGATCATATATCGACTGTTTCCCCTGAATCTTTCCATGACAATTTCCTGTGCTCTGTTTAAAACTTAACAACTTTCAAGCATTAAGTAATACAAGTATAACACCATAGATAGTAACATTATACTAGTACATGAATGTAGAATAGAAATAAGAAAATCCCAAGTTTCAGCCAATATTATGAAAGTCTTACAATGTGAATAATTCAGATCATAAAGCATAAAGTCGCGGAGCAATTATACCAAACAGTGACCAAAAAGAATGAGTGTCTAAGACTTCCATATCGAACAGTCACTAAAAATAAATGTCTAAGACTTCCAACTTTCCCCTTTTGCCACATCAAAAAGAAGATAGATCATAGAATGTAGAAATTCACATCAAAAGTAGAATATTAAGTGTCAACTAGAGGAAGGGTGGAATGTAATCCGACAGACATTAAAATTTTTCTGATGGTTCAGAAGATGAGTTAGTTGCGGTCAACAAAAAGTCCAACTTTTCTTCTAGAAGATTGATCCTATCCATCAATCGCATCTCCATTACTGCCATAGAATCCAGTATTGACTGTATATAAGAAGGGAAATTAGGGCAGTAGCCTGATCAGTCTTGGCCTCATGTTGCACAGTCTGTTTGAACTGACAGCCCGACTCTGTTAGTTCCAGTCCCATCTTAGATAGAGTAGAAACAGCTAGGTAGTTGGTTGGTTGAGCAGAGATGGAATACACATCTTCCAGAGCAAGCTGGAAATGTCGAAGGACCATTGTCATCCAAAATGGGTAAGGAAATGATGGCTTGGAACTATTGACAATTGTTTGCAAATGAGAGATAATGATACTAGGCAGCGATAGATGAATTCTTTTGTCTAGACACCACATTATCGCCAGATCGACAGGAGTAAATTAACGAGCGTGACTTAGAGTGGTCAAACGAACCCGTAAAAATTATAGTTCATTAAATAACTATAATTAAGCACTAATGGAAGCTTAATAACCAATAAAATTAAAAAAACGAGAAAATTCCGGAAAATGGGCCCGGTTAGTGAATAGTACCAAAACCGGGTAAATTAACGAGCATTTTCTATAAAAGACGAAAAAACGCTCCAACTAGTAATACTGTAGGGGGCCGGTTTTTATTACTTAAATAAGTCACCCCTCTCTTGTTAAATAAGCTAGAAAAAAAGAAAGAAGAGAAAGAAAAGTACTAAAGTAAAAAAACACCCACCTTTTTCTCTCACCTCTCATTTCTCTCTTCTCTCTCCCATTTCTTTTTCTCTCACAATGTTCTTCTTCCCTCTTGTTGATGGTGATTTTTGCAGCTCGACCAACCTCCAATGGCAGCCTCTCTTCTTCTCCATGCTCAAGCTTCATATGAACTCCAAATGCAAAAATACGTATATATTCTTGCTCCTCTCTCCAAGCTCTACCTTTCTATCTTTTCAAAATCTCAAAATGAGGAAGTTAATCTCCATGGGTTTTGCCCATTTGAAGAGAAAATGGTACCAAATCAAAGCTTGGAGTCTCCTCTCTCCATTAAGGTAAAAATTCCTATGAAAAACTCATGTTTCCTCCATCCTTCTTTGTAGCCGATTTTCCCCATTTGTAATGATCTATTTTCTCTCCCTTTTGAGCATCATTCCAACCTTGCAATGGGGGTGGGATCACCTTCTTGAATCAAGGGCTAAAACCCCCTTAAAAGTTCCAAAAAGGTAAACCCTAGCTTATGGCAATTTAAGCCTTTCATTGAATTAATGTTATACAAAGGATTAGAAGTTTAATTATATCCTTTTTGTGTAATTTGGGTGTTGGGATGGAGTTTGACAACTCCATTTCCCACTTGGTCGATTTTGTGCAAGAAAGAGAGAAGGAGGAAGGAAATTGGAAAAGAAAAGAAGGAATTATAAGCTTAAGGTATGAAATCCTTCTTAATGCTAATTTTAATGCATTTGAATAATGGGAATGGGTAAATTAATGAAAGAACCCAAAATGTTGTAATAGTATTGTAGTTGATGGAAGTTTGAGAGTACTTATCAATTGATGTTAGAATTGAAGTCCTTAGAGCCAAGTAAATTGAGTATGTGTATTGGTATTGTCATTTGAGGAAGTATTGATGAATTGATATTGCTTTGAGTGCTGGTAGGACCCTTGTATGAGTGTGGCTAGTTTATGAATGATTTTGGTAAGAATGTATGAATGTGGATGAGTTAGAATTGTAGGTAAACTATGGCAAAATTTTAGTAGGAAATATGCATTTTTGGATGACTTGGTGAATGGGAGAACCAAGGTGTGTATTTGGAATGAGTAGAGATGTTTAGTAACCATGGAGTGGTAGTTGTAGTATGAGAATAAAAGGGTGTAAAATCTGTAGCAAGAAGTGTTGAAATGCATTGGAGAAACTAGGAGGAACTAGTGTGCAAGATTTAGTGAAATGAGTGTTGAACTTGGGTATTTATAGTGCATTGTCTAGGAATGAATTGGAATGGTAAAATGGAATTAGGACAAAGTGCAAAATGCAAAGAGAAGTGTAGGAATGCACAAGTGTGCAAAGTGTAAGAATGAGAATGGAAATTTGTAGAAATTGAGCAAGAAGTTGAGTAAGGATTGGACCAAGGATTGAAGGAGTTTTAATGAGTGTTTTAAGTGTGTTTAAACATGTATAAAACATGTGGAAAGATTAGGGAATGATTAGGGGTGGATTAAGGGTGATTTGGGGTTGTAAAATCAACCTAGTAGCAGTTTTTAGCAGGGTCTGGGACCTAGGATATGTACCAAGTCCCGGACTGCATCAAAAAACATGTTGAGAGTGAATACTGCAGGTGGTCCGGGACCTAGGTCCAGGACCAAGTCCCGGACCAATAGATAGAACTGGCCGAGAGTATTGCAAAGTGATGGTCCATGACTTGGGTCCGGACCAAGTCCCGGACCACCCCCAAAAAGTTGTCGAAAGTGGTTTTTTAGGGTTTAAACCATGGGGGATTGATTGATGATAATGGTTTTAGAAGTTGTTAAGACCTTGTTTGGTGACCTTTAAAGGTCCTAAGAAGTGTAAACAAGTTTGAGAAGTGATTAAGAAATGATGTGAGTTTAAGAACATTAAGTTAAACCGAGATAACGGGATAACAGGGTAAGTACGGGAGTAGCAATTATGTACCTACCGTAATGCTTAATATTAATAGAACCATTTGGCATGTAGTCAGTGGTTCGAGAGTAAGACTCGAGGAACCAGGGTGAACCAAAGGAACGTGAGAACACCCGGTAAAGTTAACCCCAGTGAAAGGTATGATTTCCTCATGCTCTGTATCCTAACCTGGTTACCCCGATTTGTGTGCTTATTTGATCACCTAAACAAGATAAACGCATGAATCGGACTTTAATGCACTTACTTGTGCTTGTTTTATATTGTTCTTGTTATATTGTCTTGAACATTTAGTTCATATAATTCATGAAATGAATGGATGAGAATGATGTGTATGTGTATCTCGTTGTGTACTTGTGTAATGTATTAATCTGTGGTATAGATGTGATGACTTCTACTAATTCCTAACCACCTAACTCCTAACTTGAGTAATCAATAAAATGGAATGAGTAGAAGTCCGATATAGTTTCTGCCACGCGTGAGGATAAGGAGACACAAGAGGTTGGATCCGATTCCTGGCCTGAATCCTTTCTATGGACCAAACCCCTTAAATGGGTAGCATCCTAGATTGGTGAGCACCCTAAAGCCCGGTGGTGAGATGGTGTAGTCCCTGCCCGGAGGTCACACTGACTTGACTTGAGTAAGTAGTAAGTATGTAAGTATTATATGAGTAATGGTCTTGGCTAGTGTAAGTCATTGACCTTGAGTAAAAGAGTAATGTACACCCGAGTAACCCTGGGTGTGTAAAGAAGCTAACAAGTACTGTGTATGTATTAGAGAAGTGTATCTCCGGAATGGTAAGTATGAATGGTTGACTTGTAATATCTTCCCTGTATGCATTGAGTGTATGTATGTTTGTGGAACGGATGTATTGTAATATTATGAATGAAAGCATGTATATATTTATGAGTAAAATGAACCGCATGTATTCGACCTAAGTAGTCGGCGTACCCTCGCTGGTACGCGGGGTATGTGGATTTCATATGCAGCGTAAGCTGAACCCCTTGGGGCACTGTTTTTATTTTACAGGTACCCGAAGCTGTTATGGTCGTTGTAAGAGACCGGCTGCTATGCTTGGTTAGCTAGGGGTAATTTTGTGGACAGTGAAGAATTGAATAAGACTTGTAGCCCTTGAAGTATAAGTGTACCAAGTGGTACACCCCTTTTAGTATTGGGAAAGTATGTAGTTTGTGAGAAATGGGTAGATGCTAGACTCTTAATGAGTACGTTAGACTTGAGAGAATTGTTGTATTTGGATTTGGATCTTAGTAAACTCGGTGTCTTGTATGGTAAGTATTGAACAATGTAGTGATTGGAAAATCGTTGTATTTGATTTGTAATTGTAGTATGGATTGTAATTGTTTTAGTACTCGGGTATTCCGGTCCATCAGACCGATGCTGTAGTGGAAGTAGGCCTTATAGTCACGTGGGTGGCTAACGGCATTGTATCACCCACAGTTGTGTAAGGAAGTATCCGCTGCGTAAGTATGGAAGTATGAGGAGATTAGACGGTAATGACGGTATTAGCGGTAGGGGTGTTACAAAAAGTGGTATCGGAGCGAAGTATCGCTCTGATGACTGGAAATACCGAGTTAGGAAATAGAAGCTTAGGGCTAAGGGCTGAGTGATAGCGTTAGGGATACGCTAGTTAGGAACCACGGTGTGTACCGGATACCTACAATACCAGACCCGCCCTCCTCATCCCCCATTGTATAACTTGGGAAAGAACGCCAGAGAGAAGAAAAGTCTCTACTCGACTCGGGAAAACCCGATCTGGCAGTAGTGAGATATTCCTATAAGAGGAAAGAACCTAACACATAGTAGATTCCAAGAATTGGAAGTCCCGGAGATGGTTCCCGCCGAACAACAATACCCGCGCCTGAGAGCGGTCGAATGAATACCCTAACCATAAGAAGACTACAACTTGTGACAGCACGGGGTGACATGCTTAGCAGTCGCAAGAACCTGCCTGGTCAAACAGCAGCGGGAAGAGAAGCACCCACTGTGTAACGAAACGGAAAAAGCAACAGTAATGAAACGCGAGACACAAGTCTGCGGGACAGTAATATTTAAATAATACCACTAATGGTATACTACCTGATTAAGGACGTTGTCGGGAGTGGTCAACTCCAAAACGGTAATGCCAAGAGGCTACAATACCTGGCCGACATAGCTCAAACAGCTACGAGAACAATCACGGGATATAATCCAACGCAACTACAGAAGTAGTGCCTAAACGAGTTGAGGCTCGGTAACTATGGTAAATGTGTGGGAATGAGCAACAAGGAAAAACACAAGGCAAATAATAGGGGTCTCCAGGGATTGGAGAAGTACCCCGGTCAACGACATTCATGTCAAGATCATTGAGAAGTTACTTAAAAGATCGAGTATCCCAAACATAAATCAATAGATCATAGAAAGAGTCGACAAGAATACCAAATACGAGTGGAAACCATACCATGACAGGTATAGGTTTACCCAAAAACCACCAGTACCACGCACTTGCCACGATAACTGCAGTAAGAACAAGAACATGTAGAGGAACCCTAACACACCACAAGTACTTAGTAATGTACTGTGACCGCAATAAAGCAACTACATGATCACACATCCTAAAAACTGGAAGAATGGAACCTTGGAAAGGCCTAACGGCCCGACCATTGTATTAAGAACATACCAGTCAGCAAGAAGCTGGACTTGGTCAAGACCTCAGACATGGCTGCGCCATGAAGAACTTCTTTTAACACCAAACTGTTATTTCAAAACCCAAAATATTCCTTTCAAAACCACAACCCTTCTTTAAACCTGGGATTTTAAAACCAAACCAACAGAATTACGGTGAGTATCATAGAATGATACAAGAGGAGTTGACAATAGAATACTTCACCTAGGTGTGTGACGAGCACTACGAGTGTACTCAAATACGGGATGTGGGACGACCGCACTCCGAAGGGCCTACGGGCCTGATAGATAGTCAGGTAAGTGGTGACAAACCAACAAGGTACCCCACGTATGTATACATGTAGTGTACGAAACACGGGAAGTAGTCAACTCCGTTCTATGGACCATGAGTAAGTTCAAGCCAGAACAGCTGAACACCTCAGACGATCAAGAAAAAGGAACTCAGCTAGGTAATAAGTATAAAAGAACTTAGAAAATCCATCTGAAGATAAGGAATGAGGATTAGGAAGTGTGAAGAGCGCAAACTTGTAAGTATAGACATTGG